>JAKZAO010000039.1:0-333856 GCA_023053555.1 Branchinecta lindahli | reverse complement strand
CGCCGCATATTGGATTGGGAGGCAACCCGTATGTGGACGAGGAGAGGTCGGCATCACCAGGGGTTCTTCATGAAGAACCCAGGATAACCGTATATGAACCAATGTTCTAATTTACCGCAGCAGAATGCGTCTTTATGGCGCCCTTGGATTAATGACATCGTCTCGGGACCGACATCTGTCGATATACCAGCAGAAATATCCGTGAGCCAACTAGTGACACTTTTGTCGAGCGCTCCCGTGGTAGACGACGAAGAGTTATTTATAACTGTACCGGTGGAGACTACCTTCGAGCAGTTAATCGAAATTCTGTCGCTACCCGAACATAGCGAATTCAGAAGAGAGCTGATCGTACGACTTTACCATTTTGAAACCTCTCGAATAACGGGTCGTTTGCCACAGTAGTTTTAATGATGGAACGAGATAACGATAACCTACAGTACGAATTAGTACGCTAACATGAGCTTTGTGTGTAACATATTTATTGTTATTGCCATATAGTTATAATGGCGTGCAGAAAGCTTAGCCTACGGTCGCCTGTGTGCACCGACGCATGTGTGTAAGCATAAGCTATTTATTCAGCGATCTTATTGAAGTGGTCATACTATTATAATGGCCAAACACCAGTCAAATATTTTACGGTTACTCGTGGCTGAAATCTGGCGTGAAAGGACAGCAGATTCCAGCCAATGGCTAGTAAAGTGTTACTAGCCGGCTTTTATTGTATGCTAATGTGCTTATTAGTTGCAGGAGCAGACATCTGGTGGTATAAAGAAAACGTCGTTGCAAACTCATTCAGCTACGCTGGCATAAAGGTTATGGAAGATGACCGCAAGGAGAGTTCACCATCATGGCCGAGCATCAAGAGCCAACGGAGGAGAATACGAAATTGAATATTGTTGATTGTAAATTTGACAACTGCTTTGGCAAGGCGAATTTCAGAATCGTGGTAATGTAGTTCTCGTTCTCTGCGTCGCGACCACAGCTTCCAAGTTTGCACATGGTTTAAGTAGAACTTTAAAAGGGAAAAAGTTTATTCCTTATTTAATTCCGGGAGGTTGGTTCGAAAGCAAACTATTCCAAATAGTTGATATTTTAAAAAGTAATTGTGTCGATTTTGTTATATATCTCATTTTAAATCTATAAATTTATAAAGTAAAATGGAGTGACCAGACGTTTGTGATATAAATCCTTCTTTGTTGGTAGTTTGATCGGAGAATCAAAACTTGATTTCGTCGAAATAAAAATAAACCTCGAATCTTACTGAAACTTGATATGCGGAAAGAACTCATGTTTCAGATGCCCGATTTCAAGTACGGAAAGAATCCGATCAATTCGGGGGACGTTTCACACGCTTAGAAATATTCTAAGCGTGTGACACGCTTAGAATATAGCGATTGGGATGATACTAGGTGGGAAGAACAAGCATAAGCCCTAGATGCATCAGTGACGGAACCGGGCCGGATTCGGTCACTTTGGAGGGGGGCTGGAGAGGGGTCCAGAATTCCTCCGGTCGCAATTTAAGGTACTTCAAGGTGTGCTAGGACGATGAAACTTAGCTTGAACATTACAGACTTTACAAGATTAGCTTAGAATTTGTCACTTCGCTGATCCGATAATCCCTTAAAGTACATCTTAACCGCAAAGTCCAAATAATACTTTTAAGCAAAACCTACACTTTCATGCTCTCCATGAGCCCATGATCATTATTGCATCAAGGGGTTTTGCTTGGAAATGAATTTCTAGCACCCTTAAAGTGCGCATCTTAACCAGAAGGTAAACAAAAATACTTCTCACCAAACCATATACATTTATGATCCCTGAGGGCCCGGGATCAGTTTTGCCTCAAGGGTTTTGATTACAGATGAATTTATAGCGCCCTTAAAGTGCATATAATCACAGCCAAGTACAATTTTTTTTTTTTTTACCAAAATATACACACAAATATACACGATACATTTGCAAGGGTCCGTCGTCATTCTTATTTCAAGGGTTGAAATAAAACCCACGAACCGGCGATCTACATTCATCCTTTTCCCAAGCCTTGCAAGTGCCATATGACCTTACAGCTCTTGTTAGTGTAAAGTTTTGTCACGTGGATTGTATATTTTCTTTGTTGTTGTTTTTCTTTTTGTTTGTTGTACTCCGTCACTCCATTGTTTCTCTTGTCGGGTTATATATAAATTGAACTGATTTAAATTGAATTGTTAAACCAGAAACATAATTGGCAAGTCACAAGAATCAATAGTCAGTAGGCTCGGAGAAGGGGGGTAGGGGGTATTTGTTTCCCAGGCAGCTCTGGCTCATGGAGTATTTAAGGAAATGTAGTATCCCCCCGTATCGCCCAATTATTGTGTCGCCAGTTTTATGCAAGCTTCTTGAAATGTTTATGATGTCGAATGTTAGACACTGTTACCAAATGCCAAACCACCAGTTTGGTTTTACAGTAGGTCTTGGTTGCGTTGACGCTCTGTTCGTCCTTGCTGCTATTTTGTCTGATTGGTTCTTTTGATGTAAGCTGGGCTTTTGACTCGTCTGTGCATGCGCAGATCCTTCTAGAAGCGTATAAACAAGGGCTAAATCTGTGGATTGTTTTGTATTATGTTCTGGTTCGTTCGTTGGTTGGCTGGTTGGTTCGTTAGGAGTTCTGTATTATATGTTCTATAACCTTAGAGCGCAAATCAAAATACCCTCAAGTCCGGCCAAATCCGTTGTTGTACCAGCTCGTAAAGGGGTCAGGCAAGGCTCAGTTGTGTCTCCGAGTTTGTATAAAAATGGTGTTCTGCTGGCAAAAGCCCAGGTAGCTACGTCTTGTGTTTCAAAAAGTATTGGTGTTTTGGTGATGATGTATGCAGACGACCTGCTTAATTTGAACAGGTCTGCCGATCGACTAGCGGAGAATTTTGATGTGTTGAATAGGGTATACAATAACGTAGGTTTCTCGTTTGATGTGTCTAAATCGGCCGTATTGTTATTCAATGCGGAGTATTGCGAAGAAGAAATTCCTTTAGGCGATCCGGTTGGTAAACCATCTGTATTACCTACCTTGGTTTACCAATCGGTCGAAGCCTCCACTCCACCGGTACGCTGCTTGTACGACACGTAGAGGCGAAAATCCGAATTGCGTACGGGTCAATTATGGGTAACAGACATCGGTTCTGCCGTAGATAGCTTGCGTCGCTGTATAATGCCATTGCCCTTCCATATGTACTATTTATAGCACCTTTTTCGAAATACTTGTCATCCGCCCATTTCGCAAAAGTAAGAGTTCTGTTTTTTGGATTCGCGAAGTTCCTTCTGAGACTTCCCCCTGGACGAGGAACTCCAATATCATGCGTAATTACGGTGTATCCGATCCAACAGTTTGTGTTAACCGTGTCGGGTAATAAAATTACTTACTTACTTACTTAGTTCTTTTGAGCTTCTCTAAAATCGTAATGACTTACTTACTAGTGGTTTCACGACAGGTCAACCGGTTATGCAGAAAAATTCCTGCACCCTCCACCCTCAAACGAATCATACTCCTAGCAAAGGCTGCAAAGGTAACATCAGGCCTTTAAATTTAGCCTATACTTCGTAAAAGAAAAAAGGAAAAAAACTCACCTGGCTGTAGTAAGCCCTGAATCCCTTTCCTGACCCATTCGGGTTGGATTCAAAGGTGACAAACATACTGTTACGGGTGGAGTAGAAAACATTGTTGGCATGCTGTCCACTTACTGTGCTGAGGAGGGCCTCTCTTTCCGATGCACCATCGTAAACCTTTCGAAAAGGAAGATCAGGGATAACAGTCGAGATTCATTCTTAGGCTGACTTTCGGTAGGAAATAACTACCTGGTTAGGAGGAATAAACCTACTGGTTGATACAGAGGTTGGGAGAAAAATCTTATCTTGGAATTAAACTTCTTGGAAGGTTTACCTGTATGGGAATTTCGCACAGGGAGCACTTTCTATAGTTTGGTAAGGTTTAAGGTTTGGATTTTGAAATGTAAAATATTTAAATTTTACCATGGCCATACCATGGCCGCATGGCTTTAGTGTAATAAACTTACTTACTTATTATAATCTAGGCTACTTGTTGTGCGGGTCATTATGTCAAGCGCTTAACTAACTCTCTGTTTAGATGAAATTCTATAAAACCCTTCAGTACTAATAGATTTTAGTTGCAAGATTGCAAAAACAGGTTGGATGCTAGAGCAATTATGACGTAAAAAAGTATGCTCATTCGATTTCCTAAAGCCGACGCATGTGTCTGTTATCGTCAAATCTTGTTTAAGCTAAGTATGACTTCAACTGTATCTTATTAAACCTAAGCACAAAGTCAGCTTTACCTTACTAAACATAAGAGCTGCGATATCACGATAGTCTTCCCTCTTGGACTTGAAGTAAATAAGTTTGTCATTTGGTTATTAAGTTCTCATATGTTGTCAGTTTTACTTTGGTTCGTGCTTCAGTTGTGATTTTGAACAAATAGTCTGGAAATAAACTATCAACCCGCCATTTTACACCCTATGGTGAACACCATCCGACCGACCGACCCAGACATTTTCCGACTACAACATACTGTCCATAAGCATATTCTTAGACATAAGAAAAGGGAGGCTTCCCTCCTTTTATGCCCAATCTTATCTGGCAGCGAGGCTGAAGTAAAAGCAGGACAGAATACTATCTAGTCCATACTGTGCATCAAAACTAAAGTCAAAATAAGATTATGTTGTGTAGCCAAAATCTTGCGAGGCATAACAAAGTTTTATCTTTACCTTGACAAGGTCAACATCAATTTCCGTGTCAACATCAGAGAACTCAAGTCGTACTACTCCACCAGGGTTGACAGCAATATGATAACAGAGATTCAAATTAGGTGCGTATTCACTGGGATAGGCTGGAGACTCGATGCTACCATTTTGGGATGAATATATATTACAAGACACCTAAAAAGATGTGAAGGGTTATGGATAGTCGTAATCTAAACCTTTATAAGAACCGTACCGAAACAAAGACGAAAGCTCGAAAGTGAACAACAGCATTTACCAACTTAAATTAAGTCCTTTCTTCAAGTAGGCTTGCCAAAGAAAAAAACTTAAACAGAAAAGGATAGATATTTATTATTCACTCACACTTTCATGGTAATAATACCACAATTAGTGAGAACTCGCATGCATAAATTTGTCACTATTACAATTTAAAGCCACCAAATGGTATAAAGAAATATAGATTTTTAACAATCCTAGCTTTTTTCATATTTCTTTCATTGGTGGTGTTTGCTTTAATAGCCTGAGTTATGCTGATGAACAGGTTAAGTTAGCTCATACAATGGCTGCATTAAACCATCTACTTTTTATGTGTAATTAGTTTTCATTAGCTAATGAAATCGTATTTGATGTTAACTGAAAAGACAGCTTATTTTTACATTTGTCCTTTAAATACACTGAAACATTCCAAACCGTCTAAACGATTTTGTATTTTATGACCCAATGCTCTCGAAATTAATTTCAGAATTTGCGCAGTTGTTGAAAACAGGCCTGCATTTGCAAGATTAAAGACGGTAAGCGCGAAAAGTCACTTAGGGAGAATGTAGGAGAATGATGTTAAGATATGTTTTGCAAGAAATATGCAACTTTTTTTTGGCAATATGGGATGTATTTTTCAAGCATAAAGGGAAAGGCACATAGACGTACCACACATTCGAAAGATTGTTTATTCGATGAAATCCAATATCTGTGGACTGCAGACAAAAGGAGTAACGCATTTTTATTGGATTTTTGGGTCTGGATAGAACGATAAGAGACTTGGATTGAGCTGGCACTATCGGTTAAACGGGTATTTTAAGGTTTGTTCACTGCATTGAGAAAACCAAGGTCTCATTTTTGGATGTTAAATTCTAGTAACTTTCTTATGAAATGAATAAACAATCATGGTCTTGTAAATTTTCTGTCTTCGCCAGATAACCTAGATTTTTGTCAGATACGACCAGAATACCATTGCTAGTCGAAAACCCGTAAATACTCAGATGTTCATTCCAAAATGATCTGTTCAGATTCAAGGCGAATTTCTTGTCAGGTAAAAAGGTAAAAATCCAGAAAAGGTTTTTGAACTTTCCGCATGTACTTGTACTCTAATAATGAATGTCGAACCGCCTTTGCAACAAAATTTAATTCTACCACATTTCCGGGAGAACTGCTTATCTAGTAAGGGAAATAAATTATAAATATAATCATACATCTTTAATGATAACTTTTAATTCTACATGTCCTGCAAAAAAAACAAGGCTTGAAAATGAATTCAGCATCTACTCTTTTCCTACATTGAACTCTAATCATCTTCAGATATAACTATTACTTTTAACCAATGTTTTGGTCTTGCCGGATTCAGGAGGAACTCTCGTTAGTCGCGAAAATAATTTTCATGTATCAATTCAGCATGGCTGCTTACCTTCCATCAGCTTTAATTAAAAATTTCACTTTTTTAAACAAAGTTTCAGGATTTGACCGGATTCCGAGTTAAGTACTTCTCGTATGGAAATAATTAGGTCGTTTTCAGTTGTTAACAGTTGTAACCGACAGTAATTGTGTTGCGAGAGCAACACTTTGGTTTCGTCCCTTTATTTTTCCTAGCATCCAAATTTCAGCTTATTCATGGAAACTGGTAAGGGTCTAAACTGTGCGGTTTTTACGGAAAGTGTGGACCTCAGGTCGGATTAATGAATATGATATTACATTCCGGAAAGCTCCTTAGAACTCTTGCCTGGGGCCAACAAAAGATGGTTTTTGCTTGTCCTCGAGCCAGAGCCTACGGTGTGCGAAGTGAACTGGAGTTGTAAAGCCTATGTCTAGAGGAGTATCTGAAGTTGTGCAGCCAAGATTTCGTTTCATCAAACCATGTTTCTGCTTTCGAGTGGAAAGCCCCATTCTAGCAGGCAAGCAGGAAGGCACCAGTTTCGAATTGAAGATGGACTAAAATGTATAAGTGTTAAATATGTGTGGCAGTTGCCCGGCCCCACAGACAATATATCTTCTTTTAGTGATAAATAGAAAAATTTACAGAAACAAAAAAGTGGCATTTTTCCACGGGTCCGAAATTTCTGGCATCTATTGTTTCTACCTATTTCTGTTCGTGATTTCAGCTGAGTTTATCATGCGGTTTTTCGCACTTGGGATTTCAGTAGAGAAATGGTATCAGATGTGCCTCTTAAACTTTAAAAGTTCTCTCGCTGCTTAAGAAATTAGAGCTTATCCTTTGCTCCTTTCTAAGTAGTGACGTCAGAAAGTTGGCCTACGTAAAAAAAGTCAACTTTTGAACTAAGACAGATAGAATTTTTTTTCGACGGCAATCGCCCTTGATTAGCTGATCAAAGTATATGTCATCAATTTTTTGGTAAAAAGATTCCGTCATGAGATACACCAGTTCGAAAGATTTAGGGGTTGAAGACTTCAGTAGTAAGGTACACACTGAAACCAAAAATAAGCCGATACCAATTGTGAGACATTTAAGCTGCGTTCGATTTGAGTCCTCCTTGTCTCGGTCTTGTCTTCTTGTTACTGCCCTGTCACGGTTTTAATCCGTTTTATTTAGCCCTGTCAGGTGAATGACTCAACGGACAAGCATAACAAATAAAAGGCAGTTGAGAAATCTACCTGAGACAGGACCGAAACTTGCTCCAAGATCATGTCATCATTCACGGCGTCCTGTCTGACAGGACGCTGACAATTGTCAGCTGACAGGACAAATAAAACGGGATTAAGCGGACAAGGCAGTTAAATAAAACGGCATTTGGCTGACAGGACTGAGACAGGACCGAGACAAGGGTAAATCGAACGCGGCCTTAGAGTACTTGTAAGTAACAGTCGGCTGTTAGTTCATAATCATCTTCGGTAATGAGGGGCTTGTAACTTTTGCTGGTTGGTGTCTGTATTATTTGTTTACGGTGTATTTGACGGTAAGAACAAGCTGGTTCCCAATTGTAAGACATGTAAGGGACTTGTAAGTAATAATCGGCTGTTAGGCTATAATCATCTTCAGTGATTAGGAGTATGAAACTTTTGCTAGATGGTGTACCCATTATTTGTTTCGGGTGAACTTGATGTCTATCACGGGAGAGGGACTTATAAGTAAGAATCGGTTCATGGGGGGCTAGAAATTTGTGCGAATTGGTGCACATTGTATTCGATCTCTATTAATCTGGTGGTAAGAAAGTTCGTATCGATGGCCTATCACTGTAACCTAGAATTAAGTGCTTACGCAACGGTTACAAACGATAATGTAAAACACTGAGGTAGTTTCGTAATAATTAATAGAGTATCATGTATGGTATCTTGATCCTGAAAAGTTACGGCTAGCTTTATAGTACCAACTAGATTATATAAGATTATGTTTCAAGTTTTCATCCGTCACACTGTATGCGATTGAAAAGGACAAAGTTTAACTGGCTGCAAAGTCAATTTAGTCCCTTCTTCCGATATTGTTTTGTTGATGTTTTTTCAACGCTGAGGAATAGCCTTTGACCATGTGATTACTGATTGTGTTCTTCTTTGTCTATCACGGGAGAGGGACCTATAAGTAAGAATCGGTTGCTAGAGGGGGTTCATGACGGGCTAAAATTTTGTACAAATTGGTGCACATCTATGGTATTTTGATCCTGAAAAGTTACGGATAGCTTCATAATACCAACTAGATTATATAAATTGGTGCACATTGTATTCGATCTCTATTAATCTGGTGGTAAGAAAGTTCATATCGATGGTCTATCACTGTAACCTAGAATTAAGTGCTTACGCAACGGTTACAAACGATAATGTAAAACAATGAGGTAGTTTCGGAATAATTAATAGAGTATCATGTATGGTATCTTGATCCTGAAAAGTTACGGCTAGCTTTATAGTACCAACTAGATTATATAAGATTATGTTTCAAGTTTTCATCCGTCACAATGTATGCGATTCAAAAGGTAAAATTTTAACTGGCTGCAAAGTCAATTTAGTCCCTTCTTCCGATATTGTTTTGTTGATGTTCTTTCAACGCTGAGGAATAGCCTTTGACCATGTGATTACTGATTGTGTTCTTCTTTGTCTATCACGGGAGAGGGACCTATAAGTAAGAATCGGTTGCTAGAGGGGGTTCATGACGGGCTAAAATTTTGTACAAATTGGTGCACATCTATGGTATTTTGATCCTGAAAAGTTACGGATAGCTTCATAATACCAACTAGATTATATAAGATATTGTTCAAGTTTTCATCCGCCACGATGTCTACGATTGAAAAGGATAAAATTCAACTGGCTGCAAAGTCAATTTAGTCAATTTTTTCGATACTGTTTTGTTGTTTTTTTTTCAACGCTGAGGAATAGCCTTTGATCATGTGATTACTGATTGCGTTCTTCTTTGAACTTACTCTTTTAAAAGCTTCGATAGGCTCAAAACTTCAGCTTTTAACCGATAGCGAAGAAACAAAACCGAAGTGTTGCTCTCGCAACACTTTAGTTGGCGAAGCCGGACAAAGGTTGCTGCTAAACTTCAGGCAACGTAGGTCTTGTTTTACAACCGTTTTCGCTCATCTGTTTAAAACACTGGTTTCCAATCGCTTTCAACTGTTTGGAAACGACTGAATTCGATTGTAACTTTACAACTGTTTTGTAACAAGCGTATTTAAACAACTGTTTACACTTTTTTTTCGAATGTATTTAACCATCTGCTTCCGAACGTGTTCAGTTGTTTACGATCAGAAAAAAATGGTTTGATCTGTTGACGAACATACTGTTTGATTACGGTTTGATTTGTTGATGAACATAGACTCCTCTGTCGGAGTCTAGAGTTTAGTTTCCTACTTTGTAATTATAAAATCCCAACATTAACACTCTCCATAAAAATAAAAGTATCAGTTGTAAGACAGTCTTTGCCCGATGACCTTGCTGGGTCGAAAGACAAGTATAACCAAATTGGGAGTCGGTACCCAGCTTACGATGGTCTTGCTGGATCGAAAGACAAGTACAATCAAAATGGGGATCTATCCCCAGCTTACTGCAAGGAACTCTCCAACGAAACCGGGTTTTGAACTCCATCCAGTAGAGGTAAAGACCATATAAAGACTACTGCTGGTAGATCCGATGACAGTTCCAGTCTGTACACCACTCAGTCGAGCAAGTTTTGGTGCCAGATCAGTTTCGCCATCATAGATCTACAGGAAAGAGCAAAATTAGAGGTTGCGCTCATGCAAAACATCAAGTAACCGTCATTCTGGCTTAGTCATTGTTACCATCCACCCTTAAATGGCAGCAAACCTTCATTGTCCTAGTACTAATACCCTAGGTCGCAGTCATGGGACCCACTAGACCGACAGGAAAGTGGTCTATAGATGTCACTTTTAGACAAAGGCAGCCAGTGCCATAGAAAATAACATACATTTGTGTGCTCTTCTACTAGTTTATTTGCAAGCTAAAGCACTTCAAAAAAAAATCTGGCTAATCGGGCCATAACCTTTCTTAAGTCCACCTGAAAGGGACCTTGGCCTTTTTTCTATGCAATCCTTTTTTCAATAGCATCTTTTGCAATTCAACTTATTTTGTTTCTCACTTAAAAAACAAGGTAACACATTTCGTGTTTTGTGTGCCCTTTTTTTCTCCCTAAGACTTTACATTCGATTTATTTTAAGTTCAAATTCTCCTCTAAACTAAACAACTGTAAATTAGAAAAAAACGAGAAAGGTTTTTACCAGACATATAAGGGGAAAAATAAGAAGAAAGGTAAAAATACATCTTTCATACTATGAATGACTAATCAAACATTTCCAACTTCACACAATATTTAATTTGTACTCTATACTATCATACCTAAACACTTTTTCTTAACCATATTTCACTAATTTACTTTTCAAAATAAAAAATATCTACAGGCATTCTTAGTCTCCTAACAAAAATTGATATACTGGAAGAATGAGAAAAAAATTCGTCAAGGGGCTCTTCCCCAGTTGTTGACTGCTAACATCAATAACAGTCAACAACTGGGGATTTTGAAAAACCAAGCGATGTGAATACTTTCTGTAGATCACTGAGTGTCTGACATCGTCTCGACCGAAATCAGAAATTTCTGTTTTGAGGTTCACCAGTGTTCGGAGGTTCAGTGAGCCTATCGCTATTATTAATTTGCCGGGATACTTGAACGAATTCTGAAAAATAACTGCAAAATCCATTGGCAATTTCCGCATCTTATGCTCCATCTGGTGAGCTGATTACATTCGGGATTTCTTCTTTGTACTGTTTCTTATGGGCTGAGACAATTCTATCTATAAATTTCCACGTTGCTCGAGCGTCGTCCTTGTTCAATATAAACGCATTGAAATAATTGTTTCTTTTTAAATCTCATTTCTTTTTATTCACCGTTGTCCGGTATTCTTTGAACTATTCCTCGTTAACAGGAGAAGGGTATTATATTTTCTAATTTACAGGTTATTTCTCAATTTTACCATACTTTTTATCTCAGCATTAAACCAAGGTGGTTTCTGCTGAATGGGTTTTACAGAATCTTTTGGTTTTACAACACCACATGAATCCTCTGCAGAGATCGGAAGTTCTGCACTCAAAGGTAAGTGGTCCGATGTCAATCCGACTGACAAAACGTCAGACGGAAGGATACGATGAAGTGATCCAGGTCTGAGACGGAACCGCTATTATGCATGTAAGTGTAGATACAATCCTTTTTTGTAACTGAGTATCTTTCAGAGCATAGAAGATCTTGGCGATTGAGGGTCTGTTAAATTGTAGTTGAAGTCCCAGGATGATAAAACATAGATTATTTTGCTGGGCTCTAGTAATGCACTTAGCAAGTTTCGAGCAAGCAAGAGAAAAGCTCCACTCCACTCCGACTCCTGGTCCGCGTAATTTGTTGGCAAATATACATTGATAACGACAGTTCTGCCAAGTTCAACTGCTAGGAAGTAGCGATTGACCACGAAGGCTTCCCAGATTATGCGGCAGACTGAATCAACATCGCAATCCCCCCTGAACGGCGGCCGCGATTCCTTGTAGTTCCAGTGGAGAAGTGGAGAGCCCAGTCTCTCACCTGTAGTCAATTTCTTCCATTTTCGGTGAAAAAATTAGAGCATGGGCGCATCCCAAGCCAGAATGAAAACCGAATTGGTAGTATGTAAAAATGTGTCTAAACCACTCGCAGCTGGGAAGGCGGTTTCCAGAAGTTGTTTAAGCAGACAAGAAAGTTGAACAGTACCAATTTTGTATTCCTTGAGCCCAATCTGACTGGGAAACATATATTTAGACAATGATATTATGTAGCCTGGACCGGATTTGGCAACGGTTGAAAGTGCCGGAATTTGCTAGATATGATCCGATTCGAGCTAAACTTGATTGATGGAAAAGTGATGTCGGAGATTCGACGTTTGTGTTCCCGATACGTATTCGGATGCCAATCTCTTTAATTGGTCACTGGAGACTTCGTTCTATTTTTAAATTGCCAGGCTGAAACGTTTACTTGGACTCGTGACTCGGCTGGATTTTGAGACGAGACGAATCCAAATCCTGCTCCGTAAACGACGAGACCGAGCCGAGTCCATGAAAAAGGAGTCTCGACAAGATCCAGATTTAAAGTCCACCAGCTCCGGTCCTTCAATAGACACTGTTAGAATACTAGCTCTTATGTCCAGTTATGTCTTAAGTTTGGTTAAGATCCGATTGCAAGATGTGATGCAACACAAATAAAAGGACCCCCATAGAGTCCAGATTGGGTTCGGACCCGGGAAAAGGATTTTAGTTGATATCCGACAATTATTTATAGTAGAAGTCCTGTTGACACAAATATATGGACCCCATCGTTCAACCTAACCCTACATGGTCAGATAAAATTCTTCTCTGCAGTGGTCCGATCGGAAGCAATGTTTCCGACCTCAGCTATCGCTTTCCATCAAGTTTGGTTGAGATCTGGCTACATCTATTGGTAGATGTGTTCTTTACAACTATAGAGGGACTCACCTCCCTTCCCCCCAATACACATGGTTTGAATCATCAAAAGACAAACCTAGGAAAATCCTTTTTTTTTTTCTACTATTTTACTGTAAGAAATGGGTAGTTCGCATGTTCATAGATAGGGTTTCCGCTGTCAAGGTTGAATATTTCCCCCGAGATCCCTTTCTTCGGAAGACGGCCTGATATATCGATTTGGAAAGGTTATTTCATTCGTTGAATACAGTTTCTGAACAGAAGTTGTAATCGGATGGGTGCCATCGTAAATTATTAACTATCTTCCAAACTGGATAAGTCGTTTGAAAGTTTTACAGTCCAGTCAGGTCCCTATTAAAGACCTTAAACGTAACATCCAAGACGTGTACTCGTGATATTTGTCAAGTTCCATCCGAGACAGATCATTCGTTCCAGAATTAAGCATGTCCCAACAATGCCCGGATCCGGTCCGCTTCTTTAAATGATGAGATAAAACATGAGCATAAGCCATTATGCTTGTTCGTCTTGCTAAGTCTCATCCCGATATGTCAACTGTAAACATGCCACGAGATTTCCGATGATCCCCTTTCAACTTGTCAATTGATGCTTGGTCGATTGGTCAATTTGTCTACTGTCAATTCTTCAAAGCCTTTGATGCCCTGAATAGCTGGTAAGCGCAGGGAACAGCGGAAAAGTGTCCCCTAACATTACATGCAGCCGTTCTTTTAGGTGCGTTAAATAGGACTGTGCGGTTAAGATTGACATATTTAAGTGGTCGGGATCCCTTTTTTTTTTATCAAGACCCTTGAGAAACGAATAATCATGAACCATTGCGGACAATGAGAGTTTAGGTATTTTTTTATCAGAACTATTTTCAGCACATTGATGTTTAAAATGCTCACTTTAAGGCGTCTTAGGACCTAGAGTGATTCCAGTGCCAAAAACTGCAACGCCAAAATCACATCGCTTTCCGGATGTCGGTATCCCTCTTAATCGGTATTGAGCTGACCACTTTTCCTTCTGTCGGTCCCTTGGTCATAACGACTGAGCTGCAAGATTCAATACCGCAACCAACATATTCCATCATCATGAAGCCAAACTGCAATGCATTTAGGCTAATCGATGCTTTTGGTGATCACGTTTTTCTGCATTCACTGTTATTGCCTGGAACCAAGTTGGTGATACGCACTCTGATTTTGTCCGTTTTTTACCCTAGTTTGCAGATCTGCTGATTGCTAGATGACGTTAAAGATCCAACTTCTGTGGTTTTCACAATAAGTATGGACCTCGGGATCCGTTCTAGCAGGCAAGCTATGTTCGCCTGCGCAGTGGCACTGGAACCAAAACAGTCCTAAGGAGAAGGCAGCGCTTTCAACACGATGGTGCTTTATCCTCATTTTTTGAATTATTATGTGGAATACCACAAGGAACTGTGATTGGGCCCATCTTATTTTTGATTCCATCTAATTTAATAGAGACTTGGAACAGAAATCGTGCCAAGTTTGCCGACGACTCGACAACGTTCACCCTGCAATTGTCGAACAGTTAAAACGGCTTTTTCCAAATTTTATTTTAAATTTAACTCTAATAGCACTAGTATAATGTTAGTCTATTGAATTGGTTTATTGACCCAGGCTACCTACAAAAAATAACATCAGACTCCCACACAATATGAAGATAAAAATACTACATCTTCCTTCTCATAATAAGACAACATACGAAACTTCCAAAACACACTTCAACTTCAAAGGTTATTCACTTAAGTCCGGGTTCAGTCCCATTAAATTCACTGAGTCTTCCGCCGCGTTAAAAGCGCAGCTTTCGTACTTCTTTTCACTTTACTCCTTTTACAGTTTTATCTTCAGGGTTCGTCTTACTGTTTGACCATAGTGCGTGCGTAGCTGCAATGGTGTACCGCTGGTTCCCAGGGGCTGAGATCCAGTGGCCGTCTGGTTGGGGCTCGGGGGGAACTGTTGACCGTCCCGCAGCGCACCCTCACCTGTGAAGGTGAGGGTATTGACTCAATGGCCGCTTTGATGTTGGCGGGCTGTGAGATGTTTGCGGTTTCTTCTTAGCACAGAACCTTCGTTGGTCCGCACCTGATATGGTCATGGCACTCCTGCAAGGGATAGCACAACAAACCTGACTCCATGGTCCGTCGGGTGCCTTCTGTACATAGACCATGTATTCAGGGGTGAGTTGTTTTAGTGATCTGGCTGATTTGTCATGATACGACTTTTGGCGTTTCTGCATTCAGTTCTTCGCTGAGTGAACTGTGCAGTCGGAACGACATTCTTCTTGAGGTGTTGTGAGGTGCACGGCAGAATGGATCTTAACTGACGCAACATGAGGAGTTGAACTGAGGACGCGAAGCCGTCGACTGGTGTATTCAGATACTCTAGTATGCCCAGGAAGGGGTCTTCTCCGTTTTCTGTCGCTTTCGTCATGATTTTCTTTTAGATTTGTACCACCCTCTCGATTAGTACATTTGATTTCGGGTATCCATGGCTGGACGTGTTTCGTGAGATTCACCACGTCTTTACAAAACTGGTGAACTCAATCGCGGTGAATTGAGGCCGGTTGTCTGACATTACCTGAGACGGTATGCCATATCGGGTGAAATAGGCCTTGAGTTTCGTGATGACTGCACTGGATGAGTTCGTCGGAAGCTTGTCGATTTCGAAAAAACGGCTGTAGTATTCGACGGCTACCAAGAAACTGGCACTTTTACATTCGAAGAGATATCTCGAAAACCTTTTGCCAAGACGAAGTTTCGATGTTGTGGTTAATCATCGGGTCCCTTGAATTACTTGGTATGTTGTTGGCACATTTTTGGCAGTTGGCTATGTACCGTTCGACCTCTGCGTTGAGTCTTGGCCAGTATACAAGCATTCTAGCTCGTTGTTTCGTTTTTTCGATTCCGAGATGGTTTGCCTGTAAGTGCTGCAGTATGCCTGCCTGCATATTCTTGGGGATTATTCACCTTTCTCCTTTGATAAGGATGTCTTTTTCAAAGAAAAGTTCAATTTTGCAAGTTCCAGTATGCTAGGATGTTGGTTGGGCAGTCTTTTATTCCACTCGGCCGACTCGCTTGGAACGTTTTGATTAGAATGTTCAGCTCTGAGTGCTTAGTTGTTTCCTCCCGTAACTGCCACTGAATATGGCTGTGTAACTATATCTGTACTTATTTATCCGTGAATAATTGTAAAATTTATTTGTTAAGATGGTAACCTTTTAACTATCCATCGCATTTTCCGTGAGGATAGTAAAAAAAAGGTAAAGGTATCAGCACTAGCCTTGATAGGCTTAGCTGGCGGTGCTGATCTCCGATTCTTGTCCCTCAGCCAGGAAGTGCAATGGGGGGTTGGGAGCCAGCCATCCTGTGCTTTCGCACACCCTTCCTGTCACCTTCCCCGGATTTCTTCAGGTACCCATTTGAAGCTGGGTGGACTTTGGCTTGTCTTACAGGGTTACGCCACTAACCCCCGCTCTAAACGAAACAGTAGGCACAGCCGAGACTCGAACAAGGGACCCTTCCCTTGCGGCTTCGGCGCGCTAACCATTCGGCCACGGCCGGACGGTGGAGATAGTATACGGCAATTAAACTTAATCTGAATGATCATTCCACTTCATCTTTCAGAAACACATTTAAAAACGCTGCAAAACAATACTAAAAATGCTCTACTCTATTTCGATACATCGTAGGGATGCGGTCAAACCCTGGAGCTAATCGTTTGCTCAGATTTGTATAGTTTTCGACACTTCAGGCTCAATACCAGGGGCTATCAATTACCAAATCTACTTGTTATAGTGGGAATTTGTTATATTAACTAACCTTAATAATAAACAATAAATAAATAGCATTATTCCATAAAAATGACTTCCAAGTTGACATGGTCAGGCTGTATCTACGCCGGCTGTATCAGCTCCTCACGAGTACACCGTGTCCCCACAACGTCCACAACAATAAAGTGCTAATTTCATAAAGTGCTAACTTCAAATGGAATATCTGTAGACTCGAGCTCCTCAGTTATCAAGTTTCCTTCACATTCAGTCACCTTTCCGTAAGTATTGCATGTAAAAAGATTCTGCATTCCCTGTCCCTCCACCCATCAAGGATTCGTTGGGCCGGAGAAATAATTACTTAGTCGCATAACAATCTGTTCGAATCCCTTACATATGCTTGCCGTGTTTCACTGTCCTAGCACACGGGCTCTTTCAACTGTTCAGTTTCATTCAGATGCAATAACTCTAAGAAAGTTAGGTATCTCAAAATTTGTAGATTATCCCTCCCACCACTCCCACCAGGATTCGTCTAGTAGATATATATAATAAAAAGTCTTTCATCGGGGTAGGATGAAACGAAAAAAAAATTATAGCCTGTTGACCGTCAAAAAGTGGTTACAAGCTGACAAAGGCAATACTTACGGTAAGGAAGTCACAGCACTGTTCGGTGCTGAAATGAGAGAAGGTAATCTGTACCTTCTTGTCAGCTTCGACGTTTACGCCATAGCAAAAGTTTGAATTTTCGGGATATTGTCGAGGGTAATTCGGAGAAGTTATGTTTCCAGTAGCACCAGTGAATGGGTTTGGGCAAGCCTGTAAGAAGGAGTTCTCTAAAGATATACTATAATACTCAATACTAGTTTAATATATAGAGGTTGAACTGGGACAACTTCTTCAACCAAACTGATGCCTTATTAAAACAGAAATGTAATAGAAATAAATATTGCATCTATCCATCACTGAACGAACTAGACAAAAGGCATAGCATTTAAGCAACAAAGAACAGAATTTGCTCTACAGGTCCTGCAAAATGCGGGCTAGTGAAACTAGCCTATTTTTCAGAAAGATAAACTGAAGTGGCTGCAGAAGGCTCAGAACCATCTTGCTGGTACGAAATGTTGGATATGAATAATCTCATTAAAATGTCTGTCTTTCGGTCTCTCCTTCTGGTCGGTTTTGCTGGTTCGGGCACTGCCTAATTTTTTATTTAACTTCATAAACCACCTTTACGGCATATCACAAAAAACAAAAGAAAAAGAAACAAACAAACAAAACGGAAAACACGAACACTCTCATCGCAAAATTCAGCTAGTCGCTAACCTCCATCAAAAACAGATTTGTTCAAGGCGATCCAAGCGGGAATCGAGATTTGTAGCCAAATCGAGCATAAAGCAACAGGTAAGTGATTATCACTAGCAATCAACCGCCTCCTGAGAGATTTCCGGGAATTCACCTGAATTTCCAGGATATTTGACACTTGGAAATCAGCAAACATTTCCGTAGCACTGCAGAAAGTAGGAATACCATGTAGAAACCGGAAAGAATTATTGTAGCTTATTTTCAGGTCAGAAAAGCACTTAACAGTCGTATTTAAACAAGTGGCAGCCCATAGATACTTGTACAATACGATCTAAACAAATAAGTTTTAACATCAGTAGTACACTTTCTGAATTTTCGTCTCAACATATTCCCTCTTGCACACATAGATCGCATAGCCGAACGCACGTGCGAATCATCACAAAGATTCTCATGGAAAATGTAACCCAGGTATGTAAACTGGTCGACAAAATCAAGCGCTCGACCTGAAAGGAAAACACCAGAAAGGAGAGGTTTTCTGCTCCCTTTCGGACGGAAGCACATACAAAAAGTTTTCGCGGTGTTGAAAATAATATCGTGGTCTTTCCCGTACTCATCACACACCTTTAAGAGCTCATTGAGCGCAGACACACTAGTAGACAGTAAAACTAAATCATCAGCATAACTGATACAGTTAAAACAAACGGTACCAATATGGCAACCAAGACCTGTTACACGTAAACGGATGTTCAGGTCGTCAGCATACACACAAATATGCGGACAGAATGCCACCTTGGCGTACACCATTAGCGGTCCTAAAAGGGTCACTAGTGACGTTCCCCCATCGAATACGGAAATGCTGATTTTCAAACCAGAAAGCAAGTATCCTAACATAAGAACTAGGAACACCTCTCTTAACTAATTTAACTAATTGGTCGGTAAACTCTCTGTACGACTCAGTTGGGCGTTTCATGGCGTTTCGCAAACGTCTTCTGTAGGATTCGGGGCTGATATCAAATTTCTTCAGGATGGCTGCTTTAACCACTGCGAAATCTGAACCCGATGCTACAGGAATAGCATTGTATGGTTGAAGTGCTTTCCCTGAAAGGTTGGATACTAGACGTGTTACCCAGGCATCAGCAGGAAGGTTACACGCAGTCGCAGTCCTCTCGAATGTGTTCAGGTAGGCTTCTATGTCATCACCTTCGCGGTAGCTTGCCATGTGGAAGTTTTTGGCTTCACTGTTAGTAATAGCAGCTAGTAGCTTGGCAAATTGCTGTGCAGAAAGCGACATTTCAAGAGCTGCCTGTAATTCGGGTTTCAGAGAAGGTTGGCACTTCGTAGATAGGCTGACGGATGAGCCGGTTGAATCTTCCGGAGCTAGGTCCTTTTTTTTTTTTTTTTTTTTTTTTTTTTTTTTTTTTTTTAGTATTCTTGATGTTTGCTCGATTCTAGACCTGTAGGCACCATGAGCCGTGGCGTGATAACTGTGATTTTCTCCGGCGAGTAGAAAAAAGGGCTGCAAAAAAGACAAAAAATAACTTAGCCTACGTCAACGAGATCACTAGAAAAAAGATAATTTAAGCAATTCAATCAGCTAAAAAAAAAAATAAAAAATAAATTTGGGCAATTAATCTAAATTGCAAAATTTTTTAATCTGAGCAGTTTAAAAAACTAAAACAGATTTCATTTAGAGGCAAACTAAAAACCAATTACCCAATAAATTTTTTTTTTGCCTAGCCGCTTTGCAGGCTGCCCTTCCGTCATAGGGCACCCCTTCCACGGTGGCACAAAAAACCTTACTAAAAATTACTAAAACACCTTTTTTCTTTAACCTCCAAAATCCATCTGTTTAACCAAAAACAAACCAACCACCCTCCCAAAATCCTTACTCCAATAACCCATTAAACTACCCAAATGAAAAACTTTGCCTTTACAAACAAAAAATTACAATATGTAGAGAAAGTTTTTCATTTATCTCTCACCCAAAAAAATTACTTTTCTCAATTCTCTCTCAACCCCTTTAAACTGCTCAATCTTTAAAAAACCTTAAAAAACAAAACTTTCTTTTATCTCATTTTTAATTTAATTAAATTTCCTTACACTAAAACTAAAAAAACCTTTCACATAAAATCAAAATCCTTAAGAAACTTAGTCCATTTCCTTTGGGATCTCATTAATTCTACCTTCTTTTCAAAAATTTTAACAAAACTCTTTTTACAAATCCTAGCTTTCTTTTTCCTTCTTGACCAACAAAAAACAAACAAAATTTTTTCCTTTTCCTCTGACATATCCTCTTTGTCAAATTTTATCATTTTTATCCTCCCTTCTAATGAATCTATTTTTAAATTAAATTTTTTTCCAACATCAAAAATTAATTTAAAAATGTCAAAATTTCCTTCATATTCAAAAAATTCCTGAACTATCCCATTAATAGCATTCCCCCCACATAACAAACATGAAACATTATCATCTCTCATGAACCGCGCAATCCTATTTCTAAACGGTAAAATCAAATGGATAAGCTGGAACATTGTTTCCATTACCTTCGGCTCTAGGGGGAAAGCGTGTAAATTTTTGAAAGCATTTTCGAAATTTACATACGGCTCCTTCTCCAATACGTGGTAAGATGCGTCACCTCTTTCACTATCTAAAAGCTGATTTATTGTTTTCTTCAAAGAATCTTGACTTTCAGATAGCATATTTTGTTCTCGCAGCTTTATGAGGACTTCTTTCACATCTTCTATGAAAAATGGCAGTGTCTGATTTCTATTATCCTGGTTATTTAGAAATTCAATGAGCCATTGTTTAGTCCAATGGAAGTGGGTTTGAGGTCCATTTAGAAATTCAAGCAGGCTTCTTATTCTTAGGTTCTTAGATAGTGTCTGAAAATCTAAAAATCCAAGTCCACCTTTCTCCTTTGGTTGGAAAAGCATGTTTTTACTTAACTTTTCAAATTTTCCTTTCCAAATGAAACGCCAAAAAAAAGTTTCGACCTTTTTTATTGTTTTTCCGGGAATCGGTGCCACTGGTGCAAGGTATAGGAGCCTCGGTATGCAGTACATATTTAGGAATGTCACTCTTTGGAAGAGTGTAAGGTCTCTGTTTCCCTCTTTTCCCAATAATATGCACTGAATTTCTCTTTCTTTCTTTTCCCATTCTCTAGTCCAGATTTCTTCCGTTGTCGTAAAACTCACCCCCCTAATTTTAACTTCATTTTCTATTTCAATCCAACTTATTTTTTCAAGTTCATTTTTCATTTCCTCTTCAGCTTTTATGACTAGCATTTTGCTTTTCCGTCTGTGAATCTTTATGTGGTAATGTTCTTCATACCAAGTGAGGGCTTTCAGTGCCTCATTTGCATCTTGTAGGCCTCCTAGACCGAAGGTTGCATCATCTATGAAAGCTTCAGACTTCAACATTTTTGTCTCACTTACTGGAATCCCGGTAGTCCTCTTTTCCACATACTTAATCAGAGGATCAAGGAATAACTCGAAAAGGAATGACGAACTAGGGTCTCCTTGGCGAAGCCCAATTTCAAGCGGGAACTTTCTCGTTAGAGATCCATTTACTAGTACTTGAGACGAAGCCCTCGCATACAGATTCTTGTAAAAAGTCACATATTCTTGGGAAAATTTAAACTTTTTTGCCATCAAAGCCCACAGGAGCTCTCGAGTGACCGAGTCATAGGCTTTGATCAAATCTATGCATAGTAGGACTAGTAGAGGATAATTTTTTAGCAATTCTTCATCTTTCCTAAGAATCAGGTCCCTAAGGACCCCAAGTATATGTTGAATTTTCCTGCCCCTTATCCCTCCGTGTTTGTAGTCACCCAGTAATCCTCCAATTATATTTCGCAGCCGATTCATCAGTACTTTGGAGCATAAGCGTGTGTCACACGGAAGTAAAGATATTGGCCTCCAGTTCTGAAGGTCTGACTTTTCGCCTTTTTTTGGTATTAACGTTAGAACTGACCGAGTTTGTGACTCCTCTGCTCCGCAGTGAATCATCTCATCCATGGCCCCGATCAAAACTTCTGAAATCTCTGAGTAGAAATGTTTATAGAAAGAGTATCCAAGGCCATCTTTACCGGGGGATTTTCCGTTTTTTGTCCGACTGAGCGCTACTTTAACTTCCTGTTCCGAAATATTTTGCGTAAGTAAATCGTTCTCCTCGGGACTTACTATCCTGTTTACATCAAAACCGTCCAGATATTCTTCAGATGAGGGGTGATTCTCCTTTCGTGAGTATATTTTCTGATAAAATCCATATACTTCCTTTTGGATTTTCTCTTCATCTTCCAACAGAATGCCTTCTTTGTTCTTCACTTTTTGAATTGTTTGGTCTTCTCTTTTTTTTTCATTTTCTGAATTGCTGCTAGCGAGATTTGTTCTCCCGCGTACAAATCTCCCAGCCAGTTTGTCTTTCTCCATGAGTCGAATTTTTCTTGTTCAATATTTTGTATTTCTGTTCGGACTTCATGATACTCATGTAACGCTGATGCATCACCTCCATCAATCTCTTGTTTTAAAACGGCTAAGACTCTGCGTAGATGCCGCGCATGGGAATTTTTTTCCATTTTATTCTCTTTTTCTAATCTTTGCATGAAAGCTCGGATTTTTTCTTTTAGCATCAACCATTTTTCTAAGTTACTTTTATCTGATTCTTGCTTTTTTAAAATTTCTTTAATTTCTTTTCTTGTCAGTTCTCGGTTTGTTTTATCATTAAGAAAATCGGGATGTGCTTTCCAATACGGGGGTTTTTGGTACTTTTTTTTACGATGAACTGCTTGTAGATCCATTCGGACTGCACTGTGATCTGTGAAATGAACTTCTTCTAAATGAATTTCACTAATTTGTCCGATTAAATCCTGTGAAACGTAGATTCTATCAATTCTGCTAGCGCCATGAAAACCAATCCTAGTAAAGCTTACTGGATGGTTTTGGGCTTTCCAAACATCTTTGAGTTTATAAGCCTCAATGAGACTCCTCAATTGGTCGCTCATTTTCCTCTTTGTACTTCCGCTTGTTTTTGTTAGAATATCTTCATTTTCCAGGACACAGTTGAAATCTCCAAGTAAAAAAACTTGCCCTTGTATCGGAATAAAACGAGGCAATTCAAATTTTATCATATGTTCTCGCTCTTGAAAATTATTTGTTCCTGACGGTAGGTGTACATTTATAAAAGTTACCTCCATTATTTTTAAACTACATATTTTACCATCATCATTAAACTGGAAATCCTCCGGGTTTGTTTTTATTTCATTTTTAACAAGGAAGCCTGTGTCATTTGTGCTACCCGCTGCCATGAAATTATATCCTGTTTTTTCTATTCCAGATATTCTGGGGCAGTCCACTTCCTGTATAGCAAGAATTTCGAGTCCTGATTTTCCTAAATATTCCTTGAAAATTTCCTTTCGTCTTCCCTGTTTCAGACCATTCAGGTTGAGTGTTCCAATTTTTTTTATCATTGCTGATTTTTTGTGTTTTTAATATTTTGCACCTTTTTCTTTGGATGGTTTCTCGAGCTCCATCGTGTCTGATGCGTTGCTTCTTTCTCTTTTCGGGGTTGGTATAATCTTTTCTTGTTCTTTCGATCCGGAAAAAGACGCCCCGCGTTCAGTTTTCTCAGATCGAGTTGCAAAGTTTTTCGCTCCTGGTTTGGGAATTTCTCTCTTTGATCTTGTGTCCTTTCCGCTTGATGTTTTCTCATTCCCCTCCTTTCTTTCTGTCGACTTTGGTTCCTTTGGCGCGTCTGGCTTGCTCTTTTCTAAGGCTTTTAGAACCAAGTCAACTGCTTCTCCTGATTGCAGATTTTCGATATTTGAGGAAGAAGATGGGACCGGTTCTATACCTAGAATTCGGAATGCAGGCGCCCTGGGGGTTTCCAGGGTTGGGAATTCTGTTAACCCAGAATTTCCGAGGGGGAAAGGTGTAGAGCAGATAGCTGCGGGAGTTTTTTCAATTTGGAGGCGGTTCCATACCGACGCTGTCCGACCATAAGGTACTAAGCGACATTTTTCAAATTTTTCAGGAGACGAAAAAAACGTTAGTAAATTCGAAGATAAGCGTTATCCAGCCCAAAGTTTGTCTACTGAGGTTTGAAGACAAGCGAAACTTTATGGAGGACATTCCAAATCGCTGTGATCAACCCTTTAGTTGATAGCGTCGCTTAGTACCCAATCCTCATCCTGCATTGGTCGGGCCATAAGGTACTAAGCGCCAGTGCCCCATAAAGTTTTTGAGGTACTGAGCATTAAATAAGTTTTTCTGGCTCAGTAAACGTTTTCTTTTGAATAACCAGTCTACTTCAAATACAAAACACAAGATATGAAACCATTAAGGTCTACTTCGAATAAAAAATGAGGTTGGAAAATAAAATAATCATTCACTTTCATCTTCTTCCTCAATGTCAGGTTCTCCCAAACTATCTCGAATTTGGTCGCCGACCTTCAAAGCAAAGTACTGCTCATGGAATTCTGGGGGAATAGAACCATCGCTGCAAAGCTTTCGTCTGTGTTTTGCCCGACAAGACTGTAAAGAACTTTATTTCGTGTAAATAGAACCGATGTTCCGACGAAACTTTTAACTTTCAGGACGCGCCCGATACACGTTTACAGAATTTGATTTTTACGTGTAAAACGAACCCGATGTGCCGACGAGAATACCGACGCCCGACAAAACCATACAGCATTTTATTTCTTCTGTGTTTTCCCGACTAGACTGTACAGAATTTGATTTCTTACGTTTAAAATAACCCGTTGTGTTGACGAGACTTGAACTTCCCGGGTGTTCCCGACAAAGTTTGCAGAATTGAATCCTTACGTATAAATAGAACCCGATGTACCGACGAGTCGACCGATTGTTTCTTCTGTATTCCTTATGTATAAAAAGAACCCGATGTGCCGAAGAGAATACCGAGAGCCGACAATAATATGCAGAACACGATTTCTTCAGTGTTTTTCCCGACAAATGTTTGCAGGGTTTTACTTCTTGCGTATAAAAATAACCTGATTTGCCGATGAATCAACCGACGCCCGAACAAGCATAACAAGAAGATTCAATAGTCCACTCAGCATCTGAATCGGAATGAGAAAGATCCTGATCAGAATCATCTAATAGCAGTTGCCGAATTTCTGCAACAGACTTGATGCCACGTTTCGACATTTTTGAAATTTTTGCGGAATTAAGCAATGTTTCCACGTACTCCTTCAATCAGTTTCTGAGAAGATTGGCGCTTAGTACCCAGTTGTCAAAAATTGACTTGGCGCTTAGTTCCTTTGGGGTCTCTGTATCTCGATGACGGATAGTCCCACAGCCCTGAAATTTTTACAGGATGTGGAGCTTGGCCCCTAGGTACGAAATACATCAATAACTCGTTTTCAGAAAAAATGTCGCTTAGTACCTTATGGTCGGGCAGCGTCGATACTATTGAATTTGATTTTGGTCTCCGTTTCTTCGGACAAAAGTTGGCCTCATGAGTCGTTTCGTGACAAATGAAACACTGTTTGGGTTGATTCTCGTAGTAAACAAAAAAATTTTCATCGTTCCAACAGAGAGAAGGCGGTATATCATTTGCTATATGCATGAGGGCTGTGGCCCTCCCACTCAGTACGTCTATCAGATCCCCTCCCTCATATTTTCTTCTTCTAACGTTTATGACCTCTCCATACTTTCCAAGTAGACCTGCTATCTCTTGATCTGTCGCTTCACCCGGTATTTTTCTCATAGATACCACGACTGGGAGCTTACCCATTCTGTCGAAAGTTATTGGGAATCTTTCTCCGTCGAAAGAGAATTTCAAATCATTCCATCTTCCGCAAAAATCATCAGCAACGCTTGGACTCAATAGAGTGACCCGTACCATTCCATATCTTTTCAAATCATCCGAATCTATTGCCCTTGTATTCGCACTGTTCAGTCCAATACCTCCCGTACGGAAAATCTCCACGTCGAATCTAGGTCAAAACGGCCTCGTAGATTTGAAACACAAACTAGGTCGTTTTCTCCCTCGTTTTCGCTGCCTATTCGCTCTCGTTTTTTACCTCAAAACGACCTCGTACATTTGAAACAGAAACTACCTCGTTTTCGCTCTCGCTGTCCCTGGACAGCGAACGCGACCTCGCGGATAGACCCCGGTTTTCTCTGTCCACGGATGAACCTCATTTGGTAGCGAATCCATATCGTACATTTGATAGCTAAACGACAGCGACCAGGCCAACGACCCTGTTTTCGAGGTCGAAACTGTTAGAAATAATCGGCCTTGTAGAACCGAAAATTCGTGTCCACTGATTGACCTGATTGACCATGAACACCAGGTACGGCCGGCCGAATCCTCAAAGGTCGAATCCTATCATTCCTATCCCATACCCATCCCATCCCATCTTCGGTGATCTTCGCATATTAACGATAGACCCAAATTTATACTTAATATAGAAGACAAAACTATGTTTCCCCAAATTATCGATTTAGGACTAGTAACTCTCAAAATTTGTCTGGTGATGCTTTTGCACCATCGAACAAGGTCTAAACACGCAAGCTGCTTCTGAAATTTTTTGAACTTCTCAGTATAGCAATATTTTCAGAACTATAGACAGCAGGGCTTAAATTAAAGCATTTCCGTGGCTCTTGCAATTAACACTTTTTTTCCTGACAAATCAATTAGGGACTACTGCGTACATTGGATTTGACTAATATAGTGAACATACAAATCGAACTGGATGGCTCTTTGCCCCTAGTTTTCTGGCAAACGTAAAGCTCGAAAGTAGCTCGGAAAGTAGTTTCTTTCTCATTGCTCACCAAGTGCCTATAGGCGAGATAAAAAACAAACAAACAAAAAACAGCCTCGGCATCTCGTCAATTACATTGCCAGCGGAAACAAAAGTCGAAGTATTATAGGATAAGTCTTTTGTCATCACCTGATGGTAACTTCGCAGTGAAACTATAAGGTTGCACACGCACTTCACCAAATGCGAGGCGGAGATGCAATCTCCCTGATCTTTCGCTACCATCTTCGCAGCGAAAACAAAGCCGAAGTTGAATACACCCTCGCCCTTCGCTAAAGATGAGGCGGGGATAGAATCGCCCTGTCCTTCGCCTTCATATTCGCAGCGAAAACTAAGGTCGAAGGGAAATCCGCCTTCGCCCTTACTAAACACGATAGCGAACGCGAGATCTCCCTCTCCTTCGCCTTCATATTCGCAGCGAAAACTAAGGTCGAAGGGAAATCCGCCTTCGCCCTTACTAAACACGATAGCGAACGCGAGATCTCCCTCTCCTTCGCCTTCATATTCGCAGCGAAATTTGGGTCGAAGTAGAATTCGCCGTCAATTTTCGTCCTCGCTATACTTTCGACCGCATTTCGCTACCAAAAATTACGTTTCGTCCTCGATTCGAGGTGGAAAATGGCATTCGACGTGGAGATTTTCCGTACGGGCTCTTAGCCATCTGTGGATATCCAATTCCGTTACTAGCTGTCCAAGCTGTTCTGGCATAGCCCGGAAGCTAAAACAAACCGTTTGCTTTACAAACTATGCTATTCTAACCTACAAAATATATTTTTTTTTTTCCTTTTTTTTTTTATACTTAACCTATTCTAACCTACTAAATACCCTATGAAAATACAAATAAAAAAAAACAAAAACTCGGAACGCTCTTATCTGTTAATGCTGAGTGCCCTGCATTGACCGCGAATAGGACGCTGTGACGTAATCTTCGTAATCAAGGGTATTTCACCCGTCCGCTTCGCACAAGAGCCAACTCACGACTCAATCGCTAGGTCCTTTGTGGGTAGGCTGTCGGATGAGCCTGGTGGCGTGTGGTCTTCGGAGGCTAAATTGGGTCGTTGTTGAGAAGAGACTCCAAGCAGTTCGCCAGAATCTCGTTTAGGCTGTTGAGCTACCACTGAAAAGCTAGAATCGCGGTCACCGCATATACCACTGTCTTGTAGTTCGTGTTCAAGATCAGACAGTGTTTGCAGCGGCGGGTTTCTCCGTTTTCTGTATTTGTTTTCGTAGTCGCTCATGCGGGTCGGATCTCAGGGACCCGTGACCAAAATTTGTTAGAACTAAGCTAGCCTATATTTGAAATCGTCGGGCTTTTAGACACGGAACGCAGTTGATCTACGTTGCGTCGGATTTTTAAACCCGGAACGCAGTTAATCTACGCTTCAAACTACGTTGCGTCGGATTATTAGACCCGGAACGCAGTTGAACAACGTTTCTAGCTACGTTGCGTCGGATTTTTAGACCCGGAGCGCAGTTAATCTTTGCATCAAACTACGTTGCGTCGGATTGTAAGACCCGGAACGCAGTTGAACAACGTTTTTAACTACGTTGCGTCGAATTTTTGGACCCGGAACGCAATCTACGCTTCAAACTACGTTGCGTCGGATTGTTAGACCCGGAACGCAGTTGAACAACGTTTCTAGCTACGTTGCGTCGGATCGTTAGACCCGGAGCGCTGTTAAGCTACGTTTCAAACTACTTTTTGCCGGTCGTCGGATCGTGAGACCCGGAACGTAGACTGGGTTACGTAATGCTAACTACTTTTGCCAAACGTCGGATCGTGAGACCCGGAGCGTTGGTTAGACTATGCTAATTAACTACGATGCGTCGGATCGCAGGACCCGTAACGCAACCTACCAAAACTCACAAATAATAGCCTACTCGAGCCGGATCGTAAAACCCGTTGCTCAAGAACCGGATCGCTAGGACCCGTAGTGTAAAATTTGTTGGCTATAATTTCTACGTACCTTGTAGTAACAATCCCTCGCTGCTACCAATGTTGGGTATAGGAACTGCTTTATTCAAAACTCTCGTAACAACTGACATAAAATACTGATTCCGACCCCTTTATATACAGACGCTTGAATGAAATAGCAAAATGAATGGCAAAGTGCCGGAGACGCAATGAATGACGAGGGGTCGGGAACTCTATAAACATATAACAGGTCTTCGTTCACAACACTTAATTGCCTCCGCCACCTCTAACGAACTAAAAAGCACAAAACCGTCGGGCGCTTCAGAGAGCTTTCCCCTAAGATTAATCAAACTACTAGGCACGGAATTGAAAAGGTTTTCGAAATACGCTTTCCAATGATTACAAACAGCAGCTTCGCCTTTTTCCCCATCAACCACAGGAGCGAGCGACGGATTAGTACCGGCACCAGAAGTTACAGCTTTCCAAAAACTATAAGAATTTTTGGATCTCAAACTATCTGTAAGGAACTCGCTTTTAATAGAATCTTCCTACCTACGGACCCAATGCAGTGCATCCTTGAACCGCCTTTTCCACAGCAGCCTGGTAGCATCAAGGAAACCGTCCCGGTCCCTACCTTCACCGACCCAAGCTAGAAACCAAAACCTTGCCTGCTCGTAAAGGTGTTTCACATACGCATTCCAACCAGGTATCCGGTACTTCCTCGAAGGAGGAGTTGACGCTGGGGACGTCGAGGGTATATGGCAAGCCGAAGCAAGTAACAAAATTGTGCAAATACTCTCATACAAAGAACAAATTGCGTTTCTATGCTGGGCATTTTGACAATCAAAATTACAACAAGAAAAAGCACTGTTAGTAAAATCAAGGTTCATCAACCGTCCCGCCACCTCATTCACATAATCAGCCTGTTGTGCAGACGAGGCCCTATCCCACAGGGCCGTCCCCACCGAACTAGTAGGAGCAGCGTGCTCCGAAACAAGGGAGCAGCTAGGGGATAGTGCCAGCCTACAAACAAGGGGAAAATGGTCCGAACCTATAAGGTCCAGCCTAACATGCATCCCACGAACACTAGAAAGGAGAGATTCGGAAACAAGCACATGGTCGAGCCAAGAAATTCCATGGTTAGCATCACTCATAAAAGTAAAAGAACCCTGCGGCAGGAAAATATTATCCGCTACAACTAATGCGTTATCGGCACAAAAAGAAGCTAATTCTTGATAAAAAACTGAATTATTCAGACTGTTAGCGTTTAAATCACCAACTATACATACACCATCGAGATCAGGCTGAGATTGTACCACAGCAACAATATCAGAAAGGCAGTTGACGAATTCCGCAACGTTATCAACATGACACACTGGAAGATACACGTTAAATATTGCGTAAATACCACTTGTGGAGGAGAGCTTAATTGCTTGTACCCTATCGTTAGGTATTTCAATCACTGATAATCAGGAGCTTAACTGCTTCCTCCAGTACGCTGCCAGGCCTCCAAACGGTCGGCCTCGTCTGATTCCCATACTCGAATCAACTGGTGATTTACCGGAACACAAAAACTGGTCGTCGAGACACTGAAGCAGGGGGAGATCATCACTGGCAAGCATGATCTCTTGCAGGAAAATTATATCATGGTCGCGGCAAAGCTCCTTCACATTTACCAGATTAGCACGGAAAGACCGACAATTATATGATGCTATTTTGAGCTCACTGCACATCTTCAGGCGTGTTAGTTACGGAATCAGACCGTGCAACTGGGGGTCGTAGAATCTTCTGATAAGAATACCAGCCGGCCAGAATCTAGGGGCGAGCGCCCGCTCTAGGTAGATACTGGGCATCTCAAGTTTGAACGAACGGTACCTGTCGAATTTTGTTTGTAATTGTTCACAGCTTACTTGACACTGTAAACCTTTTGAGACAAAAGCACGTACATCTTCAGCGGTCGTAGACGGGGCGAAACGTGATATGAAAACTTTCGAATTGCGAATAGCTGCAGTTGACTGGAGAGGGCACTTTTTGAAAGAGGCTCCAAGAGTAGACCCCTTGGGCAGGGAGCCTCCCTTAGCAGCTTTCTCTTTGGCTACAGGACGAGAAACCTTACGCTTTCTCGCTGGAATAAAACCATCATCATTCGACTTTGCAATTCCTTTTAGCAATGACGCAGCATAAGTAGCGCTTCCAGCAGCATCTAAGTTATCTGCCACAGCGCTACCCATCGGAGCAGAGATGACAGGATTACGGACAATAGTCACAGATGGCGCGGCAGGCGCGCTTTGGACAATTCCAGGTGACGTCACTGCGGAAGATGTAACCAACGTTTGCACAAGATTCCGTAACGAGTCAACTTCGTTTTTCAAAGATTCGTATGATCCAAGCACAGTCGCGATGTCAAAGTGGGTGATATTTAAAGCAGGAAGACGCTTTAAATCAGCAGCCACAAATACAGGAAGGGATTTTCGATCGGATTGTAACAACATGGAATAAATCTCAGAAAGCACAGGTCCTTTTAGTCCTTTGCCTGATCTTGTTCGCACAAAATCGGGGAAATCTTTTGTCAGGACCGCAAGTAGATCAGCCGACAAGCTCGGAACTATATCGTTTTTAGCCTTCAGTATTTCCTCGGGCGTGTAGAAATCGAAACATATCTGTAACAAGATATCTTTAGGCGTACCGGCATCCATTCTGGACATCAGGAAGAACAGGAGAAACCGTAACTACCGTAGCCATATTGAGAGAGATTGACTTATTCACAGCTTAGTCAAGATTTGCATTGCAATTAGCACAAGTCCAAAAATCAGTCCGTGGGCGAGTGCCAATAATCGGTAAACAAACTTATCCAATGCGTTCTGCGATCGCAATTTCAACCGCACTGGTCGAGTGCTGAATGAATACTGAATACCTAATATGCCCGAACTATGATGCTTTGCTTGCATATCAAGAACCGAACCAATCTGAAATACCTAATATGCCCGAACTATGATGCTTTGCTTGCATATCAAGAACCGAACCAATCTGAAACTTTTTCCTGGATAACATCATCAGTGTGGGGAATGGAGATAGGTGGTTGTCGTAATCTTTTGCCCTGTATTAGCTATAGACAGATAATCCATGAAAGAAAGTGCTATTGGTCTCAAATTTATGTGTCCAAATCACATCTTGAGACAGTGGGGGAGCTGGAGGAGGTTCCGAAGTTTTTGAGACACGTCTATGGACCAAACGGATGGATGGGTAGTGAAGAAACTTCGACAGTACAAAGTTCTTGGAAAACATATATGATATTTTAGGTTACGACAGGATAATACCTTTGTGGTGGAGGTGGAGTGAAGGTCCCGAAAAGTTTCCGGAAGTTGTCTGATTTGATTGAAATTTGGTCGGTGGTTTTAAACAAGAGCCCCAGACTTGTAATTCATGTTTCATAATAGAATAAGACCTCGAGTGCTAGAGAAATGGAAACTTGATAGATTTTACATGCATTGGATTCGATAATTATGTGTCCAAAATGGAAATGACCTCGGGTAGCTGAAGTGGGGCCGGAACTTTTTTGAAAGTGCTCCAACTGAATTTTTCTGTATTTATTAATGATGGGTTTTTCTTTCAGTATAAACCGCCACCTCTACCACTACAGTAATCAGATTATTCCGTATCGCTAATGTGAGAATATAAGTTTAGTTTGTGCCGAAAGGATGGGAAGGTGTACGTTACGGGAATGGGGCCAGAAGCCCCAGCCCTAATACCCTCCACGTGAAATAACAATCTGTGTGGTATTAGTAGGGGTCCAGTGGCATAATGGGAAAGATGAAAATAGAGGAAACAGAGATTTGAAGCCTAACTTTTGTAATTACATTGATTCACTATTTATCATTTAAATATTAAACATGTCATGACAAGTTATATCCCGTATGGAAATATTTTAAGTCTTAAACGATCTGTTTTACCAACTGTAATATGGGACATTTTTCCAATCAATTTTTTTAAAGTTTTTTTTTAAGATTGGAAACAGTTATTTACGATTGGGAAGTTGTTTACGAATGGAAACAGTTGTTTACGATTGGAAACAGTTGTTTATGATTGGAAACAGTTGTTTACGATTGGAAACAGTTGTTTACGATTGGAAACAGTTGTTTACGATTGGAAACAGTTGTTTACGACTGGAAACAGTTGTTTATGATTGGAAACAGTTGTTTACGATTGGAAACAGTTGTTTACGATTGGAAACAGTTGTTTACGATTGGAAACAGTTGTTTACGATTGGAAACAGTTGTTTACGACTGGAAACAGTTGTTTACGATTGGAAACAGTTGTTTAACGATTGGAAACAGTTGTTTACGATTGGAAACAGTTGTGATTGGAAACAGTTGTTTACGATTGGAAACAGTTGTTTACGATTGAAAACAGTTATTTACGATCGCCTCTTTACGACTGAAACCGGTTGTTTCCAATCATAATTTTTTTAAAGCAACTGTTTCCAATTGTATTTTTACGATCGAAACCAGTTGTTTCCAATCGTATTTTTACGATCGGAATTTGCGACTGCAGATTCTTATTCAACACGCCCGCCTTCCCACCCATATTCCCTGAACTGCAACTTGTCGCTAAGAGGAAAGATTTCGACTTCGTATTAGATCACATTGGAGCAGTTCTTCAACGACACTTGAAAACATAACATTTGAAAACAGCTGTAAAATTACAATTGAATAAGGTTGTTTCCAATCTTTTAATACCAGTTTAGTTTGCACCGAGGGGATGGCGAATCCCCAGCGCTCGGGTATACTTTTGGCTGCAACGTCATGTTGGGTAGGGCCCACCCCCCACGTGAAATACCAATCTATGTGGTAAAAACGTCATAATAAATTATGTCCCGTATGGAAATAGTTCAAGTCGTAAACGATAATTTTTTTCCAGTTGTATTATGGGACATTCTTTCAACCGTAAACAATCGAAAACCACTGGAAACGATCGCAAACCATTTTGTTTGTATGATTGGACCCTGAAGTGCAATTTGTCGCTAAGAGGATTACAAATTACAAATTACAACAAGATTAAAAGTTGAATTTAAACGATATAAAAAATTGATAGATAAAATGATAAATTTAAATGATAGAAGTGAATGATAAAAATAAATATTTTTTTTATTTGAAAGTATAGGGTAGTACCCTTAGAGAGAAAAAAAAGTAAAAGCTTAAAGTAAATTAGATTAGATGTAAATGTTTGTGTGTTTGAATGTTTAAAATAAAGTTTTTTTCTTAGGATGAAAGTGTAAGTGACGTTAAAGCAGGTAACATTGTTAGGATTTTTTTTGTATTAACATCACTGAGTTGGAGGTGGAGACGTAGGCCCTGGTTTAATTCGATCTAAAACAGGAAAAATGGAAAAAGAAGCTACGCGGGAATAAAAAAAAAGAAAAAGGGGAAAGATTCCGACTTCGATCGTACGTATTAGATCATGTTAGACACGATCGTACTCGACGATCGTAAACAACTCATTAATAACACTTTAAAAAAACAATAATCGGAAACAATAGGAAAATTACAATTGAAAAAAGTTGTTTCCAGTCCTTTACGATTGGGATTTCAGATTCACCTTTTTCCTTTCAACTATTTTGGTCGTTTATAGCGAAAAAATAAATCAACTTCCCTACTACCGTTGTTAAGAATCAGGTATTTTTTCAGGACTTACAAACCGAACTAACAGTGTCCGATCGCAAACAACTGAAAATGGTAGTTAACAGTTATTAAATGATACTTGAAAAAAACAATCGTATGCAGTTCAGGTTCAGGTTCATTTAATTTTCAAATAATGAAAGCAAGAAATGGATTAATAAGTAAGTTGTAACTTGACATTCGGGTCTCATTCCTATTCTGGCGAAATTTAAGCGGTCTGACTTTGCAGTGATTGCTGGAAAATGTACCCTAAGAAAGATTCAGAAAAAAGAACCCACTGGTGTTGATCTGGTCTCCGCTGAACATTTTGAAAACGCTAGCGATTTGCTTGCGCAGCACCTTTGACTGTTGTTTTAGAAGTCAATTTCTTCTGGTATTGCGCTGCACCGCTTTTGCGTCGGCCAGATCACGCCCTATTCACGAAAAAGGTAAAAAAGATATTGACTATTCGATCAAAGTTTTTGAGTCTATTATTCTTAGTGAAATTTCTCGGAAGTATTTTGTGCCTTTGCGTAAGTTTGCTTCTCAGAAAGGATTGAATCGGGACCAAGCTCTCTTTGCTATTTTTGAAGTTCTTTCGGATGAGGAAGGCTCCAGAAATTTTCTTGTAGTTTGTGCACTGGACATAGTCTTCAACTGACCTATGACCGAACTGTCGAAAATTACGGTTAACTTTCTCAAATTGTGACCGTTGAAAATCGTTATCAAAAGCCTGTGTTTATGGAATGGCGCCAAGTGAAGGCAATGATGAGATCTTTTTTAGTCTGATGGCTTTAGTGACGATTTTTTTCGAAACTTAGTCGAGCTTTAATGCAACATCTTCAGCTTTTGTTTCAAATTTGTTTGTGCAAGGGTTTGGTTCCAAATAGTTTCCTCTTATATACTATACCGAATTCTTCCAGAATTAGATGAAAATTTTTGTTTTGGTTCAATGCAGCTTGGATTCGGTTCGAGAACCAGTTGTGCACACGCTCATCATATATTGCCAAAAATGATGAAGCAGGCTACCAACGACAAGTCTGCTGTTCATATACTCTATAGATATAGCTTATGCTCTTGACAACTTTCTGTTTTCAGTCTCTATAAGATTGGTCGTGGTTGGTAATTTTTCAGTAAGTTTCAAATGGCAAGGTAACTTGTCAGAGGTCATTCCTGTCCGAACTGGTGTTCGCCTACGAGGAGTCTTATCACCCTGCATCTTCATATTGGCCATTCTTATCTCGATTATTTGCACCCTGCTTACTTTTAGTAAAGACCATGCCTTCAGCTGCATAGCCTAAGCGTACGACTTGTTTTTAGTAAGCCGTAGCCGATCCATACTCTCCAAAAATGTCAGTAAGCTGTCGACGGAACCTCGAAAACTGAGAGCACCTGCATTTGAACCCTTCGTCAAATGGTTCAAATGCATCCAAAGCTTCTATCTCTCTTGGACCTTCCATCGTCAAATCAACAGAGTCTACGATGGCTTGGCATAACCATCAGATCTTGATTGTCAAAATTTCGCTCTTCGGCTGTTCAAGAATTTTGAAAATCTATCCGTACCGCCTATGGGCGCATCGTCCCCAAGCTGGGGCGCTATTCTTACAGCTTTGGGATATTTGTAGAGTGCCTTTTGCACTCCTTTTAAACTAGTTCGTTAATGGTGTCACTCATGTTGTGCGACAGATGGAGATACAACAAAAATGATATCATGTTATTTTAAATATGCAAAGCACCTGCTCCACTTGTCGAAACTATGTCATAACCGTACATTGAGACGGAGAAATTCAGCATTCAAAAGGCAAGTGTTGCCATTTTGGATGTTTCCTCGTCGCTAAAAAAGATCATGAACAACCGGACCCAACCAGCACACGATGTTCTATACTGCTTTCGGGCCGAAAATTTAAAATTAGTGTCTTTTATGTCTCTTTTTGTGTTTTATTTACTTTCTTTCGTTTACTCTACTTTCAAAATGGCGGGTTTTAAATAAATTGCTTGCTTATTTGTAGCCAGAGCTTCCGATTAGTGTTTTGACTCAACATGTTTACCAAGGTTTTGGCAGAAACCATAAAAAAGGGGTTGATCCTTCCGTTACTAAATGTCTTCGTTTTATGTATTGTGATCTCAGAGCTAAAATGAACGGGGTTCGGACATCGTCAATGTCTAAAAGGGTGTATCACAAGGAGGTTTAATTTCTCTTTTCAACAGCTCATTTCTTCCTGCTCAAAACTCTGTCGAGTGCACGCGTATTTATGGAGGTATCGATGTCTGTCTGTTTCTTTCGCAGATGGTATTTTAAATCTAAGTCGCACTTTTTGGGGGAAGTGAGAGTACATTTTCAAAAATACAATATGACTATCAGCAGATCGGACTTGGTTTTAATGTTGAGAGAACCATAGCATTCGATTTATATATGAAGGATTATTTAGTATTATTTACGTGAACTTTCTGAAGCATCTATTCCGCTTTCTGACAGTTTTGTTTACCTTGGTATGCCCATCGGATGAACTGTTAAAGAAACCATCAAGCTTGCCATTCAAAGCCTCGCTAAAACGATACGAACTGCTTATGCTCACTTACTTCTAATATCACACATCTTAGTCGGTTTCACCTTTCTAAACTATACAACGGTCTAACTGTGCCTCCGCTTCTTGCTATGTCCCCCATTTAGCTTTTTTTCTTATAAGAAAGATGTTGGCCAGATCTGTTTTAAATTTGCTAAGTATCTTTTGCATTTATCCCCTTGGACCAGTATTTCCCTGTTGGCACAGAAATACAGGTTATGCTTGCTAAGATCATTGAGAAAGGAGTGAAAGATTGCAAGTCTTCCGCTAGCAAACGGAGCCACCAGTGGTCTTCCTTGTTCGCGTGATCTTTACTTCTGTTTGTTCTTATGCCACTTTCCTCCCGGCCAAGTGCCATATACTTATCACTTTTCGGTCTGTCTGTCGGTCTGTCAGGCCACTCATCTCAAGCTAGGGTGCTTCCAGAAGTGGTAGGACGATAAAACTTGACAGGCGTATTAGGAACCCGACCAAAATAACTTGGAAATAGTCACTTCCCCGATCCGAGGAGGGAGGGGAAATCCGGAGGGAGGAGAAATCCGGAATATTGACGTATTTTTTGGTTTTGAACTGGGAATCGGATCTTAATGAAACTTGATATTTGGAAAGACCACCTTGTCTCTGATGTCACACTTCAAGTCAGGAATGGATCCGGTGGCTTTGGGGCGAGTTAGATGGGGGGACCGGAAATCATGTGACATGTTCATAGTGACGGATCGGAACGAAACTTGGTGGGAAGAACATTCACAAGCCTCAGATACGTAGTCGACAAGATCGGACCGGATCCGAGCACTGTGGGGGGAGTTTGAGGGAGGGTTCCGGAATCCCGGTGATCCCGAGTTAAGATGCTTACACTTGTGCTAGGACGATGAAACTTGGCAGGCATACTGGGAACTCGACCGAACTAACGTGGAAATAGTTACTTCCCCGATCCGACCACCGTGGGGGAGTGAAGGGAGGGGGAATCCGGAATATTGACGTATTTATAACTTCTGAACGGGGAATCGGATCTTAATGAAACTTGATATTTGGAAAGACCTCCTGTCTCAGATGTCACACTTCAAGTCCGGAAGAGATCCGGTGACTTTGGGGGGAGTTGGAGGGGGGAACCGCCAATCGTGTGACATATTCAGAGTGGACGGATCGGGATGAAACCTGGTGGGAAGAACAAGCACAAGCTCTAGATACATAGTTGACAAGACCGGACTGGATCTGAGTACTGCGGGGGGAGTTGGAGGGAGGGTTCCAGAATTCCGGTGATCCCGACTCAAGATGCTTACACATGTGCTAGGACGATGAAACTTGGCAGGCATATCAGGGACTTTACAATTTTAACAAGAACAGTCGTTTCTCCGATTTGAAAATCTTGGGGGAGTGGAGAGTGGGGGAATCCTGAAACTTGAGGTTGTCCAATTTTTGAACGGGTGATCGGATCTTACTGAAACTTGATATGCGGAAAGAACTCATGTTTCAGATGCCACATTTCAAGTACGGAAACAATCCGATCAATTTAGGGGACGTTTCACACGCCTAGAAATCTTCTAAGCGTGTGACACGCTTAGAATATAGCGATTGGGATGATACTAGGTGGGAAGAACAAGCATAAGCCCTAGATGCATCAGTGGCAGAACCGGACCGGATTCGGTCACTTTGGAGGGGGGCTGGAGGGGGGTCCAGAATTCCGATGGTCGTAATTTAAGGTACTTCAAGGTGTGCTAGGACGATGAAACTTGGCTTTGAACATTACAGACTTGACAAGATTAGCTTTGAATTTGTCACTTCGCTGATTCGATCATCCCTTAAAGTACATCTTAACCGCAAAGTCAAAAAAATACTTTTAAGCGAAACCTACACTTTCATTCTCTCCATGAGCCCATGATCATTATTGCCTCAAGGGTTTTTATTACAGATGAATTTATAGCGCCCTTAAAGTGCATACAATCACAGCCAAGTACAATTTTTTCTTTTTTTACCAAACGATACACACACAAATATACACGATACATTTGCAAGGGTCCGTCGTCATTCTTATTTCAAGGGTTGAAATAAAACCCACGAACCGGCGATCTACTTTCATCCTTTTCCCAAGCCTTGCAAGTGCCATATGACCTTACAGCTCTTGTTAGTGTAAAGTTTTGTCACTCGGATTGTATATTTTCTTTTTTTGCTGTTTTTCTTTTTGTTTGTTGTACTCCGTCACTCCATTGTTTCTCTTGACGGGTTATATATAAATTGAACTGATTTAAACTGAATTGTTAAACCAGAAACATAATTGGCAAGTCACAAGAATCAATAGTCAGTAGGCTCGGAGAAGGGAGGTAGGGGGTATTTGTTTCACAGCCAGCTCTGGCTCATGGAGTATTTAAGGAAAGGTAGTATCGCCGAATTAAGCTAAGTTCCCACTGCCCAGTTTGCTGTTCCCACTGCCCAGTTAATGGCCAGTTTTTTTTGCTGGCCAGCTTTTTCTCCCAGTTATTCGTTTTGCTGGCCAGTTTTTCTGATCAAACTGAGTTTGATATTTACTGGCCAGCAAAAGACGCTGGCCAGTTCTCTTCAGATCGCCGACTGTTTGAGTAAATTTCAGTTCACTGAATTGATTTGTAGTGACCTGAGAATAAAATTAACCTAGTTTTAAATTTATTCTCAGTTCACGGAGTACATGCGTAAGTTTAGGTAGTGTGTAACGAATCAATCTTCAGCAAAATTGAGAAGATATTTATTCGAAACCATTCCCTGTATCGTTAATGACACAAACCTTTTTAGTTTCCGTACAGATCGGCTCTCTCTCTCCAGCGGTTGTTTTATTAGTCATTCAATCTCGCTCTAAAGGTTATTGTCTTGTTAGAGGCTAATTGTCTCACTCTAGATGCTTTTAAACATCTAGAGTTAATGTCTTATTAGAGGGAGCTCAATGGACTTTCTCTCCAGAGGTTCTTTCCCCTAATACTTCGCTAATAAGTTAGTGTTCTATTAGAAGGACCTCTGGAGGAAAAGTAGTATAAATAGTCAGTGTTTTGAGTCGTATTGAGCAGTCAGTATTGGGCAGTTCGTAATGAGCAGTCAATGTATTGTAGTCAGTGAACTATAGTCTATCAGTTGGATTACGGATGTTTATACTGTATGGAGGATTTCAACATTAAAAGTAAGTGTGTTTTGTAAAACATGGTTTGTTGAATGTAGGGACCTAGGTCCAACCGTCCAAGCTCCCCCCTCCACAGCCACGAACCAACCCTTCGAGGATACCACTCAGGCTACCACTACAGTCAGCATACGTACTAACCGCTCGGGTACACGCTACACGGTTATAAGGTGTTTGGAAGTTAACACGGAGAAGGTATAACGAGATACCTAATATAACAAGTGGCTCCAAGCAAATAAGGTCTCAATTGACTCATGACTTTGATTCAAGAGGTTGATTGTGACTTATTTTTTACCTATAAATTTAATAGTGTTGTTTAATTTATTTAATTTCATAGTGTAGTTTTACATGTTTCGAAGGCAAGCAGTATTTTTATGAGTATCTAGTACCTGGGGAGCTCAATGAAAAATGGATCGAACATTTTCTAATTAGGAAATGATATCTATATAGGTTCATAGAGTGAAACCAGAGTAGGAATGTAGGAACCGTATGTACCATGAATAATTCGGTATTTCGGGCAATATAAATAGAACGCATATAAATAAGAGTGTCGCTATTGCATATTTTGTGAACCAAAGATCAACGGAAGAAACTGCACATTTTAAGCTATTTGCCTAGTTTTCCTTTTTTCCAAGCTCAATAAGCTGTCGGCTCTTATCAAGAATCAACATATACAATATTCATTATTAAAAAAAACAGAGACTTTTCCGTTCAGCATGTTTTGCACCAATGGCAAGCGGGTCAATCTTAAAAACAAAAGAACTTACTCAAAAATAGTTAGAGAAATCAATTTAGAAATTTACTATAGCCTTCCGAGAAAAACCACATATTTTGCAAACCAAAAGTCAGAAGTGAACCAACAAAATATCAATCGGTTCATCATAGCAAGCTTATCCGACCCTCAAAACTTCACAAGAATCGGCCCCCAGCTATAGTCGCTATTGCTAGAACACTAGAACCGCGACTCCGAAAATTGCTAGAGTTTTTGAATAAAATTACTGTAGCTTGCCCAGAATAATCATTTATTTTGCAAACCAAAAGCCATAACATTTATTACGTAACTACTCTACTTTCTGTAAGTAAACACAATAATAGAAATGCTTCATTGTCATCCTTCACCGACTTCAAGATTAAACTCTTTGGCAGAATCTTAAGTTCTTAAACTCTATCCTACCAGAATCCACAGTTTGTGTTGCTCACACCAGATTATGCAGTGAGAACAGAAAAAGCCGGCAGCTTTTAAAACTGGCCAGATTTTAAATCTGGCCAGCAAAAATAACTGGGCAGTGGGAACTTAGCTTTATCGTGTCGCCAGTTTTATGCAAGCTTTTTGAAATGCTTATGTTGTCGAATGTTGGACACTGTTACCAAATACCAAACCACCAGTTTGGTTTTACAGTAGGTCTTGGTTGCGTTGACGCTCTGTTCGTCCTTGCTGCTATTTTGTCTGATTCTGAGGCAACGGGTGACCCACTAGTTATTGGTTCTTTTTATGTAAGCTGGGCTTTTGACTCGTCGGTGCATGCGCAGATCCTTCCAGAAGCGTATAAACAAGGGCTAAATCTGTGTATTGTTAGAGTTTTGTATTATACGTACTATAACCTTAGAGCGCAAATCAAAATACCCTCAAGCCCGGCCGAATCCGTTCTTGTACCAATTCGTAAAGGGGTCAGGGAAGGCTCAGTTGTGTCTCCGAGTTTGTATAACAATGGTGTTCTGCTGGCACAAGCCCAGGTAGCTACGTCTTGTGTTTCAAAAGGGATCGGTGTTTCGTTGATGATGTATGCAGAGGACCTGCTTATTTTGAACAGGTCTGCCGATCGACTAGCGGAGAATTTTGATGTGTTGAATAGGTATACAATAACGTAGGTTTCTCGTTTAATGTGTCTAAATCGGCCGTATTGTTCTTCAATGCGGAGTATTGCGAAGAAGAAATTCCTTTCGGCGATTCGGTTGTTAAACCATCTGTATTACCTACCTTGGTTTACCGATCGGTCGAAGCCTCCACTCCACCGGTACGCTGCTTGTACGACACGTAGAGGCGAAAATCCGAATTGCGTACAGGTCAGTTATGGGTAACAGACATCGGTTCTACCGTAGATAGCTTGCGCCGCTGTATAATGCCATTGCCCTACCACAGGTACTATTTATAGCACCTTTTTGGAAATACTTGTCATCCGCCCAGTTTGCAAAAGTAAGAGTTCTGTTTTTTCGATTCGCAAAGCTCCTTCTGAGACTCCCCCTTGGACGAGGAACTCCAATATCATGCGTAATTACGGTGTATCCGATCCAACAGTTTGTGTTAACCGTGTCGGGTAATAAAATTACTTACTTACTTACTTAGTTGTTTTGAGCTTCTCTAAAAGCGTAATGACTTACTTACTAGTGGTTTCAAGACAGGTCAACCAGTTATGCAGAAAAATTCCTGCAAACGAATTATACCCCTTGCAAAGGCTGCAAAGGTAACATCAGGCCTTTAAAATTAGCCTATACTTCGTAAAAGAAGAAAGGAAAAAACTCACCTGGCTGTAGTAAGCCCTGAATCCCTTTCCTGACCCATTCGGGTTGGATTCAAAGGTGACAAACATACTGTTACGGGTGGAGTAGAAAACACTGTTGGCATGCTGTCCACTTACTGTGCTGAGGAGGGCCTCTCTTTCCGATGCACCATCATAGACCTTTCAAAAAGGAAGATCAGGGATAACAGTCGAGATTCATTCTTCAGCTGACTTTCTAGGTCGGTAGGAAATAACTATCTGGTTAGGAGGAAGTAACCTACTGGTTGATACAGAGGTTGGGAGAAAAATCGTATCTTGGAATTAAACATCCTGGAAGGTTCTCCTGTATGGTAATTTCGCACAGGGAGCACTTTCTATAGTTTAGTAAGGTTTAAGGTTTGGATTTTGAAATGTAAACTATTTAAATTTTATTCTATTGTTTTCTTAATTACCATGGCCGCAAGGCTTTAGTGTAATAAACTTACTTACATATTATAATCTAGGCTACTTGTTGTGCGGGTCATTATGTCAAGCGCTTAACTAACTCTAAGTTTAGATGAAATTCTATAAAATCCTTCAGTACTAATAAAGTTTAGTCGCAAGATTGCAAAAACAGGTCGGATGCTAGAGCAATTATGACGTAAAAAAGTATGCTCATCCGATTTCCTAAAGCCGACGCATGTGTCTGTTATCGTCAAATCTTGTTTAAGCTAAGTATGACTTCAGCTGTACCTTATTAAACCTAAGCACAAAGTCAGCTTTACCTTTACACATAAGAGCGATATCACGATAGTCTTCCCTCTTGGACTTAAAGTAAATAAGTTTGTCATTTGGTTATTAAGTTCTCATATGTTGTCAGTTTTACTTTGGTTCGTGCTTCAGTTGTGATTTTGAACAAATAGTCTGGAAATAAACTATCAACCCACCATTTTACACCCTACGGTGAACACCATCCGACCGACCGACCCAGACATTTTCCGACTACAACATACTGTCCATAAGCATATTCTTAGACATAAGAAAAGGGAGGCTTACATCCTTTTATGCCACAGCTTATCTATCTAGGCAGTTAAGCAAGCTCATATCTTCCCCATGAGAAGCTTTTGGGACACATCTCTTGAGCCCGGCACCTGCCTCCTACGCGTAGATCCACCGTCTAACGCAGTGGCGGGAACGGAAATCTGTCTAGTTGTGTTGCCTTTCCCTGAGAATGCAGGGGAGAGCTCTCTGCCTTGTTTTGCCCATTTTTTTTTTACTTAGCCTACGATAAGGTGAATAATAGAATACATGAACAGGCCACGGAGCTTTGTAGGGGTCGAAACTTTATTTGTTCATTTATTTTGAATTTGATAAAACCGAACTGAACTGTGGGGATAAGGACGAATGATTACTTGAAATCTTGAAAGAGCGCAAAAGAATCAGTATAGAAATAATCGATTTCGTATATTTGAACTTCACTTTTGTACTGTGACATCACGACAATTACAATGATTCCATTTAGCTTTGGTCAGGAAAGACAAACGAAAGAGTTCACAAAACAATGACTTTAAATATCCTGCAAGCACTAACTTGTAATAAGACCACATGGACTGTTTGGTCATCAGACAATCAGATCTTGCAGATGTTCTGTCTTTGCGGTACCCCACAATCATAAGATACAAAAACATCCGTGCTGTTCTTGGTGCTATTCATCTGAGGCAAGAATAGATCTGATTCAACATTTCTTATCGGACCTTTCAAACCATTTTTTTTTTAATTCTATTAAGCTTCTTCCAGATTTTCTGTTCTGGCCCGGATTCCGGTCAAACGGCTACTGGTCCGGGTTAGGAAGTAATTCTCAGATAAATGTTCCGACCGTCTTTAGAATAGACCTTGACCAAATGTACGAAATCCGCCAGATTCCGGTCAGTGTGCTTGTTCGGCGGGGACATAGCGATCTCGATAGCGATCAGCATGTATTCTTACCTCTAGATTGACGCTCTAATTTATCACGTTAATCCTCTAACCAACTTCAAAGAATAATTTCTCTTGTACTAATCCCGGTTTGGCCTGGATTCTGGGCAAGCTACCTGTTCAGAGAAAAAAAGAAAAAACACACATTGCATCTCTTTCTTGAAACCCCACAGCCTTAAATCCTTATTAGAAACGAGGGTCGTTTCCTATCTCTGAATCGACTGTCACAATATATTGAAAAAAAGAAGAAACACCCCTAAAGGGAGCTAGTTAATGCTTTCCTGTTCCGGGGTTTCGATTTAGCTGCTGATTAACAAATCGCACCATGTAATCAAACCGCATTCTAAAAAAAAATTTTCACAACCTTCTCTTTGGGGAAGTTTTGACATCCAAAAGAGCAATCAAGCTCCATTCCACATAGATTACACTTTATCCCTTGCATATCACGTCAGACCCGCTAGCTCTGAGTTCACGCTTACGAATGCGAAGTTCCATCGGCTACCGTAAGTGTCGCAAGGTTGTGGCTCTCCGGCACCGCCCACTATGTCCCAAAAATAAATCGAGCTTGCTTAACTGCCTAGATAGATAAGCTGTGTCTGGCAGCGAGGCTGAAGTAAAAGCAGGACAGAACACTATCTAGTCCATACTGTGGCATCAAAACTAAAGTCAAAACAAGATTATGTTGTGTAGCGAAAATCTTACGAGGCTTAAAAAAGTTTTATCTTTACCTTGACAATGTCAACATCAAATTCCGTGTCAACATCGGAGAACTCAAGTCGTACTACTCCACCAGGGTTGACAGCAATATGATAACAGAGATTCAAATTAGGTGCGTATTCACTGGGATAGGCTGGAGACTCGATGCTACCATTTTGGGATGAATATATATTACAAGACACCTAAAACGATTTGAAGGGTTATGGATAATCGTAATCTAAACCTCGTCCAAGAACCGTACGGAAACAAAGACGAAAGCTGGAAAGTGAACAACAGCATTTACCGACTTAAATTAAGTCCTTTCTTCAAGTAGCCTTGCCAAAGAAAACAAGACCAAAGGTTTCGATGGGATCCCAAAAATTTAATATTTGACCCAGACAACTACGTCTTGTCTACGCCAGAACCAGTCTTCGCCAGGCTAATCATCTGAGAAAATTAAGTTCAGATATACCTGTATAAGCCATATTTATTTTGACGAAACTGATCGAAATTTAAAATTCCTGCTTTACTTCTGCCAAATTTCCGGTTTCGGCCGAATTCCGAGCGAACTACTTGTCCAGCCAAAAAAAGATAGTTCAGAAACGAATTCAGCGCATCTCCTTATCCCTATAATGAACATCTAATCAACTTCAAATAAAACTTTAACTTCTAAAGAAATCCGGTTTCAACCGGATTCCGGACGAACTATATGTCCGGGTAAGAAATGATTGTCATATATAGATTCAGCGCCTCTTCTTACCCTAAAATCTATTATCTAATCAACTTCAAATACAAATTTTACTTTTAACAAATTTTCTGGTTTTGGCCTCATTCCGGGTGAACTACTTGTCCGGCAAGAAAATGGTTTTCACCATCGTGTTCAGCATGTCTTTTTACCCCTAAATCGAACATCTAATCAACTTCAAATAAAACATTTGCTTTTAACAAATTTTCCGGTTTCGGCCGGATTCCGGGCTAACTACTAGTCCGTCGAGAAAATGGTTTTCCCCATCGTGTTCAGCATGTCTTCTTACCCGTAAATCACACATCTAATCAACTTCAAATAAAACTTTTGCTTTTAACAAATTTTCCGGTTTCGGCCGGATTCCGGGCTAACTACTTGTCCGGCCAAAAAATGATTTTCACCATCGTTTTTAGTATGTCTTCTTACCCCTAAATCGAATATCTAATTAACTTCAAATAAAACTTTTACTTTTAACAAACTTTCCGGTTTTGGCCGGATTCCGGGCGAACTACTTGTCCGGCGAGAAACCATCGTGTTCAGCATGTCTTCTTATCCCCATATCGACTATCACATTATCAGTTTCAAAATATTTGGTTTGCCCCTTAATTTAAACCCCCACCCCTAAATGTAGGGCTACAGTGCCCATCTACGAACTTGACCTTACCCTTGACCCAAAGAATCCTCACACCAAGTTTCATCAAAATATCTCATTCCCTTCGAGAGTTATCGTGATTACAGACAGACGGACGGACGGACAGACATACGGACAACTTTTGCGATGTCATAGGTATCCGTCACTAACGTTTTGGGATCCCAAAAACGTAAGTACAAATCCACCGTGAAAGCTGGTCGCGCAGGGGTGAAAAATATGCTACGCAACGCAAGACAAACGCAACGACGCGTCAATATGAAAGCGGCTTTACTCTAAGCTTTTTACCGATTTTCGAGGACAATTTGGGATCTAAGACATAAATTAGCTTTCAAAGTAAGCCACCCCCCTGAGAGAAAGATTAGCCTGCATGAACACGAGAAGCCTCTTCGTTATCGAGCAAGACCGAAGGTTTCGGTAGGATCCCAAAGGGGGATATTTATCGGACTCCTTCCTCCACACAATCAGGTCTTACAGACTTCGCAAGAACCCGTAAATAGGTCCCCTGTGTAGAAACTTCTGAAACTTTTAACACAAAACTGCTTACTTTTCTGGAAAGTTTTCAAAAGAAACAAGACCAAAGGTTCCGATGGGATCCCAGCAATTCAATATTTGATCCAGACAATTAGGTTTTGTCTTCACCAGATCCAGTCTTCGCCAGGCCAAACAGCTAATCATTAAGAAATCCAAGCTCAGATATGGATTCAGCATGTGCGTGTACCTCTATAAGCCGATCGAAACGATCCTAGCTTACTTCTGTGAATTTTGCGGTTCTGCCGAAATTCAAGAACTACTTGTCCGGCGAAAAACTAAAGCTCAAAAACGGATTCACCGTATCTCCTTACCCCTATATCCAACATCCAATCAACTTGAAATAAAAATTTAACTTTTAACAAATTTTCCGGTTTTGGCCGGATTCTGGGCGAACTACTTGTCCGGCGATAAAACGGTTTTCGTATTCTTGTTCAGCATGCCTTCTTACCCCTACATTAAACATCTAATCAACTTCAGACAAAACTTTAACTTCTATCAAACTTCCGGTTTTGGCCGGATTCCGGACGAACTACTTGTCCGGCGAGAAAACGGTTTTCATAATCTTGTTCAGCATGCCTTCTTACCCCTATATAGAACATCTAATCAACTTCAAATAAGACTTCTACTTTTAACAAACTTTCCGGTTTTAAGCAAAAAAAATTTGTTTGCCCCTTAATTTAAACCCCCTCCCCCATCCCTAAATGTAAAGCTACAGGGCCCATCTACGAACTCGACCTTACTCTTGACCCAAAGAATGCTCACACCAAGTTTCATCAAAATATCTCATTCCCTTCGAGAGTTATCGTGCTTACAGACGGACAGACGGACGGACGGACAGACGGACGGACAACTTTTGCGATGTCATAGGTATCCCTCCACTTACGTTTTGGGATCCCAAAAACTTAAACAGAAAAGGATAGATATTTATTATTCACTCTCACTTTCAAGGTAACAATACCACAAGTAGTGAGAACTCGCATGCATAAATTTGTCACTATTACAATTTAAAGCCACCAAATGGTATAAAGAAATATAGATTTTTTAACAATCCTAGCTTTTTTCCTATTTCTTTCATTGGTGGTGTTTGCTTTAATAGCCTGAGTTATGCTGATCAACAGGTTAAGTTAGCTCATACAATGGCTGCAATAAACCATCTACTTTTTATGTGGAATTAGTTTTCATTAGCTAATGAAATCGTATTTGATGTTTAACTGAAAAGACAGCTTATTTTTACATTTGTCCTTTCAATACACTGAAACATTCCAAACCGTCTAAACGATTTTGTATTTTGTGACCCAATGCTCTCGAAATTAATTTCAGAATTTGCGCAGATTGAACGACAACCCGAAGTTCATAGGAGATTTTTATGTTGAAAACAAGCCTTCATTTGCAGGATTAAAGACGGTAAGCGCGAAAAGTCACTTGGGGAGAATGTAGGAGAATGATGTCAAGATATTTTTTGCAAGGAATATGCAACTTTTTTTGGCAATATGAGATATATTTTTCAGGCATAAAGGGAAAGACGCATAGACGTACAACACATTCGAAAGATTAAGTTTATTCGATGAAATCCATTATCTGTGGACAGCAGACAAAAGTAGTAACGCATTTTTATTGGATTTTTGGGTCTGGATGGAACGATTAGAGACTTGGATTGAGCTGGCACTATCGGTTAAACGGGTATTTTAAGCTTCGTTCACTGCATTGAGAAAACCAAGGTCTAATTTTTGGATGTTAAATTCTAGTAACTAGCTTATGAAATGAATAAACAATCATAATCTTGTAAATTTTCTGTCTTCGCCAAATCCAGTAAACATACTGTTTGTCCCAATATCAGATAACCTAGATTTGTGTAAGATACGACCAGAATACCATTGCTAGTCGAAAACCCGTAAATACTCAGATGTTCATTTCAAAACGATCTGTTCAGATTCAAGGCGAATTTCTTGTCAGGTAAAAAGGTAAAAATCCAGAAAAGGTTTTTGAACTTTCCGCATGTATTTGTACTCTAATAATGAATGTCGAACCGCCTTTCCAACAAAATTTACTTCTACCACATTTCCGGGAGAACTGCTTATCTAGCAAGGGAAATAAATTATAAATATAATCATACATCTTTAATGATAACTAATAATTCTACATGTCCTGCAAAAAAAACAAGGCTTGAAAATGAATTCAGCATCTACTCTTTTCCTACATTGAACCTCTAATCATCTTCAGATATAACTATTACTTTTAACCAATGTTTTGGTCTTGCCGGATTCAGGGGGAACTCTCGTTAGTCACGAAAATAATTTTCATTTATCAATTCAGCATGGCTGCTTACCTCCCATCAGCTTTAATTAAAAATTTCACTTTTTTCTAAAAAAATTCCGGATTTGACCGGATTCCGAGTTAAGTATTTCTCGTATGGAAATAATTAGGTCGTTTTCAGTTGTTAACAGTTGTAACCGACAGTAATTGTGTTGCGAGAGGAAAACTTTAGTTTTGTCCCTTTTTTTCCTAGCACCCTAATTTCAGCTTATTCATGGAAACTGGTAAGGGTCTAAACTGTGCGGTTTTTACGGAAAGTGTGGACCTCAGGTCGGATTAATGAATATGACATTACATTCCGGAAAGCTCCTTAGAACTCTTGCCTGGGGCCAACAAAAGATGTTTCTTGCTTGTCCTCGAGCCAGAGCCTACGGTGTGCGAAGTGAACTGGAGTTGTAAAGCCTATGTCTAGAGGAGTATCTGAAGTTGTGCAGCCAAGATTTCGTTTCATCAAACCATGTTTCTGCTTTCGAGTGGAAAGCTCCATTCTAGCAGGCAAGCAGGAAGGCACCAGTTTCGAAATGAAGATGGACTAAAATCTATAAGTGTTAAACATGTGTGGCAGTTGCCCGGCCCCACAGCCAATATATCTTCTTTTAATGATAAATATAAAAATTTACAGAAACAAAAAAGTGGCATTTTTCCACGGGTCCAAAATTTCTGGCATCCATTGTTTCTACCCAATTCTGTTCGTGATTTCAGCTGAGTTTATCATGCGGTTTTTCGCACTTGGGAGTGCAGTAGAGAAATGGTATCAGATGTGCCTCTTAAACTTTAAAAGTTCTCTCGCTGCTATGGAAATTAGAGCTTATCCTTTGCTCCTTTCTAAGTGGTGACGTCAGAAAGTCGGCCTACGGCAAAAAAGTCAACTTTTGAACTAAGACAGATAGATTTTCTTTTCGACGGCAATCGCCCTTGATTAGCTGATCAGAGTATATGTCATCAATTTTTTGGTAAAAAGATTCCTTCATGAGATACACCAGTTTGAAAGTTTTAGGGGTTGAAGACTTCAGTAGTAAGGTACACACTGAAACCAAAAATAGGCCGATACAAATTGTGAGACATGTAGAGGCCTTGTAAGTAACAGTCGGCTGTTAGCTCATAATTTTTCATAACACTCATAACATTAGCTTCTGCAATGAGGGGCTTGTAAATTTTGCTGGTTGGTGTCTGTATTATTTGTTTACGGTGTATTTGACGGTAAGAACAATTTGGTTCCCAATTATAAGACATGTAAGGGACTTGTAAGTAATAATCAGCTGTTAGGCTATAATCATCTTCAGTGATTAGGAGTATGAAACTTTTGCTAGATGGTGTGCCCATTATTTGTTTCGGGTGAACTTGATGTCTATCACGGGAGGGAGAGAGACTTGTAAGTAAGAATCGGTTTATGGGGGGCTAGAAATTTGTGCAAATTGGTGCACATTGTATTCGATCTCTATTAATCTGGAGGTAAGAAAGTTCGTATCGATGGTCTATCACTGTAACCTAGAATTAAGTGCTTACGCAACGGTTACAAACGATAATGTGAAACAGTGAGGTAGTTTCGTAATATTTAATAGAGTATCATGTAGGCTATGGTATCTTGATCCTAAAAAGTTACGGCTAGCTTTATAGTACCAACTAGATTATATAAGATATTTTTCAAGTTTTCATCCGCCACGATGTCTACGATTGAAAAGGATAAAATTCAACTGGCTGCAAAGTCAATTTAGTCCCTTTTTTAGATATTTTTTTTTTTTTTTTCAACGCTGAGAAATAGCCTTTGATCATGTGATTACTGATTGCGTTCTTCTTTGAACATACTGTTTTAAAAGCTTCGATAGGCTGAAAACTTCAGCTTTTAACCGATAGCGAAGAAACAAAACCAAAGTGTTGCTCTCGCAACACTGTAGTTGGCGAAGCCGGACAAAGGTTGCTGCTACACTCACGTTGCCCAGGCAACGATGGTCTAGTTTTACAGCCGTTTTCGCACATCTGTTTAAAACACTGGTTTCCAATCGCTTTCAACTGTTTGGGAACGACTGAATTCGATTGTAACTTTACAACTGTTTTGTAACAAGCGTATATAAACAACTGTTTACAATTTTTTTTTTCGAATGTATTTAACCATCTGCTTCCGAACGTGTTCAGTTGTTTACGATCAGAAAAAAATGGTTTGATTTGTTGATGGATATACTGTTTGATTACGGTTTGATTTGTTGATGAACATACACTCCTCTGTCGGAGTCTAGAGTTTAGTTTCCTACTTTGTAATTAAGAAATCCAAGAAAACTAACACTCTCCACAAAAACGAAAGTGTCAGTTGTAAGACAGTCTTTCTCCGATGACCTTGCTGGGCCGAAAGACAAGTATAACCAAAATGGGAGTCTCTACCCAGCTTACGATGGTCTTGCTGGATCGAAAGACAAGTACAATCAAAATGGGGATTCATCCCCAGCTTACTGCAAGGAACTCTCCAACGAAACCGGGTTTTGAACTCCATCCAGTAGAGGTAAAGACCATATACAGACTATTGCTGGTAGATCCGATGACAGTTCCAGTCTGTACACCACTCAGTCGAGTAAGTTTTGGTGCCAGATCAGTTTCGCCATCATAGATCTACAGGAAAGAGCAAAATTAGAGGTTGCGCACATGCAAAACATCAAGTAACCGTCATTCTGGCTTAGTCATTGTTACCATCCACCCTTAAATGGCAGCAAATCTGCATTGTCCTTGTACTAGTACCTTAGGTCGCAGTCATGGGACCAACTAGACCGACAGGAAAGTTGTCTATAGATGTCACTTTTAGCCAAAGGCAGCAAGTGCCATAGAAAATGACATACATCTGTGTATTCTTCTACTAGTTTACTTACAAGCTAAAGCACATTAAATAAAAATCTGGCTAATCGGGCTATAACCTTTCTAAAGCCCACCTGAAACGCACATTTTGAGTTTTTTGTGCCCTTTTTTTCCCCCTAAGACTTTCCCTTTGATTTATTTCAAATTCAAATTTTCCTCTAAACTAAACATCTGTAAATTAGAGAAAAACGAGAAAGATTTTTACCAGACATAGAAGGGTAAAAATGAGAAGAAAGGGATAAATACATCTTTCATACTATGAATGACTTAAAAAACATTTCCAACTTCACACAATATTTACCTAATACCTAAACACTTTTTTTTAAACAGACTTCACTAATTTACTTTTCAAAATCAAAAATATCTATAAGCATTTGTTAGTCTTCCGCCATGATCTGCATGCTTTAAAAACAAAAACTAATTTACTGGAAGATTCAAAAAAATTAAACACCCACGTCTGCAAGGAGCTCTTCCCATCCTTAAAACGACATAACAACATCAATAACAGTTACCAACTGGGGATTTTGAAAGACCAAGCGATGTGAATGCTTTCTGTAGATCACTGAGTGTCTGACATCGTCTCGACTGAAATCAGAATTTTCTGTGTTGGTTTCATCAGTCTTTGAAGTTTCGGTGAGCCTATCGCTATTATTAAATTGCCGGGATATACTTGGATCGATTTCTGAAAAATAACTGCAAAATCCATTAGCAATTTCTGCATCTTATTTCAGCAAGTCTTTATTTGGTGAGCTAATTAAATTCGGGACTTCTTCTTTGTACTGTTTCTTATGGGCTGAGATAATTCTATTTGTAATTTTCAACGTTGCTCGTACGTCGTCCTTGTTTAATATAAATGCAGAAAAATAATTGTTTCTTTTTAATTCTCGTTTCTTTTAATTCACCGTTTCCGGTATTCTTTGAAATATTCCTCGTTAACAGGAGAAGGGTATTATATTTTTCTAATTTACAGGTTATTTCTCAATTTTACCATACTTTTTATCTCAGCATTAAACCAAGGAGGTTTCTGCTGAATGGGTTTTACAGAATCCTTTGGTTTTACAACACTACATCAATCCAGACATCGGTCAACTTTTTTCCCATAAACAATGAATATGCATTATCTATATCATCCACAATCAAAACTTGTTCGCAGTCTACTGTCGAAAGAGATAATTTTAGTTTCTCAGGGTATTTAACTCAAAATTTAAACACATTCCCATGAGGGGTTTGCTTTGTTACATTCGAATCACAATTCCGCTCATGCAGTCTTATCACAACAGAATTGAATATATGGTCTGATCCTGGAGAAACAAGCACTCCCGAAAAACTTACTCGCTAATACCATTTCTGTGGCAAAAATATATTGTCGATTAATGTGGCACTCAGCTCAGCTACACGGGTTAGGATAGCAATCGGCAACATAGCCGTCAGAAATTCCGTGTTTCCTGTACTACTGAAATCTAGCAAGTTCAAATTAAAATCACCAACGACAGCATATGCCGTTCTAAAAGATCCCAACTTACAAAACAACTTCTCTAGTAATTCCAATGACTCGGCTACTGCATACAACTGCAAGTAATAGCTCAGTAACTATATTTACTTAATCACACGACAAGCGATTCAAATAACCGTTCACGCCAAATAGTAACATCATCTAATAGTGACACAGAAAAATCACTTCGTATTTAAGCGCCTAGACCACCTTTTCGTAGACTAGAACGATTACGGAAGTGGAAAGAACACCCTTAAATTTCGAAAAAATATATAGGAGACACCTTGGTTAGAGAAGTGTCTGTTGACTTGTTATATCAAAATAAAAGTTTGACTCGACTATTGTAGTGCACAGACTGACGATAGCCATTTTTTGTCCTTGAAAATTGTAATTGGGAATTACTAGCATATAAGGTTGATTTGCAAGAGGGATATCACTCGCTTTTACAGACCTAGTTTCTTGCGATTTAACACTCAATTGCTCACCTCAATGCAAAGACTTGAAATATTCGGACCCGATAAATCGAGAAACTATGACTGGTTGTCTAAGTCTATCCACTGGAAATAAAGCACCATGTTCGTATGAAAAATAAACTGATCAGAGTATACCAGTTTCGCTTTACCCTATCAAACTGCCTTCAGGTAGCACAGGAACCGTAGAAGGTCGGAGCAGCGACAGTACTTGCGTCAAGTTTCTTACTACCACAATTGTTCTCCTATTTTCATGAAGACCCGGCCCAGACTAGTCCACGCATTCTTCGTTCAGCGACATGCCTTGAGGCCTGAAGGATCGCTTCCTGCCGCTTTGTCAGACTTTCAGCGATGAAAGTAGGCGTGGCGCAAAGTCTTGACAGTTTTATGTAGCTTCTCTGGCAAGTAGGGGGCTTTGAAGGTCACTTCAACTGGGGGGAACACGATCACCATTCGGCTTAACGAGAGTTTTCACATCTATAAAATCAGGGAATCCTAGTTGAACCTCAAGCCGCCTTGTAACCAGACACACTCAGTCCGAGTTTGGTTCGAGTTTTCGTTGTTCGCTTCAGGTCCAGGTAAATTGAGTATAATATTAGATGAGGCTTTGTTGTTTTGTCCTATGATGTTCATTTCACCCTGTACTCTGCGTAGTTCTTCTTTGTAAGAATCGATGTAAGAATCGACCCAGAATCCGTAACGTTTTCAAGTTCTGTTTCCGTTAGCTTTACGATCGACAGTTATTTGGCGATGTTACTTTTGACCAAGGCATTGATTATGTTACTCGTGGACTGTATCTCATTGTGGAGGTCTTCCACTTCAACTATCATTTCTTGCTGCAAACCAGGAGATACAGCAGTATCCTTGTAACAGTCTGGATTGACAGTGAAATCTGTCATTGCACGTTTTATGTTTGAAGATTACAGGAAGTTTTGTTTGTTTCAAAATCTTTAGGTTCTCAGTCAAAACATTAGTCGTTTTTCTATCACCATAAGTGAATACCAAGAATTTCTTCCCGAGAAAAAAATCACGTAGGATTCTTACCGGACACCAGAGGTTTTCACGGAATCATGCGAGCAAGACCACCCTCGTTCACTATCACCAGTTTGCTTAGGTCAAAATCGTTTTTTCTTACAGAACTGTAAATCCCAATTGTACGTTTATCAATTTCAGTATGCGAATAGCGAAATCCAGGAGTCGTAATCACAGGCGAGAGATCTTATCGCATCAGACGCTGAATAAATACTCACTGGTCTGAGGTGTTTTCGCTACGGAAACACTGATTTATTCAGCAACTACTTAAGTTTTCCATTCACGGTGCAGCCTAAACGAAATCCTGGTCAGTCAGTAGAAATGAAACTTTAATGGCACTTGCCTTCCGACCAATTTTGGGAGAGTTAACGAAGGAATCCGCCAAATTACTGAAGTGTAAGTTGTCGAACGGGTGGTCCGAAACCAGCGAAATTTGTTGGGTTGTGAACTGATAACCTAGATATTAAACTAAGGTAAACGAAATTTTATTTATAACCCGTCTAGGTAAATACGTAGTATGGTAGAAAAATGAAAAAAGAGAGAAACAACACAACCACAACAACAAAAATACGTAAATTCACTAAACCGGAACATCATGGAGCTACATGGCTGGTTACAATTCTCCTTCGTCCTGTTGATGGATTTCAGGACAGCCGCAGACAGATAAGCTATGCGGAACTTTTCCTTGTCCATTGGGGGTGGCGTAGCAAATATTTAAAACCGAAAGAAAAGGGAATGAATTCAACGAACATTTTCGTTACTGAAGATGGTCCTGAAAGGGGATAATACAAAACGTGTGGATGAGCAGTGGCATTGTAGGAGTAGGCAAGAATCTTTCGGTTAAATCGCAACTTTCTGGAAATGATCCGGGCATGAGCTCCACTGATACGCTTCAACAAATGGGCTATCAGTTATTTTCGAGTGGCTTTTTTTTTTTTTAATTAATGTTTTTTTTTCCCGTAGCATCTTTTGTAATTTAACTTATTTTTTATATTATTAAAAAAAAAAAAAAAATCACATTTCGTAATTTTTCTGGCTACTCCTCCATCCCTGAGTGACGTTAATTTAATCTATTTTTACCCACTTTTAACTATTCACGTCACCTAACTTTTCAAAATAAACCCATATTTTATTTACTATTCTTCCCCCTAACATTTGGAAATTAATTCGCTCATTTAAATTTTTTCAACTTCTGTTTAAACAACTCAATCTGAATTATATATATATATATAAAAGAATTTAAATACTTAAATAAAATATAAAAATCCTCATTTAGACACACCTTCACACACAAAGTCATCAACCCCAGCTATCTTACTGGCATAAAAACAAGGACAAAAGACAACACGATAAAACATAAAAATTATTTCCGTTATATATACAAATTTCCATCCTCCCTTCCGGCTACTCAAATGCACATGCAAACTCTTCAAACTTAACTATTTTACTGGAAAAGGTAAAAAAAAAAGGATAAAAAACAAAACGCCCACGACTGCAAGGGGCTGCTCCCATCTTTAACACTTCCAACTAAAAAACATCACTAACAAATAAATAAAACATTGGACTAGCATATTTTAAAATACCCTGATCACTATATAACACTTATAATCAATTCGATACATTCACTGGGCCTTGCGTTGTTGGGCCTTTTTTTAATCCTTTATCAAAAAAAAAGAAAAAAAATTCCAGTAAAAAACAACAACAGAAAAAAATTAGTAAAAACAAACAAAAATATTAAAACATAGATTTATTTACAATTCTTACTCTATTTACGTACAATACCTTCTTGTGTCAGCTTTTTCAACAGCCCCCATGCTGCCAATGTCTTTTCCAGAACATAGCTTTCTTCTTTTTCTTGTGCCCTCGCTTTCCACGCGTAGTAGCTATAATTTGCTACGATGTATGCGGCCGATCGGTCTTGTTTCTCTTCTTCATTATCACCTTCTAGTTTTAAGAGCTTATTGAGGGCAACTTCGCTATTTGTAATTTTCTGTAGCATCTTTTTTAGTTGGTCTATTTGTAATTTCAGTGCTTCGCACTTTATCAAAGCATGCAAGATTGTTTCTTTTTCTATCTTGCATCTTTGGCAAACATCTGTTTCTTTGTCGTTAATTCTTTTTTTTCGTTCTCATGTTGGTAGTAGATTATTTAATTGTTGGTACAAATGTTGTTTAACTTTCGGAGCAAGCATAAGGCCATGCAACGTGCTGAAAAATTCTTTTATTTCCTTTTCTGTCTTCTCCCCATCTTGCACCATCTTTAAATTTGGTAGGTTCGACTTTTTGAAATAGTACTCTTTCATTTCCTTCCTATCAAGGGTTCCTTTTTCGAGGTCTATTATTTTATTTTCAGTCAATTCACGAGCTTCTTTAAAAATATTTTCCAGCTTTTTTGGGAAACACTTTTTTTCGTTGTAAGCAGTAAACCATGTCTTCAGCTCGGATTCTTGGTTGCTGAGAATGGTTTCTGCCAGGGTTTTCACGCACATTTCTTTAGATTTCGATTCGATCTCGATTATCTGGAGCCCTCCATCTTCCTTTTTTAAAAACATGTCCGTTATTTTGCTTCGGGGTGGCTCGATCCCGTGCCATACAAAACGATATATAGCACTCTTGAGCTTCTTGACGTCCTTTTTCTTGGGAATTGAAATGCTTGCGAAATACCACAATATAGGACATGCATATATGTTAACATATTGGGCTTTCTGGAAAATTGTCATGCCCCTTCCGTATCCATAGCTCAGTGCATTTCTGAAGTTTCCAGTAGTGAGATCCCAGTTTATTTTCTCGGTCCCAGCCCAAGTTTTCAGGAATTTGACCCCCAAGATTTTTATTTCGTCTACCCGCTTTATATTGTTAATTTCCATTCCATTCTCTTCTCCGAGGCATAAGGTTTCACATTTGTTCCTGTTCAGCTCAAGCCTAAATATCCCACAATATTCTTCAATGCAGTTGACTGCTTTCTTATGATCTTCGTCACTGCTTGTAAAGGTATTCAGATCGTCAACGAAAGCTTTCAGTTTCAGCGTTACGTCCTCTAATTTTATTCCTTTTATCTCTGATTCCAAGTATCTCAGCAAAGGGTCAAAATATAGTTCAAATAAAAGTAGACTCAGGGGGCAACCTTGTCTTACTCCAAGTTCTGCTTCGAATTCTTCGGCTACTTGACTCCCAATGACAATCACTTGTAGTACTTTCTCGTACAATTTCTCGATCCATCTTATAAATTTCGGATCTATGCCATATATTTCCATTACTATAAAAAAGATGAATCGCTTTAGCTTATCAAATGCTTTGCGTATATCGAAGGTTGTAATACATAGCCTTGCCTTTTGCTTTTTCTTTAATTTCTCGCTCTGGATAAGCACATTCCTTATGGAAGCTAGAATATCCGAAGTCTTTCGTTTAGCTACTCCTCCATGTTGATGCTTACTCAGTACTTTGGGTAGTACCCTCTTTAACCTGTTTGCCAAGACTTTCGCCAAAATCCGGTAGTCAAATGGTGTGACTGTTATAGGTCTCCAGTTGCTTTTGTTGTGTAGGTCACCACTTTTTGGTAGGAGTTTCATTGCTCCTGTTGAGTCTAAAGCTATCCTTTCTTCGTCGTTTAGTATCTGATTAAACATTTTGGCAAATATCTCCGAGAAATCCGTCTTGTGTTTCTTGTATATTTCGTAAGGCAAACCGTCAAGTCCAGGGGACTTGTTGTTTTCTGTCTCTTCTATGGCTCTCTTTACCTCTTCCGGCGTGAAATACTGTGTCAAAATTTCGTTTTGCTCTTTTTCAAGTTTCGCGATATTTAGGTTTCCTAAGAAGCATTTCACTTGGACGCTTATCCGCCCATCTTCGGTTTCTTTGTCTCTGAATACATTTTGGAAATAATCTCTCACTTCTGTAAGGATTTCTGACTTTTCCGTGATCAGCTTCCCATCTTTACTGTTTAGTTCTTGTATTGCTGTAGCTTTTGCTCTATTTTTCTCTTTGCACAGAAGCGTCGTCGTTATCTGTTCATTCCGTATCTGTAGATCTGCTTTGGCCCTTATTTTGATTCCTTCTGTCCTTTTATTTTCAATTTCTTTGATTTCTCGCAACACCTCAAAATATTCTACGTTTGAGTTTTTTCCTTCGTTGATCTCTATTCTAAGCTGATACAGAATGTTATATAGGAATTTTAGATGTTGCTTCTCTGTTTGGTATGCGTCTCGTGATATTTCTTTTGCTGCAGTGACGATTGCCGGTTTTATGTCTTGCAGCCAGGACTTGCAAATGTCTCTTTCTTCTTTAATTTTTTCTAAGTTCTTACGTATACATTCGTTGAATTCTTCAACTTTTATAACTGCTGTATTTAGCTTCCATACCTTGTTTGGCTCATGCACCTTTTTCACGGACCCTTTCATCCTGAGGATCACAGCATAGTGATCTGTAAAAGTACATAATTTATGTTCAATGTCTTCTACAGCTTTGCTTATTTCATTACTTGTGTAGAATCTGTCTAGTCTAGCTCCTCCCCCGTGACTTCCAGTCCATGTGTATCTCGTAAAACTTACCTCAATTTTTCTTTTTTCCCATATGTCAACCAAATCCATACCTTTTACTAGTGCCTTTAATGATTTACATGTGTTGTCAACCCTCGCTGCTGCATCTCGCTTGTTTATTACACAGTTGAAATCCCCTACAAATATAATTTTCTCCGTTTTTCTTGGCATAAAAGGGGCTATTTCATTTATGAAAAACTTCTCCCTTTGTTTCCTGTTCTGCGATCCCGAAGGTGCATACACGTTTATAACGCTGTATTCGTTTATTTTTGCTGCTATGATCCTCCCAGCATCGTCAGTTTTTACTTCAGTAACGCTGAAATTCGGTCTGAAAATTATTGCAACACTTCCATTTCCTCTTGACGTATTTGTTATGAACTTGTAATCTGGGGTTAACTCTCTCAAATCATCACAGTCATTTTCTTGTATAAATGCGACATCAATTTCTTCTTCCAGTAGGAAGTTCTTCAGTAGTTTTTGTCTTTTTCTTTGCTTAATCCCATTTGTATTTAACGACATTAATTTTTTGGACCATCGTAGATATTTTCAGTTTCATTCGTTTTTGATCTTTTGTCTTCTGGCGACTCTACAGATAGGTCTGAGTTGTTTAAGTCTGCCTCCATGACCCCGTGTAGTTCTGGCGTGTTATGGCCATCAGCCACGATACCAGACACCAAATCTACCATGTCGGTGATGCTGTCTATTCTGGTTATGAGTGCGTCTTGCGACGACGCAGTTTCAGGAAGCTTCTTTGCATCGGCCTTTTCTTTGTTGATTCGATTTCTTTTTTGGCCTCTCGTGTTCACGCATGGTGGCGACTCACTTCTTTCTCTTGTTTGTATCATGTTCATGCCGTTCTCTTCATCTGCTGCTTGCGATCCCTTCTTACCTTTCTTTCTAGCCTGGTCCTTAAACTCTTTCGTGACTTCTACCTGTGACGTTTTCTTGCTTCGCATTTCCTTCCTCATTTTTTCTATCTCCCTGTCGATTCTTTCCTCTGATTCGCTTTCAGTTCCATGCCTCAGTGGGAGGAAAACCTCAGTGTTCCATACCTGTCTCTCATCCTGTGTTCCAGTGTGCATTTGCTGTATCTGGGCTCCCGTCTTCTTTCCTCCGTTTTCTTTCGCAGGGTTAGTTCCTACGGAAAAACCAAAAAGCATGTTCACATCCGTACTGTCGGTTCTGCCCCGATAATTTCTTGGAGACTGTTGGCATTGGGCTGCCATATGTCCGGGTTCATTGCAGGTTCCACATGTCTTGATCTGACCTTCGTAGAATACTCGGAGTTTCATTCCGTCGACATAGATGTACGACGGTATGTTCTCTTCTACCTGCATGATTGCACTCACCTTATTCTTTGCGGTTTCAATGTATTCCACTCCCCGGTAAAAATCTCGTCGACATGATCGCACTTTACCGTATTTCTGAAGTTCATTTTCCACCATTTGGCAGTCCATTTCGAACGGGACGCGATCAATCTTCACCAGGGTCGTCTGACGTTCACAACTTTCTACTAGAATGTTCCATTCCAGATCCCCTTTTTCGTACACGTAAGAACCGTTATCACTGTCAGCTAAGAATTTTTCAAGCTCTTGGGTAGTCGTGAATTTCACGTACAAAGTTTTCCTGTATCGCAGGAAACTTGCGTCGATGCCTACCAGTTTTTCCTTACTGACATTCAGGCTTTTTAGCCATCTATAGACATCCAGTTCCGATGGGACTTCATCATCCCTAAACGCCGCAAAACTTAGAAACGCGGTCTCCTTCCGTTTGTATCTCAGCGCTCCGTTCCCTTTTCCGGATATCATTTTTTCAAATAACAAAATTATCACGAACAATTTTTTTTTTTTTGCACCTGTCACCAGCAAAAACTAACGTACTTTCTGGCAACACTGCACCGATCAAAAAAAGTTGTACACCACTAAATATTATAGAAATCACCGATTTTAAACAACAAAATATAAACAAATACTACTTGAATATCTTACTTCAAACTACACTAACAAAAAACCTTACTTTCCAGCTTCATCCAACATAAAAACAACTAAACAAAGACTATCTCAAAATGGCGTTAGTACAACCAGGGTTGCCAACCACCTTTCCACCTTTCGAGTGGTTTTAATTGAGTCTTCGACCGTTAGTCCTAGGTAAGTCAGACTGGATTTGCTCTGGACTTGGAATCTTATAAGATGTATCTTCGTTGCCTAACTCGAATGGCTATTAAACATCATGAATTCCGTTTTTCCCTTGTTGAATTTAAGTCCAATGCCAGCACACTCCGAAACTAGTGATTAGAAAAGACTTTCGATACCGTTTGTAACACGACTAAGGTTCCGAATGTCATCACCAAATACTATCACTCAAGCAGTTGATGCAATCATCGACACAAGTGCAAGGAGTTTTTAGCTGGGCGTTTAGGACAGCATTGTCAAATAAAGTAAGGCTAGTAATAGCTCCTTGCCTGACTTGTTTGAAATCTGACTTAAGGAAGCTGTAGATTGAATTCTAAACTGCTCAAATCGGTACACTTTTCGTCAAATTGGACGACTTTCAAGCTTGCTTGAAGATTGGCATACCTGTCTTTCACAACTCAGATGACCCCAGATTGCAAGCCGCGACTGCGAAGTTCTAACAGTGCTTGTGGATGGCCGACAGAACCAAAGGTTTTTCCACGTCATGCCACACCAACGCCAATGAAGTTTTCGCCCGATCACTTTCCTGGAGAATAGACGCTAACGCAAAGAGGGCATGAACGGCTATAGGGCGGTATGACGAGCAATGAGTTGCAGCTTTTCCTTTTTTTTCCAATGGGGTCAACATACCATCGCAGAAAGAGATCGGAACTATCTCTTGAGCAAATATCATTTGGAACAGTCGGCGTATACGATCAAGAAGGCTCTCGTTCCCACTGAAAAGATGAAGAGCGCGAATTTAATCACATCCTGCTGACTCTTTCTTGTTTTGCTTTCTTGATTTGATTTGTTTTTTTTTTGATTTGTTTTGATTGATCTTGATTTGCTTTCTTGATAGCTTGTTTTATTTTATCGCAAGTGAAAATGTAATCTCCTTTCAGCGGGTAGCAGTCAAGATCGGTTCCATGCTTCGTTTCGAATGCATTTTCTAAGAGAGTATCAGATGAATCAAATTGGCTTCCAAAGTACTGTACCCACTTGGAACTAGGGATGGTAAACTTGATTTAATCCGTGTTTTTGGAGACTGGGTTAAAGGTTTTCCAGAGAAAAATTGGGATTATCAACAATTTTAGCACAGTAGTCTGCCCTAATATTTGATCGATGTGCGGAAAGCTCCCGAGCAAACTTCTTTTTGGTGGATAGTCTGATGGCATTAAGCCACCCTTTGCGAGGTCTTTCAGCCTCATTCCATATCCTCAACCACAATTTGGCATCTTGACACGCATCTCTTAGTGGTTTGTTTTTTGACCAGCCAGATTCTTCAGTGCCTTTTCGTATGTGGCGAGTGGGAACATCAAACTTCTCGCCAGCGAATGGCATGTGCTATTTCGGAGCAGTAAGTACTCAGCCTTATGCCTGCTTCTGAAGAAGGCTTGCTAACATTCATTTGGAGAAGATCAAATGAAACTTTAATCATTCCAAGAATTTCATCAGAGGCTGCCTGGTACATTACCGTGTCTATCCTCTTCCAATCTTTCAAGGTCTAACGTCCATTTGACGTTGCTTTTTCCTTTGCGACCTTTGCAGAGATCGGAAGTTCTGCACTCAAAGGTAAGTGGTCCGATGTCAATCCCTCTGACAAAACCTTGACACACAGTGTTGGAATAGGGAAGGGTACGATGACGTCATCCAGGTCTGAGACGGAACCACTATTATTTATGTAGGTGTAGGTATAATCCTTTTTTGCAACTAACTATCTTTCAGGGAAGATATCAAGAATTCTTCTGCTGGGCTCTAGTAATGCACTTTGCAAATTTCAAGCAAGCAAGAGAAAAGCTCCACTCAACTCCGACTCCTGGTCGGCGTAATTTGTTGGCAAATATACATTGATAACATAACGACAGTTCTGCCAACTTGAAATGCTAGGAAGAAGCGACTGACCTCGAAGGTTTCCCGGATTATGCGGCAGACTGAATCAACATCGCAATCCCTCCTGAAGGGCGGCCACGATTCCTTGTAGTTCCAGGGGAGAAGTGGAGAGTCAAGTCTCTCACCTGTAGTAATTTTCTTCCATTTTCAGTGAACAAATTAGAGCATGGGCGCATCTCAAGCCAGAACAAATACCGCATTGGTAATATGTTAAAATGTGTCTAAACCACTCACAGCCGCGACTTCGGGCGTTGGGAAGGCGGTTTTCAGAAGTTGTTTAAGCAGACAAGAAAGTTGAACAGTACCATTTTGTACTCCTTGAGCCCAATCTGACGTGGGAAACATATATTCAGACAATGATGTTATGCGGCCTGGACCGGATTCGGCAACGGTGAAAGTTCCGGAAATTGCCAGATATGCTCCGATTCGAGCAGAACTTGATAAATGGAAGAAGAGATGTCGGAGATGCAACGTTTGTGTGCCCGAGTCGTCATGGGATGCCATTATCCTTAATTGGTCTCTGGAGACTTCCTTCTAATTCAATATTGCCGGGCCGAAATGTTTACTTGGACTCGTGACTCGGCCGGATTTCGAGACGAGACGAGTCCAAATCCTGCTGCGTAAACGACGAGACCGAGACGAGTCCATGAAAAAGGCGTCTCGGGATGGGTCCAGAGTCTAGATCCACCAGCTCTGGTCCTTCAAAATACACATTTAGAATACTAGCTCTAACAACCAAAGAACTTTGTTTAAGATTCGGTTGCAAGATGTGATGCAACACAAATTAAAGGACCCCTATAGAGCCGAGATTGGGTTCGGACCCACGGAACGGATTTTAAGTTGAGATCCGAGAATTATCTCTATTAGAAGTCTTGTCGACGAAAATATATGGCCCCATCCTTAAACCTACCCCTATATGGACAGATACAATTCCTCCCAGCAGTGGTCCCATCGGAAGCAATGTCTAGGACATAAGCTATCCCTTTCCATCAAGTATGGTTGAGATCTGGCTACACCTGTTGGTAGATGTATTGTTTACAAGTATGTAGGGACTCACCTCCCCCCCACACATAGTTTTTTTTTTTTTTTTATTCCAGCGTAGCTTCTTTTTCCATTTTTCCTGTTTTAGATTGAACTAAACCAGGGGCTACGTCTCCACCTCCAACTCAGTGACGTTAATAAAAAAAAATCCTAACAATTTGACCTGCTTTAACGTCACTTACACTTTCATCCTAAGAAAAAAACTTTATTTTAAACATTCAAAATATGACTACCTTCTATTTTAAAAACTTTTCAACAAACATTTACATCTAATCTAATTTACTTCAAACTTTTACTTTTTTTCTCTCTAACGGTACTACCCTATACTTTCTAATAAAATACAAAAAATCTTTATTTTTATCATTCACTTCTATCATTCAAATTTATCATTTTATCTATCATTTTTTTCTATCATTTAAATTTAACTTTTAATCTTATTGTAATTTGTGATTCATCACCGCTAGGCTAGACACACTAACACCAACCTTACTCAATTGCTACAAATTATCTCCAACAAACACATAAACACGATATTTACAAACAACCTAAAAAAAGACTCATAATCAAACTTCATTATTTGAATTACGACCTAATTGAATTATATTCTTACACATTCTAATTTAATCTTTTCTTAAATCCTTAATTTTCTTTTTCTTTTTGAGCACACATGGTTTAAATCATCAAATCCAAAACTAGAAAAAAACTTTTTTATTTACTTTTTTTAAGAACAAGGGCTGAAAGCTCATGTGGCAGATGTAAGGGTAGTTAGCATGTAGATCAGATAGGGTTTGCGCTGTCAAGGTTGAACGTCTCCTCCGAGAGAACTTTCTTCGGAAGACGGTCTAACATTGCGAATTGGGAAAGGTAATTTCATTCGTTGACGACAGTTTCAGAATAGATGCTGTCATGGGATGGGTGCCATCATAACTTATTAAGTATCATCCAAACTGGATAACTCGTTTTAAAGTTTCACAATCTAGACAGGTCCATATTACATACCTTAAACGTAACATCCAAGATGAGTGCTCGTGTCAGCTGTCAAGTTCCATCCGAGACAGATCATTAGTTTAAGAATTAAGCATGTCTCAACACTGCCCGGATCCGGTCAGGGCCCGATATCTCAACTCTAAGCATGCCATGAGATTTCCGGTGATTTCCTTTCATCTCGTCAATTGGGGTTTGTTCGATTGGTCAATTTGTCTACTGTCAATTTTTCAAAGCCTCCGAGGCCCTGAATTACTGGTAAGCTTAGTTAACAGTGTTAAGTTTTTCCACCAACATTACATGCAGCCTTTCCTGTAGGTGTGGAAAATAGGACTGTGCGGTTAAGATCATTTTAAGATGGTCAGGATTATTTTTTTTTTTATCAAAACCCTTGATATACAAATTATCATGAACCTTTTCGTACAATTAGAGTGTATGTATCTTTTGATCAGTACTATTTTCAGCATATTAATATTTAAACTGCGTATTTAAGGCTTCTTAGAGCCTAGAATGATTCCAGTGCCAAAACTGTCAACGTCCGAATCACCAAGTGACTCGAGAACTATAACAGGTCACAGTTGCCTATAATATCCAAAGTTTTTGAGGCTTTCCTAAAAAATGGCTCCTGGAAGACTTTGTCAAAAAAATCAACTCGCACCACCACGGTTTTAGTAAAGATATATTTCATATTGTAAAGCATTTTTCGCTATCTCGAAAAAAGCGTCGAACGTAAAACCCCTTAAAGGAACAGTAAACTTGACTACGCAACTTTTGGCCATCGAATCGCCCGGTGGGCTTGGATAAATATACAGGGTCTTATTGTCGACAGGCCCCCCCCTTCTTTTTCATCTCGAACTGTCTCGAACCCCCTCCTTAGTGTTCCCAAAGCTAGCTGGCAGGCCTTGCCCCTTATGCACTGTAATTATGCACTCATGTACTGTAAAAGTTCACCTTTTTACATGTAGACTACAGAGTAACGACCTCCCCGACTAGACGGCCGGGGTTCGATTCCTAGTCGCGGCACACAAACCTTTCGCTTTTGCAAACCTTTTGCTCAAAAGTCGAATTCTCGGAAACTGCCCGGAAACTGCAATGGTCGTGACGAGAATTTTTCTTACTTTGAATGTCGACTCAGTGTACATTTTTTATACGTTAGCTAGCTCCCTGAGTCAAGTTTGAGTCAAGTTTTCTGTTCCTTTAAGAACACCTCTAAAAAATCTTGATCACCTAGAAAAGTACTACAGTAGCCGCGTTTTTTGTAAACAACCCGTTCTCCTATAAGCGGTTTTTAGTAGAACGCCGTAGTGCTATTGCCCATTTTTAGCAGAACGGAGGACGAGTTGCATCTCATTCTTTATTCCGCTCTGCTGGATGATCAACGGAATAGGAACCTCAGTTCTGCATACCGTTCTCATCCCATTTTGCTACAATCAGTATCGGGAACAGTTCCTTCTGCAAAATTGCAGAAATGGATAAAAGCTTAAAGCACCCTATTTTTCCCATTTCCCATTTTTTTCCCATTTTCCATTACTCAGGAGTAAAAATATATCATAGATCAGCTCAAGATTTAAAACTTTTCTTATCGTTTTACAAAATGAACAAACTGTGATTAAGTAGAAAAGCACTGAGTTTTTGCCGACCCTTTCCTCTTCTTTTGCTTTTTATGGCACTTGCAGCCTCTGGCTCAAGTGCCATCTACCGATCGCAATTCCGTCTGTCGGTCGGTCCGGTTTTTTTTTCCCACATTTTCGAGTTAGGGTACTTCCAGATGTGCTAGGACGATGAAACTTGGAAACTCCCGATCCGACCATCTGAGGGGAGTGGTGGGCCGGGGAATCCTGAAAATTTAGTAGTTTTTGTCAAATTTTTTCGAGTTGGGGTACTTCCAGATGTGCTACGACGATGAAACATGGCAGGAGCATCAGGGACCCGACCGGGGGGGGGGAGTGGAGGGCTGGGGAATCGGAAAATTGTTGAACTTTTCAGCTCCTTCTTCTCTACTGTCATACCTGCACACGCTGTAGAGGTAGACACATTAGAAAACCAAAGAGGTAGACACGTAACAAGAGAGTCTATTGAACAGGTTACTGAACATAAAATAGAAACCTGAAAATTAAATTGAAAAATAATCTAAATAAGAACTTTCTATTAATTTAACTTGTTATTTTATTTTTGTTCAATTTTAATTTTATCTTCTAAATTTCAATTTTATTTTCTTAGTTTTGATTCATATTTTTAAATTTTCATTTTATTTTTTGATTAAATTTCTCAGTTTTAATTTTAATTTTCTGTTGAACAGATATACCCCTCAATAGCTCCTGAATGTCTCAGAATATTTCTCTCAGGAACATTCGAACATGCAGGCCATCGCAAACAAGTATTTTGACCCTAATATCATGTTTTGGGGGCTTGTAACTGTACGGTCCTAATGTCTTTATAAAAAGTCTAACGTCTGATTTCTTAAATGTCTTTCTGATGGACCGCCTTTTCGCCACATAATGATACGGCTATCTACTAGGCTTCAAAATCAAAGAAATCTACAAGGAATTTCATGAAAAATTTGTAGCCCAATGAAAAATGTTTGTCCTTAAGGCGTTCGATACAATTGACCACCAAAATACTAATCCAGAAATCTGGAAATTTTGGATTACGAGGGCCGGTGGCAACACTGGTGGAAATAACGCCATTTTGCGATAGATATTGTTTAGTAGTTTTTGACTGGATGAAGCTGTAAAGTAAGGTTTTTTATTGAAATATTTTGAAATAAATAATTTATTATCAGTTGTGTTTGTTTTTTTATTTTAAATCGGTGGTTTCTATGATATGGAGTGAGGTTTAAATTTTTTTGAAAAGGTGCAGTGTTGCCAGAGAGTTTTTTTCGTTGGTTACAGGCGCAAAAAAAAAATATCTGTGAAATAAATTGGTAGTTTGATCAGTATATTTGATTGTTTGTAATAGTGGGATATGGAAGGGTCACAGAAGCCACATTTCAAATACCAACGAAAGGGAACAGCTTATATGAGCTTCGACGATTTTTCTGAAGAAGAATTGCAAACTGAGCTGGACATCCATCGATGGCTGAAAAAGTTCGGTCTTTCGAAGAAAATGTTACGGGATAGACTCGTCAAACCTTCGTTTCAAACGTAGTCTGTACTTGAAGTTCAAAAACAATATTGAACTTGAGAAATTCCTTGATCAGGCAGAAGATGGGAGAATTCGATTTAGGACCGAAGCGAAATCGTGGATGGTTAGAGTAGAAAACTGCGAAAAGAAACCCACGTATGTCAAGGTTGATAAAGTACCGTTTGAAATGGACTTGAATGTAATAAAGGAAGGATTTGAGTCGTACGGTAAGGTAGTTCAATGCCGACGAGAGGAATACCAGGGCGAATGATATTTGGAGGTATCGAAAACGAGAGTTTCGGTAAGTATACATATCGTTAGTAACATCCCGTCTTTTGTTATAATCGGCGGAATGCGCATGCGCGTATGGTACGAAGGACAGGTCAAGAAATGCGGGAGGTGCAAAGCGCCGTCACACATGGCCAAAGATTGCGTTTTACCACCAACAACTGTAGTAAACTGATGGCGCACTATCAGTGTAACGGCGAGACCGAACTCGAGGAGAGGCGAGGTAAGTGCAGATCCACCGAACAGGGACGATTTACTAGAATATCCTGCATTGCCCGACAGTGGTGAACATTTACTAGAGAACGACACAAACCTGGAGAAGCGAATAGACGCTGAAATCACGAAGATGAAAGAACAAATCATGGGAACGGAAAAGTCCAAACGAATGGGACCAAAAGAGAAAGATAGTGAAAAAGGATTTGCGAGATAAAAAAGGAACTGCGAGAGAAAGAGCGCGAAAAGAAAAAGAACCCCTTTGAGAATCTGTCACAACCAAAGGAAGCTGACTACATAGACGATGATTGTTACGCTACACCATCCGGGGTTTTGACTCGCGGACGGAAAAGAAACAGTCAGCGAAAGGCCAAAAAACAAGAAGAGATACCTGAACAACGAGAAAGAGGACCAAGCGCGATCGAAAGAATAGAAAGCATGGAAATCATGCTGGACGGCATATCCAAGATTTATAACACAAACGAAGAAGGAAGCGAGCCAGAAAACGAGGCAATCGAAGACCCAGTTGATCTCGATTCATCCGGCATGTCGCAAGATCTACAGACGAAAAAGACCAAAACATCAAAATCACCGCAGAAAGAAAATAACGAAGAACAAAAAGGCGAAAAAGAAGAAGAGGGAAACAAAGACAGAGAAAAAGAAAAAAAAATTAAATGCAGAACAATCACGCAAAAAAGTAATGACCTTAAATCTGAACGGGCTGATACAGAGAAAAAGGCAAGAACAATTAAAAAACTTCATTAGCAAGCAAGGTTATGAAGTTTGTTGTGAAGTTGCTAATGAAGTTTTTTAATTGTTCTTGCCTTTTTGATATGACAGGATCTTAACTCATGGATTAAGCTGCGGGAAGAAGGTAAGTCAGGATGGCCTCGTCAACTCGAATGCGGGTTCAAGGAGATTAAAGAACTAGCACAACAAGGAGCAATAGATTTCCAGAAGAAAGATACCAACAAGAAAGAAATAAAAAGATTTTTCGAGGAGAGCGTGACTCTACCAGATACCAAATTAGTCTGCGATAAGAAAATTACCGAAGAAGAATCGCAGAGAAGTTTTGAATTATTACAAACGTCCCTACTACCTCCAAACGTTAAAGAACACATATTTCTCCAAATCCACAACCTCCTCCCAACCGAAGAGAGAGAACACAGGATAAACCCGGACAGATATACGGGCATGTGTACCAAATGTAACGCGACCGGAGACATCGACCACTTCCTACTAAGATGCAGACTCGCGGAAAAAAATATCAATCTGCAGGAAAAGATAAAAAATCATTAAAAGAACACGAAGACGGATGGACAATCGAAAAGCAAATACACCTGAACGGAATAATAAAAGACCGAGCCACGAAAGCCGCTAGAACTATCGCACAACTGATATCGCTATACTGCTATTACTCATGGAAAGAAAGAGAACAGGAAGAAGAAGAAGTAATGATTATAGTAGACATCGCATGGAGTAGGTTTAGAAATAATACACATAGAAAGGTGACTGAGAGACTGGATGTAGAATTTGAAATAGATGATATTCTGTAGTGATAAATAAAATGAGAAATTATTGTATAAAAAAAATTGTATAAAAAGGAGATAGCATATACGAGTTATAATTAACGATTTAATAATTTTTGTGAAGATTTTTGAGCAATTTTAGTTTGAGTTGAGAGATTTGAAAATTTGATTATAAATATGAATATTCACTCAATCAATCTTAAATATTTGTGAAAGAATGATAAAGTGAATTTTTATTATATTTTTAAGAATTAAATGTTTGTTTTTGTTTTTGTCGTTTTGTTGGTTTTTATGGGTCAAAAAGGGGAATTTTCTATAAATATGTAGTTTTATGCCACTGATGGAAGGAACCCTATGGAGGAAGGGATCCTCGAAACAGGAAGTGCAAAGCGATCTGTATGATAATTTTAAGGTAGAAGTACCCAGGTTTGGCCCATGGATTTTAAAGTTAATTGCTCAAAAATAATAAAAAATAAAATTAAGGATTTAAAAAAAGATTAAATTAGAATGTGTAAGATTATAATTTAATTAGGTCGTAACACAAATATTGAAGTTTGATTATGAGTATAAAAAAAAAAAACAGTTTGTTTGTAGATGTCGTGTTTATGTGTTTGTTGGATATAATTTGTAGCAATTGAGTAAGGTTGGATTTTATGTGTGTAGCCTAGCGGTGATGAATTGCAAATTAGAATAAGATTAAATGTTAAATTTAAATGATGGACAAAAATGATAAATAAAATGTTAAATTTAAATGATAGAAGTGAATGATAAAAATAAAGAATTTTTTATATTAGGAAGTATAGGGTAGTATTAGAGAAAAACAAGTAAAAGTTTAAAGTAAATTAGATTAGATGCGAATGTTTTTTGGAAATTGAAGGTAGTCATGTTTTGAATGTTTAAAATACAGTTTTTTCTTAGGATGAAAGTGAAAGTGACGTTAAAGCAGGTCAAATTGTTAGGATTTTTTTTTATTATTAACGTCACTGAGTTGGAGTTGGAGACGCAGCCACTGGTTTAGTTCAATCTAAAACAGGAAAAATAGAAAAAAGAAGCTACGCGGGAGAAAAAAAACGAGGGCCGGCACTAAATTTTATAAGGGATTTCCTCAGCGCAAGAACGCAGTATGTCCAAATTAATGATAAAACGTCAAATTTAACACCAATTCTAATAGGTGTTCAACAACGTTTAGTGCTAGGACCAATCCTTTTCCTCCTGTATATTAACGATTTACCACGATTTTTCCAAGTTGCTGCACCAACACAGTACAAAGTACAGCGCATGGACGGATTGAGACTATTGCACTTTTTACAGACGATAGTCTGTCTATTAGTGTTTCTAAAACAACTGAACTTCTAAATATTATTTGATTAGTAAATTCCGCCTAATTTTGCCAACTTTTGTTATTGATAAACGGCTAAAGGATTTTCGTTCTTCTGTGTCAATGTTGTCTCACCCCTGGTCAGTGCTATTTATTTAATCGTCTTTGTTGTATTTTTTTTGTATTTAGTATTAGTGTTTCTTTTTTCTATTTATTTTGTTGGTTACTCCATCTTTAGGGCGCTTCACCCTCCTTTTGTTGATATGGGTTATAAATAAATTGAATTGAATTGAATCTAGAACTTAACGCAAGTAAATCAAACTTTATTGTATTTGGAAGATCGGTTAATCCCCAACCTTGGTTTAATGAAATAACTTCAGATTGTGGAAAAATAAAAAGAGTTACTGATGGAAAGTACTTCGGAGCAATTGTTGAAGAGACGCTATCGTTCAAAAATCATGTTGCATGGGTTGGGAAAATGTTATCTAGAAATGTGGGGTTGATGCGTAAGTTAAACTATATTTTTCCTTCTAATCTTCTCCGTTTGCTTTATTTTTCAATGGTCCATCTGTACATCCTTCCCTGTGCTAGTGTTTGGATGGGGACATTTCCATCAATTCAACGTCCTGTCCTAGTCATACAAAACCGTGCTCTTCGCATTTTGAGCGGGTCTGGTCATCGCGATTCGGTCCGTAATGTTTATTCCAATCTCGGCATTCTTCCCGCTGCTGATCTTCGTGAGTTGTACACTATATTATTTATCTTTCGACTAGTGCGTAAACAATCATTGACATTTGTTTAGTGATCTGTTGAATACAGTAACTTCAACCCATCACGATCATACGCGATCTACTGAGAATCATGTCGTACCTCGGTTGAGTACCACACTTTATGGGTTTTCGGTGTTGCACCGTGGTATTCGGAGTTGGAATGCTCTGGGGGGGGGTTGATCCAGAGTGAGGAGGAGTTTGGCACTTTTAAGGATCATCTGAAACCGATGCTTTCCACAAATGTACTTTTATTTTTTTATTTTTTTTTTGGGAGGAAGGGGTTGTTTGGGTGGACCCGGATGATTTAATGTATTTTTGTTGTTGTTTGTGGTGTTCTCCCTGCCGTTTTTTTCTTTCTGTTTTGATATTGTCTCATGCTTGTTTTGGCGAGTGTTTACGACTGTTTATTTTGCGGTCGCCCCCTTAGGGCAGGCGAAGGCTTTATAGGGTGGCCCCTGTTCACGTGTTTTCATTACATTTGATAATAAAATTATCTTTCTCTCTAAGAAATCAATCGGCAGACAGACCGACCGACGGAAAAGTGATCGGTATATGGCACTTGGCCGGAAGGCAAGTGCCATAAGACAAATAGTTTGAAGCGGACAGAAGCAGTACTTACGGTAAGGATGTCGTAGCCACTTTCGGTGTTGAAATGAGAGAAGGTAATCTGTACCTTCTTGTCAGTGTTGACGTTTATGGCATAGCAGTAGTTTGAACTGGTAGGGTAATTTCCAGGGTAGTTGGGAGAGGTTATGTTTCCAGTAGCACCAGTGAATCGTCGGCAAGCCTGGAAGACGAGGTGTGAGAATGACATGCCATGCCACAAAGCTGCTTAAAGATAAAATACATTTTCATTACCAGTCGTATAGATAGAGGTTGAACTGGAACAACTTCTTCCATCAAACTGTTGCCTTATCGAAACAGAAAATTAACAAAAATAATAAAACGGTATTGTATGTATCCTTCACTGAACAAATTCACAAATGGAATACCAAAATTTAAGCAACGCACGACATGTTCAGTACCAATTTTATAGATGGAGGTTAAAATGGAACGACTTCTTCAATCAAACTGTTGCCATATTAAAACAGAAAAGTAATAAAATAAAAAAAAGGTCTTGGTCAAAAATCAAAAAAAGATATACCAGAATTTAAACAACACATGAGGGGCTTCAAAATAAATTTAACTTTACAACAGAGCACACACCTTGCAATGGATAGTGTGGATCAGTATAAAATAATCTACTTTTCAGAAATAAGGATTTAAAAGGCTCAAAAAAGGCTTTTGCCACCTGTTGCCCAGTTGCCAGACGGTTGTACAAGCTATAGCTTGTACGCCCGTGTTGGATCCAAATCTCTCAATACTTTGCCTTTGAAGCTTGATGACACTTGAAATATGCTATTATAATTTCTGTCTTTCGGTTTCTCCTTCTTCCCTGTTTTGCTGGCTCGAGCACTTCCTCGAACGCTCGGACGTTGAACCTTGGCATGCACATAAATGACCCGACCCAATGATCAACGCAACCCTCTTTCCCTGGATCTAACCATCTATATGGGATTGGAAAAAGGGGGAATACATGCAGGTGATCCGATAAGAGAAAGTGCGCCCATGGTCTCTTCGCGTTGGTGTCTATTCTCCAGAAGGCTGACCGGTCGAAAACTTCTTTAAGTCCAAGGACGAAGTCGAGCCCGAGCTATGAGTATAAGTGAAAGGAGAGTCACTGTGGATGTACTGAGTCTGTGGGCACGCAGCAAGGAAAAGTTGCGCTCTAGTTCTGGCGTCATCAAAAAAATTAGAGTTCACAGCGCCAGCAACCGCTATGGAAAGACACGAGGAGGCACAAGAACCAAGGGATCTTGCAAGGTTGACACCGACTCGATAAATCTATCGTTTGATGCCAGGTCCATATGGCTCCGTTGGCATGTAAACGAAATAAATCAATGTATTTTTCACTTGCACGGCAACAAAGAAAGAGTACCTCTTCCTAAAGAGTGGGTTCTAAACAAGCACAGCAACGCCACCGGAAGGTCTACTGCGCCCAGAGGCACTGGCTGGGACCGAGAAAACTTTAGTTATGTCATGAAAGTGCAGCTGACATAAGGATTCAGCTACGAGGAAAAGTTTCTGTAGGCGTACGACACCATTACAAAGGATCAGGCTCTCGATAAGAGGAATTTTATTTCATATCCCCCCGTGAACAGTCCAGCTAGCAACGCATACATTCATTAGAGTCATTGCTTCATAATCTTCTGGACAACAGGTCATTTTATGCTCTTGTATTATTGGTCCTTCGAGTTGCAAAGGGCGCACTTAAGATCGTCAGTACAAGGAGTTGCTTTCGAATTCGTATGTCCTTCCAAACACTGAGAACATCGCACAGGATTGGGGCCTTTGCGTGCAGGGTGACCATACTGCTGACAAATGAAGCATCTTGGTGGGAGAAACTAATATTCTGTAATGTTTAGTCTCTCAAAACCATGGAAGGGTATTTTAGCGACCTATGGTTTTCGGCAATGTGGGGTCCTGGCAGAACTGCTTTAAAACCTTTATGTGGATGACCTCGCCCTGCATTTGGCACAAATTGTGGTTGGTTCTTTCATTGGTGGTGCTTGCTTGAATAACCTGAGTTATGCTGATGACCTGGTTATTCTTAACTCCTACAGTGGCTGCACTAAACCATCTACTTTCTGTGTTTGATGAGTTTACAATAGCAAATGATATCGTATTTCAAGACTAACTGAAAAGTCAGCGTGTTTTTCGTTGTGTATATGGCTATTGGATGAATTAAAGAGTAATAACAATGATAATAATTTTTGAATCTGACATATAAAGAAACTGCAACATTTCGATCCATCTAAGGGATTTTGTCGCCCTAGGCTCTAGTAATGACACTCGTAATAATAATAATATTCATGTTGAAGAAGCTAAATACGGCCATACAACAAACGCTTCAGGATAAAAACTAAAATAACAAGAGCTGTAAGCTCATATGGCACTTGCATGGGTTGAGATGTATTGTGATCAAATGTACTTTTCGACTTTGCGCTTAAAGTATAACTGAAAAGCCAACTTATTTTTGTGTCATTTAGTTGAATACACTGAATTATTTGGATTCTGCAAAGGAATTTTTTAATTTTCCACTATCTGCTCTATTTATGACGTTCAGAATATCTGCGTCCGTCCCCACAGCGTAAATTCTACTATGGCGCTGGAAATTTTTATCTCAACACAAACGTGGCTTTTCAGTGGGCAGTGGCGATACTGATGAAGATTGCTTAGTGCCTGAACAAAAAAAAGTAATTAATCTTTCTTGTAAGGCATAAAACAAAAATACAGCGCCTAGATCTAGGCGATCTAATGCCTCGAGGCACCACAAGTCACACGGAAATTCCACTATTTGAAAATCGATCATTCGTGAATAGCGGAACAACCAAGTAACGCGTTTTCAGCGCGTCTTCAAACCAATTTAAGTTAATAAGTGATGGGTAACTAGATTGTCGTATCCCAGTCCTGTTCGGTTAAACTTTAAGATTCGCACTTTTTGGGAGCTAGAGAAAAAGGTTGTAATGATGCGCACTTAAAAGGCGCAAGGCGCTCACTTCTTAGTGAGAGTAATAAATGAGTACGTGACAAAAGGTCATCCGGAAGAGGAAGTAGCAGTTATTTCAGTTTTATATAAAGGAGGAAAAAGGTCGAACTTGCAAAATTGGAGGCCAATAGTGCTATTGTGTCGCATGAACATCTTAGCAAAGAGATTGGAAGGAATTCGTTGAGGCATACTTTGAAACTATCAACTCGGTGGAATGAAGGTCAGGAACGCGCAACACATACTGAATGTAATAAAGGATTTGATACAAAGAAGAGGCGAAGATTTGCTTAGAAATCCAAATCTGTTGAAACTGGTGGCCATGATAAGTGTTGATATAGTAAAGGCATATGATTATGTTCTCCGGGAATTGTTGTGGAAGTTAATGCAAAATAAATTCGAGTTCTCTGTAGTTTGTAAGTTTGCGAATATGTACAGGAAGCCAGAGCAGTTGTTAAAGTTAAAAGTTCATTAACAAGAAGTGTGAACATGGAAAAAGGCATGAAGCAAGGTGATCCAATTGCCCCATTTTTGTTTGAATTATATGTCGACCCCCTTTTCAAGTATATCGACGAAAGGATCACAGGTCTGTTCCTAGGCGATCAGATATACTGAAGTCAAGGGCCTTTTTAGATGACGTGACATTTATTGCTGGAGGAAAGGAAGTCATTAAAAATGTCGGTAAAGCTCTAGAGTGGTAAGAGAAAAACTCTACATAAAAATCCACCGAAAGAAGAGCAATATTATACTGTTGGAAAAACGTCAAGAACAATCGGAGGATCTTAGTGACACTTGCATTCAAGAAGCAAGTAAAGCCAAAACACTCGGAGTGAACTTTGTAAGTGAGATGAAGAGAGAGATACACTGGGAAGAAACTGAGCGAAAGTTCGAGGGAGTGTTGAGTGGGCAAGAGAGTTGTGTTAATATCAAGACGATTTTTGAAAGAGTTGATTTGTAAATATATATTGCATGCCGGTTTTGTTCTATGCTGGGCCACTTTTCACACTAGAGGAGAAGCATGCAAGGAGAATCGAAAGAAATGTTTGGCGTTTTGTCTGGAAAGGGAAATTGAAAAAATTAAGCATGAAGATGCTGTACTTACCCAGAACACACTGGATTGGGAGTGATAGATTTCAGATGTGTTAAGTCATTGTATATAAGAAATGTGTGTGAGTTAGTGAACAGGCAAGAGGATGGGTATTGCCTGTAATAAATGACGACGATGATGAACGGACAAAGGAAAAACTTGAAATGATACCAAAAGAAATCCAAAAAGCAGCCTTGACACTGCGGGACCTGAAGAATTCGGGAATTTTTCAGGCTGATATTGATAACAAGGAAAGGACAAAAATGGTGGATTCATTTTTAAAAGGCAAAAGAGGGACCAAGATTGACTTCCAAGCAAAACGGAATGAACTAGTTGTGAATTATGAAAAAGTTTTTGGAAACTGGAATGCATTAAGAAGCCGCCCTCAAGAAAAATAAACCATATTTATGTTAATTCATATAATTTTACCGTACAGAAACTGCGTAAGCCGTTTCTTGAGTAGCGAGAGTCCACTGTGTCAGCTTTGCAAGCGTGAGGTAGTGGACGGTATGAGTCATAAGTTCCTGGAGTGTCAATTTAATGGTTAAATTTTTTTTTGAAATTTTTAAGAGGGAAGATGTAAAAATTAAAGTTTAGAAGAAAAGAAAATGGTTCTGAAACTGTGTTTTGAAACTGGTGCGGCGAAAGGGAAAGAACATGCTATGGTCTTTTTGATGACTGCAGTTCTTGTCCACGTGTGGAAAATGAGGAAAAAAAGGTAAAAGGAAAAATGTCCCGAGGTTCTACAGTTGGATCCACAGCATGGTTGGAATAAATTCGTAGAGTGAGTAATGGAAAAGATCCGTGGATGTGGAATGGTTGAATGATGCGTTAAAAATCATATGGTTGAAGTGTGGGTGACCAGTCGGTTTTTTTGTTGTTGGTTTTTATGGCACTTGCCTATCCGGCAAGTGCCATATACCGGTAACTTTTCGGTCTGCCTGTCGGTCGGTCTGTCGGTCTGTCAAGCCACTCATCTCGAGTAAGGGTACTTCCAAAAGTGCTAGGACTGTGAAACTTGGCAGGCATATTCGAGACCTGACCAAACTAACTTGGAAATAGTCAATTGCCCTATCCGACAACCTTGGGGGGAGTGGAGGGAGGAGGAATCCGGAATTTTGACATATTTATAACTTCTTTAACGGGGAATCGGATCTTAATGAAACTTGATATTTGGAGAGACATCGTGTCTAAAGATGTAATGGATCCGATGACTTTTGGGCGGAGTTGGAGGGGGAACCGGAAATTTTGTGACATGATCTGAGTCGACGGATCGGGATGAAACTTGTTGGGAAGAACAAGCACAAGTCCGAGATACAGAGTTGAGAAGACCGGACCGGATCCGAGCACTGTGGGGAGAGTTGGTGGGAGGGTTCCGGAACTCCGGTGATCCCGACTTAAGATGCCTATTACATATACTAGAACGATGAAACTTGGCAGGCATCTCAGGGACTTTGCAATTTTAACTTAAGAACAATTGTTTTTCTAATTTAACCATCATGGGGAGGTGAAGGGAGGGGGAATCTGGAATCTTGAGGTTGTCAATTTTTTGAAGGGGCTATGATCTTACTGAAACTTGATATTCGGAAAGAACTCAGATTTCAAATATCCCATTTCAAGTGCGGACAGGATCCGATCAATGTGGGGGAGTCGGGGGGGATTTTGGGACACGCTTAGAATACAGCGATTGGAATGCCACTTGGCGGGAAGAACGAGCGTAAGCACTAGAGACATCAGTGACAGAACCGGACCGGATTTGGTCACTCTGGGGGGAGCTGAAGGGGGGGGGTCCAGAACTCTGGTGATCAAAATTTAAGATGCTTCAAGATGTGGTTTCTCGTGACTTCCAAGGGTCCGTCGTCATTCTTATCTCAAGGGTTTTGCTTACAAATGATCACAACAAACCCACGAATTGGCGAATTCCTACTTTCATACTTTTACCAAGCCTTGCAAGTGCCATATGAGCTTACAGCTCTTGTATTATATAAATAGTACAAATTTTGATTTTATTTTTTTTTATTTTTTGAGCAGTTAAAGTTTTTATTTAGAATCTCCTTGCTAGTTTTTATGGCACTTTTTGCCTAACCATGGGCTTTGCTTTGGCACAGCTCCCTAACCATGGAACAAACTGACTTGGCACGGCTCCCTAACTATGGAATAAAGTGACTCCATTGAATCCTTACAGAAGAGAGCCTGCAAGATCATTCTTGGCTATGCATACACTTCATATGAGGAGAGCCTAAAAACCCAAAAACTACAGTCTCTCTCCGAAAGGCGCCACCTTCTAGCAAAACAGTTCGGACAGGATTGTCTCCTGTCTCCTGATCATCGGGACATTCTACCAGAACTAGCGCCGATGCGTGAGCAGTCAACAGCAACACGTTTTGGGAAGAAATGCCAAGAGAAGCTCTTCCTCACTAACCCCCCGGTTCAGTCATCCCAGCGCTACCTCAAGTCGTTTGCCCCTACTTCATCAAAAATTACAACGAAAAAGTCTTCGACACCTGAATTTCTTAGACCATTTTTGTTTTGTTTCCAGTGCCATTCTCTCGAATATTTGGGACTTCGTAATAAATGTATTCGATATCAGGGACTTTACAATTATAACTTAAAAACAGTCTTTTCTCCAATTTGACCATCGTTGGGGGAGTGGAGAGTGGGGGAATCTTGAGGTGGTCCAACTTTCGAACGGGTGATCGGATCTTACTGAAATTTGATATTCGGAAAGAACTCATGTTTCAGATGTCCCTTTTTAAGTGCGGACAGGATCAGATCAATGTTGGGGAGTCGGGGGGGGGGAGGATTTTGTGACACGCTTAAAATATAGCGATTGGGACGACACTTGGTGGGAAGAACGAGCGTAAGCCCTTAATACATCAGTGACAGAACCCGACCGGATTCGGTCACTCTGGGGGGAGCTGGAGGGGGGGGGGGCAGAGTTCCGCTTATCGCAATTTGAGGTTTTTCTAGATGTGCAGGGACGATGAAACTTATCTTGAACATTAGAGACTTGACAAGACTGGCTTAGAAACTGTCACTTCCCTGATCCGACCATCCCTTAAAATACTGATCTTAAAGGACACCTGAACAATTAAACCATACTTGAACACACCATGGAGAATGCATTTACGACATGGCCACGGAGAGCATTATTCTCCTGAGCGTGACGTTTTCACAATAGGGATGTTCTTTTCTGGAGGTTTGCTCATGCAGACTCCAAGACAAAAAGCGCAATTCATTCAAATCTTGTACAGCGCTGGCCGGATCGTATTGGAATTTGTTCTAGATATACGTTTCAAAACGTATTCAAAAATATTCCAGAAGAAGGGTTGATTGGAGACTTTTGTTCATTTCTAAATTTGTTCGTTACTGAAATAAGGACAGATGCGAAATGGAGCAAAAATCATAGCTTGGAAACACTATTTCGTATTTGGATTGGGTTTTCTACAGGCAATGTTAACGGAAGTCATACAGATAGGGATGATACTTGGTACTCTTCATTCCGGTGTCCTTTAACCGCAAAGTACAAAAATACTTTTAAAAACCTACATTTTCATGATCCCAATCACCCATGAGCCCATGATCATTTTTGCCTCAAAGGTTTTGCTTTTAAGTGAATTACTAGCACCCTTAAAGTACGCATCTTAACCGGAAAGTAAAAAAAAAATACTTTTCACCAAACCATATATATTCCTGATCCTAAAGGGCCCAGGGTTTTGGTTACAGATGAATTTCTAGCGCCCTTATAGTGCACAAAAAAAAAAAAAAATTACCAAACGATACATTCTCGTGATTTCCAAGGGTCCGTCGTCATTCTTATCTTAAGGGTTTTGCTAAATGATCACAATCCATACGGAAAATCTCCACGTCGAATGCCATTTTACACCTCAAACTGAGGACGAAACGGAATTTTTGGTAGCGAAATGTGGTCGAAAGTATAGCGAGGACGAATATTGATGGCGAACTCTACTTCGACCCAAATTTCACTCCGAATATGAAGGCCAAAGAGAGGAATATCTCGCGTTCGCTATCGTGTTTAGCTATCAGTCCGATCTGCTGATAGTCATGTGGCATTTTTGAAAATGTACTCTCACTTCCCCAAAAAAGTGTGACTTAGATTAAAAATATCATCTGCGGAAGTAACCAGACACAATACGAGTGCACTTTTGAACAGGAAGAAATGAGCTGTTGAAAAGAGCTGGGGAAATTAAACCTGCCTGTCATGCACCCTTTTAAACATTGACGATGTCCAAACCCCGTTCATTTTTGCTCTGAGATCACTATATAAAACGAAGACCTTTAATAATGGAAGGATCAACCCATCTTTTTACGGTTCCTACAAAAATCTTGTTAGACGTATCGAATCGAAACACGAATTGGAATCTCTGGCTACAAATAAGCAAGTAATTTATTTAAAACCCGCCATTTTGAAAAAGGGAGTAAATGAAAGAAAATAAATCAAACACAAAAAGAGACATAAAAAGACACTAATTTTCAATTTTCGGCCCGAAAGCAGTATATACCGTCATTTGCTGGTTGGGTCCGGTCGTTAATGATCTTTTATAGCGACGAGGAAACATCGGAAACGGCAACACTTGGCTTTTGAATGATGAATTTCTCCGTCTCAATGTACGGTTATGACATAGTTTTGACAAGTGGAGCAGGTGCATTGCATATTTAAAATAACATGATCTCATTTTTTTGTATCTCCATCTGTCCCACAACATGAGTGACACCAGATCGAACTAGTATAGAAGGAGTGCAAAAGGCTCTCTACAAATGTCCCAAAGCTTTACGATTATACCGCCCCTGGCTAGGGACGATGCGCCCATAAGCGGCATGGATAGATTTTCAAGATTTGACATTGGAATGTTATGCCAAGCCATCGTAGAGTCTGTTGATATGACGATGTAAGATCCAAGAGAGATAGAAGCTTTGGATGCATTTGACGAAGGGTTCAAATGCAGGTGCTCACATTTTGAGAGTTCGAGTTTGAGAAGTTCTGACGACAGCCTACTGACATTTTTGGAGAGTGTGGATCGGCTACGGCTCACTAAAAACAAGTCGTACGCTTAGGCTATGCAGCTGAAGGCATGGTTTTTACTCAAAGTAAGCAGGGTACAAATAATCGAGATAAGAATGGCCAATATAAAGATGCAGGGAGATAAGACTCCCCCTAGGCGACTAGGCGACTGACAGGAACGATCTCTGACAAGCTACATTGCCATTTGAACCTTACTGAAGAATGACCAACCACGACTAATATTTTACAGACCTAAAACAGAAAGATACAAGCCAGAAGCAATCATAGAAAAATAGGTCCTTAGATTGTATTATGTTTTCAAAAGCACCAGCTATATCTATAGAACATATATGAACAGCAGACTTGTCGTGGATAGCCTGCTTCATCATTTTTGGCAATATGTGATGAGCGTGCGCACAAATGGCTCTCGAACGAAATCCAAGCTGCATTGAACCAAAACAACATTTTTCGTATAATTCCGGAAGAATTCCAGTATTTTGCTTCTTGTAAAGGAAATTGTAATTTGCCGATAGCTTTTGCACAGGTATGTGTCTTTCCCAAACTTAATCACCCATGGTATAGTACCCAAGAGGAAACTATTAGGAACCAAACCCTTGTATAAATAAATTTCAAACAGCAGCTGAAGGCGTTGCATTAAAGCTCGACTCTCAATTTCGAAAAAATCGTCACTAAGGCCATCAGACCAAAAAAAATCTCATCATTACCTTCATTTGGCGCCTTTCCACAAACACAAGCTTTCGATAACGATTTCCAACGGTCACAATTTGAGAAAGTTAACCGTAATTTTCGACAGTTCAGTTCAGGTCAACTTCTAGAGCCTTCCTCATCCGCAAGAACTTAAAAAACAGGCAAAGAGAGCTTGGTCTGAACTTTATCCTTTCTGAAAACCAAACTCATGCAAAGGCACAAAATACTTCCGAGAAATTTCACTAAGAATAATAGACCCAAAAATTTTGATCGAACAGTCAATATCTTTTTTACTTTTTTCGTGAATAGGCGTGATCTGGCCGAAGCAAAAGCGGTGCAGCGCAATACCAGAAGAAACTGACATCTAAAACAACAGTAAAAGTGCTGCGCAAGCAAATCGCTAGCGTTTTCAAAATGTTCAGCGGAGACCAGATCAACACCAGTGGGTTCTTTTTTCTTAATCTTTCTTAGGGTACATTTTACACCAGACGGAATCACTGCAACGGCAGACCGCGTAAACTTCGCCGGAATAGGAATGAGACCTGAAAGCCAAGTTACACCTTACTTATGCATTCATTTCTTTATTGGATGAAGGATCACCTAGGCCCACTCACAAACGGATAAGAAAAAAAAAACACAAGAAAGACACAAACAAGCAAACTTTCGAACGGGTGATCGGATATTTATGAAACTTGATGCTGGGAAAGACCTCGTGTATAAGATGTCCTAATCCAAGTCCAGGCCGGATCCCATGAATGTGAGAGGGGAGAGCCGGAATTCTTGTGACACGCTTGGAGAGGAGCGATCAGGAAGAAACTTGACTGGAAGAACAAGTGTTCGGTACTCCAGTAACAGAACCGGACCGGGTTGGGGCACTGTAATGAGAGTTCGAGGGGCAGGGGTTTGGAATTCCGATGATTGCGAGTGAAGGTACTTCCAGATATGCTAGAACGATGAAACTTGGCTGGAACTTTTGAGACTCGACAAGTTTGGCTTAGAAGTTGTTAGTTCCAAGAACCGAGCATCCCTTAAAATATTGTTTCAAGATTTATCATCTTGGAAAAATATTCATTGTCATGATCACCATCAGCCCATTACAATATTTTCAGTAAGGGTCTTGCATAGAAATGAACTTTGTGCTCCTTAAAGTGTGCATCTAAACGGCAAAATGATAAAAAATATTTTGACCAGACTATAGCCTACAATTCGTGAGAGTCTGAAAAATGAATTTCTAGCACTCTTAACCGAGAACTGAAAGAAAATGCTTTTGATCAAACGATATATATACACGATTCCCAGGGGCGCATGATAATTTTTGCCCCAAGAGTTTCCTTTACAAGTGAAAGGGTTTTGCTTAAAAATGATCAGAGTAAAGGCACGAATTCGCAAATTCTTACTTCCATCCTCTGGCCTAGTGCCAAATGAGTTTTTAGCTCTAGTTAGAAAAGGGGACCCTGAACTCCGGTCGGAAGGATTAACGAAAAGAAGAAAAGAAGAGGGAGGATGAATTCTTCGGCTTTAGTGACAAATTCATTGGTTTCGAGACTGAAAGATCCGCAAAAACAAATTTTCCAGAAAAAAATCAATCCTACAATTCGTTAGGGAGATGAAATTGGGGGGGGGGGGGGTCGACGCCACTATCTAATTGGAGTCCATTCAGCTGCTTCACTACAAGAGACTGAATGGGTTGCGCCCAAAAACTCATAACCAGGCAGTTAGAGGTGACCTTGGGATCCATTCTAAGAGGAAAAATAGACTAATACAGTTTTTTAGATTTTGGCTTAAGTTAGTTCAGTTGACTGAAGACACATCACTAGAAACTGCAATCAATTAATCGAGTAGATTAGTCCTCGTTCCTGGCCGTTCCAAGTCACCTAGATAAAGCAGACTTATCTTTGGCTTGGCATGACAGACTACGACCAAATGTTGTCACAGTTGCTGAGACGGTTTGGGCAATCGTTGTGGGATCAGGAAATTCAAATTTGGCAGGCAGCACAAGATAAATCAGTGACACTTATTATAGACAAATCAAAAACAGATATTTTTCAACTGCAATACAGAAATTAAGTTTTTGACAGAAAAAAAAACAAGTCGCTGAAGGCAGTTACAATTACCCTATTTATCGCACTGGACAAGATTCCATTGACCACCTTCTAGGACAGTGCCACGAGCTTCCTTCATTGGTTATAGTTGATATGGCTGTTGGTGATCTCGTCCCTGATATTTTGAAGTCAATAAATAATAGTAGAATTCACAAAGTAATTTTTTCGTTTTAAATGCACTGACAAGGAAAAAATAACTTGCGTGTTTATGGCACTTGCAGCATCTGGTTCAAGTGCCATATACCGATCGCAATTCCATCTGTCGGTTGGTCTTTCTGTATGTCGGTCGGTCTGTCCGAGTTTTTATGGCACTTGCAGCCTCTGGATCAAGTGCCATATACCGATCGCAATTCCGTCTGTCGGTCGGTCGGTCGGTCTGTCGGTCTGTCCGAATTTTTTTGTCCTACATGTTCGAGTTAGGGTACTTCCAGATGTGTTGGGACGATGAAACTTGGCAGGAAAATCAGGGACCCGACCAAACTAACCTGGAAATAATCAGTTTCCCGATCCGACCATCTGGGGGGGAGTGGTGGGCCAGGGAATTCTGAGAATTAAGTAGTTTTTGTCACACTTTTTCGAGTTGGGGTACTTCCAGATGTGCTAGGAAGATGAAACTTGGCAGGAGCATCAGAGACCCGACAGGACTAGCCTGGAAATAATTAGTTTTCCAATCCGACCACCTGGGGGGGAGTGGAGGGCTGGGGAATCCGGAAAACTGGAATAGTGTGTAACTTTCGAACGGATGATCGGATTGGAATGAAACTTAATAACTGAATAAATGGCATACCGCTGATGTCCCATTTGAAGTCCGGGCCGGATTCGACAGCTATGGGGGAGTTTGGGGGGGGGAGACCGGAAATCTCGAGAAACGGTTAGAATGGAAGGATCGGAGTGAAACTTGCTGGGAAGAAGAAGCATCTGCTCCAGATAAATCCTTTATACATTTGGACTGGATCCGGACACTAGGGGGGAGGGTGGAGGGGAGTTTCCCGGAATTCCGGTAATGGCGGTTTTGGGGATTTTCACGATGAAACTTGGGAGGCGAATCAGGGACACGATCAAACTGACTTATAAATAAAAATTTACATGATCCGATAGTCGTGGGGGGAGTAGCGGGAGGGGGAATCCGGAATACTGAGTCATGCGTAACTTTGGAACGGTTGATGAGATTTGAGTGAAATTTGATAATTGATCAGAGGACATGTCTCTGGTGACCTTTGTCATGTCCGGACCGGAATCGACAACAATGGGGGGGGCAGAAAATACGTGACCGGCTCAGACTGGGGAGATCGGGATCGAACTTTATGGGAATAATAAATAGATGCTCTGGATAAATCACTTACAGAACCGGATTGGCTCCGGCGACTGTGGGGGAGTTTGAGGGGGGGTCCGGAATTCCGGTGATCGCGATTTAAGGTACTTCCAGATGTGCTAGGACGATCGAACTGGGCTGGAATATTAGAGATTCGACAAGATTGGCTCAGAAATAGCCACTTTCCAAATCCGACATTCCTTAAAGTACCAATCTTGACCGCAAATTTAGAAAAATACCTTTAAGCAAATTATACATTTTCATGATCCCCATGAGCACATTATCATTTTTGCCTCAAGGGTTTTGCTTACAAATGAAGTTTTAGTTCCCTGAAAGTGCGCATCTGAACCGCAAGGTCGAAAACTACTTTTTTTCATCAAACGATACATCTCAACCCATGATCATTTGTGCCGCAAGGGTTTTGCTAAAAAGTTTTATTTTGTCACCCTTTAAGTGCACATTTTAACCGAAAAGTGAAAAAAAATACTTTTTACCAAACGGTATATATCAATGATCCCTAAGGACCTGTGATCGTTTTGTCTCAATAGTTTTTCTTACAGATGAATTTCTAGCGCCTATAAAGTGCGTATCATTACAGCCAAGTTCTAAAACAAAATACTTTTTCTCTAGCTCCCTTAAAGTGCGCATCTGAACCGCAAAGGTAACCTTAAAAGTACGTTTGATCAAACACTACATCTCAACCCTTGCAAGTGCCATATGAGCTTACAGCTCTTGTTTGTCACACTTTCTCGAGTTAGGGTACTTCCAGATGTGCTAGGACGATGAAACTTGGCAGGCATATCAGGGATCCGATCAAACTAACCTGGAAATAATCAGTTTCCCGATCCGACCATCTCGGGGGGATTGGAGGGCGAGGGAATCCGGGAAATTTAGTAGTGTGTAACTTTTGAAGGGGTGATCAGATGGGAATGAACTTGCCAAATGCCACATCGCTGATGTCCCAATTTAAGTTTTGGGGATACTCACGACGAAACTTGGGAGGCGTATTAGGGACCCGATCAAACCGACCTTTAAATAAACCTAATCGACCCGATGGTCGTGGGGGAATGGAGGGAGGGGAAATCCGGAATATTGAGTCATGCGTAACTTCAGAACGGGTGATCGGATTCAAGGGAAATTTAATAATTGAACACATGACATGTATTTGGTGATCTTTTTCATGTCCGGACCGGATCCGACAATAATTGAGGGGGGGGGGTAAAATACTTGACCGACTTGGACAGGAAAGATCGGGATGGAACTTTGTCGGAATGGCAAACAGATGCTCTGGATGAATCATTTACAGAACCGGACTGGCTCTGGCTACCTTGGAGGAGTTTGGGGGGGTGGTCCGAAATTCCGGTGATCGCGAGTTAGGGTATTTCCAGATGTGCTAGGACGATAAAACTTGGGAGGAATATTAGAGATTCGACAAGATTGGCTTAAAAATCACCACTTTCCAAATCCGACTATTCCTTAAAGCACTAATCTGAACCGCAAAGTAAGAAAAATACTTTTAAGCAAATTTTACATTTTCATGATCCACATGAGCCTATTATCATTTTAGCCACATGAGCCTATTATCATTTTAGCCTCAAGGGTTTTGCTTACCAATGAAGTTCTATCTACCTTAAAATGCGCATCTTAAACGCAAGGTCGAAAAGTACTATTGACCAAACGATATATCTCAACTCATTCATTTGGGATATAAGGGTTTTGCTTAAATATTTGTTTCTAGCAACCTTAAAGTGCGCATTTCAAATGAAAAGTAAAAAAAAAAATACTTTTGACCAACCGGTATACATCAATGATCCCTAAGGGCCTTTTATCGTTTTTGCCTCAAGGGTTTTGCTTACAGATGAATTTCTAGTACCTTTTTTTCCCGCGTAGCTTCTTTTTCATTTGTTCTTGCTTTGGATCGAACTAAAACAAGTGGCTACGTCTTCACCTCTAACTCAGTGACATTAATACAAAATTTACCTAACAGTTTACCCTACTTTAACGTCACTTACACTATCGTCTTAAACCTACTATCTTTTTATACTTTATCAACTCTAAATTTAACTTCTCTTTTCAAACGTTTCATTTTTCTATGAAACTATCTCATAACAACTCACTCACTCTTTCCAAAGACCCTTCTCTATCTACTACCCAAATCTAACGATTTTTTCCTAACAAAATTGACTTTTACCTACCCTATTTTACAACCGTTAAATATCTTTTTCCATTACCATTAACCTACTCATATTTTTTAAACTTTTTAAAAACCAAAACATATATTACTTTTCTTCATTTCGAATCAAGCAGTCAGGAATTCGATCAGGAATAAAAAAAAAAAAAAAAAAACTTAACTCAAGCACTCCCTCAAACATCAACTCTCTACAATTTTTTTTTTTTTTAAACTTATTCCTTCACCCATCCACAAGAAAACAACGAAAACCAACCACCAAACTCCCAATTTAAAATTTCCTTTCTTTACAACAACAAACAAGAGCTGTGAGTTCATATGACACTTGCAAGGCTTGGTAAAAGGATGAAAGTAAGAATTCGCCAATTCGTGGGTTTGTTCCCGTACGGAAATCTACACCTCGAATCTAGGTCAAAACGGCCTCGGATATTTGAAACAGAAACCATGCCGTTTTCGCTGCCTATTTGCTCTCCTTTTTCACCTCAAATTTGGGTCAAATCGACCTCGCACATTTGAAACAGAAACCACCCAGTTTTTTCTCTCGAGTCTCGCTGTCCCTGGTCAGCGAACGCGACCTGGCGACTTCGCCTCCGCGGATGTACCTCATTTGGTAGCGAATGCATCTCGTACATTTGATACAAAAACGACCATGTTTCCGCTATAAGCATCACGAGGTCGAAACCAAATACTGTTGGTAAAAATCGGCCTTGTATAGAAACGAAAATTCCTATCCATTGGTTTATTACAGGACTTGTTCTACAAACACAGACAGCAAATGACCAGGCAGGGCCGAAATTTATACTTAATAAAGAGGACAAAACTAGGTTTTCCCACATTATCGATTTATCACTAGTAAATCTCAAAATTTGTCGGGTAATGCTTTTGCATTACCCATTTAGGGTGACACGCAAGCTGCTTCTGAAATTTTTTGAACTTCACAGTATAGCAATATTTTCAAAACTAGAGACGGCAGGGCTTGAATTAAAACATTTCTGTGGCTCTTACAATTCAATTTTTTACTGTCTCGAAACAAGCAATTAGGGAATAAGGCACCATGTATTGCGTATATTGGATTTTATTAAAATAGTAATACATAAAATTGAACTGAATAGCCCTTTGCCCCTAGGTTTCTGGCAAACGTAAAGCTCGAAAGTAGTTTCTTTTTCAATACTCACCAAATGCCTATAGGCTAGATAAAAAACAAAAAAAAACAATAAAACTGCCTCTGCGTCTCGTCAGTTACATTGCCAGCGGAAACAAAAGTCGAAGTACTACAGGATAGATCTTTCGCCACTTTGCAGTGAAACTCTTCGCAATTCAACAAATACGAGGAGGAGATGAAATCTCCCTGATCTTTCGCTACCATCTTCGCAGCGAAAACAAAACCGAAGTTGAATACACCCTCGCCTTCACCAAAGATGAGGCGGGGGTAGAATTGCCCTGTCCTTCGCCCCCTTTTTCGAAGTGAAAACTAAGGTTGAAGGGAAGTCCGCCTTCGTCCTTTACTAAACGTGATAGCGAACGAATTGTTTCCGTCAGGTGATGGCAAAAGACCTATCCTGGAACACTTCGACTTTTGTTTCCGATGGCAATGTAATTGAAGAGATGCAGAGGCAGTTTTTTTGTTTGTTTGTTTTTTCTCTCGCCTATAGGCATTTGGTGAGCAATAAGAAATAAACTACTTTCGAGATTTACGTTTGCCAGAAACCTAGGCGCAAAGAGCCATTCAATTTGATTGTATGTATCACTATATAAATCAAATCCAATATACGCAGTACATGGTACCTAATTCCCTAATTGCTTGTTTCGAGACAGGAAAAAATTAAATCGTAAGAGCCACGGAAATGCTTTAATTTAAGCCCTGCTGTCTATAGTTTTGAAAATATTGCTATACTGTGAAGTTCAAACAATTTCGGAACCAGCTTGCGAGTTTAAACCTTGTTCGATGGTGCAAAAGCATCACCCAACAAATTTCGAGAGTTACTAGTCCTAAATCGATAATTTGGGGAAATTTTGTCCTGTCTTCCTTATTAAGTATAAATTTTGGTCCACCGTAATCCGTAAAGTACCAGAGCAAACTAACACTAGGAAGTAGCGCCAAGACTTGAAAGAACTGACACACATTCGAATAGCAGCGACACTAGTACCACTAGCGATAGTGAACGTCCCTACTCAGACTCAATCAGTCTTGCACCAGCGCTGGCTCCAATAATTTCTTATCCTGAACACAGCAAAAAAAAGGTACAACCTCCCCGGTTTCCAAGATGTGTGCAGACCGCGTCTTAGCTTTACTAGGAATTTCTAAATCCGCAAGTTTGTCTCGCTTTAAATTCCGCAAGCGTATTGGACGGCGCTATGGCCCGTTTGCAAAGCATAGAAAGGATAGGTTTTGGCGCTACTCCCTAGTGTTATTTTGCTCTGGTAAAGTTCCAAGGATACGATTCGGCCCTGCCTGATCATCCGCTGTCTGTGTCTGTGAATCAAGTCCTGTAATAAATCAATAAATAAGAATTTTAGTTTCTATACAAACAAGACCGATTTTTACCAATAGACACCAACAGTTGGCAACGGTATTTGGTTATTTTTGTATCGACCTCGTGATTCTTATAGCATAGCGAAAACAGGGTCATTTTTGTATCCAATGGACGAGATGGATTCGCTACCAAATGAGGTCCAGCCGCGGAGGCGAGGTCGCGTTCGCTGGCCAGGGTCTGCGAGAAAGAAAATGAGGTAGTTTCTGTTTCAAATATACGAGGTCGTTTTGACCCAGATTTGAGGGGAAACATGAGAGCAAATAGGCAGCGAAAATGGCCTAGTTTCTGTTTCAAATGTATGATGCCGTTTTGACCTAGATTCGAGCTGTAGATTTTCCGTACGAGAAGAGCCATTTAGTTCGATTTTATGTATCACTATATTAATCAAATCCGATAGACGCAGTACATGGTACTGGGTGGTTCCCAAAATCAACACGATCTTTTTGCCCACTCACACAATGCCCACGCTCAGAATGCCCACGATCAAAATTACAACGGTTAAAATGCCCACGGCTCAAACTGCCCACGACTCAAAATGCCCACAATTCAGATGTGGAACACCCGAAATTAAAATCGTCCGAAATGTTGGTTGCTAAAAAATGCCGACAGTTTTCAAATGCCAACAGATAAAAATGGTCACAGGGGAGGTTAATATCGTCTTGGTTCAAAATTCCGACGGCTGAAACTGTCCACAGGTGAGGCTAACATCGTCCTTTGAATGCGGAATACGAGATTACAAGAGGTGGGATTAATCACTTATTTCAAATTATTTTATTTTGAATTATTTTATTGTTTCTTGAAGAACGATCCAAAAAGACCAGCAAGTTAAAGGTCTTAAAGAAAAGTTCCAAGGGGGCTCTTTATTAGTCAGACTCAGAGGCTTCTTATTAGGCTTCGGCGTATAGGGTTTTCCGTACGGGGAGTATTTAGGAAAGGTAGTATCCCCCCGTATCGCCCAATTACTGTGTCGCCAGTTTTATGCAAGCTTCTTGGAATGTTTATATTGTCGAATGTTAGACACTGTTGCCAAATGCCAAACGACCGGTTTGGTTTTACAGTAGGTCTTGGTTGCGCTGACGCTCTGTTCGTCCTTGCTGCTATTTTGTCTGATTCCGAGGCAACGGGTGACCCACTAGTTATTGGTTCTTTTGATGTAAGCTGGGCTTTTGACTCGTCGGTGCATGCGCAGATCCTTCTAGAAGCGTATAAACAAGGGATCCCCTTTCAAAAGGGATCGGTGTTTCGTTGATGACGTATGCTGACGACTAGCTTAATTTGAACAGGTCTGCCGATCGACTAGCGGAGAATTTTGATGTGTTGATATACAATAACGTAGGTTTATCGTTTAATGTGTCTAATTCGGTCATATTATTTTTCAACGCGGAGTATTGCGAAGAAGAAATTCCTTTAGGCGATTCGGTTGTTAAGCCATCTGAAAGTAGTATCTACCTTGGTTTACCAATCAGTCGAAGCGTCCACTCCACCGGTACGCTGCTTGTACGACACGTAGAGGCGAAAAATCCAAATTGCGTACGGGTCAATTATTGGTAACAGACATTGGTTTTGCCGTAGATATCTTGCGTCGCTGTATAATGCCATTGCCCTTCCACATGCACTGTATATAGCACATTTTTGGATATACTTGTCGTCCGCCCAGTTTGCAAAAGTAAGAGTTCTGTTTTTTCGATTCTCGATGTTCCTTCTGAGACTAAAGGCTAAGGGAAGAGGGAACCCGTGGCTAGCCATCCTGTGCCAGTAGTCTTGCTAATGTACATAGTGTGTAAATACTTTTGGTGATGTTCCGTAGTGTTATTTTTTCTTTTCTTTTTCCTTTTCATACTCCGTTCTAACTCCATGTGAATTTTCGGGTAGTAAAATTACTGACTTACTTACTTAGTTTTTTTTAGCTTCTCTAAAATTGTAATGGCTTACTTACTAGTGGTTTCAAGACAGGTCAACCTGTTATGCAGAAAAATTCCTGCACCCTCCCCCCTCTAACAAATCATACTCCTTGCAAAGGCTGCAAAGGTAACATCAGGCCTTTAAAATTAGCCTATACTTCGTCAAAGAAGAAAGGAAAAAACTCACCTGGCTGTAGTAAGCCCTGAATCCCTTTCCTGACCCATTCGGGTTGGATTCAAAGGTGACAAACATACTGTTACGGGTGGAGTAGAAAACACTGTTGGCATGCTGTCCACTTACTGTGCTGAGGAGGGCCCCTCTTTCCGATGCACCATCATAGACCTTTCGAAAAGGAAGATTAGGGATAACAGTCGAGGTTCATTCTTCAGCTGACTTTCTAGGTCAGTAGGAAGTAACTACCTGGTTAGGAGGAAGTAACCTACTGGTTGATACAGAAGTTGGGACAACATTATCTTGGAATTAAACATCTTGGAAGGTTCATCTGTATGGGAATTTCGCACAGGGAGCACTTTCTATAGTTTAGTAAGGTTTAAGGTTTGGATTTTGAAATGTAAAATATTTAAATTTTATTCTATTGTTTTCTTATTTACCATGACCGCAAGGCTTTAGTGTAATAAACTTACTTACTTATTATAATCTAGGCTACTTGTTGTGCGGGTCATTATGTCAAGCGCTGAACTAACTCTCTGTTTAGATGAAATTCTATAAAATCCTTCAGTACTAATAAAGTTTAGTTGCAGGATTGCAAAAACAGGTCGGATGCTAGAGCAATTATGACGTAAAAAAGTATGCTCATCCGATTTTCTAAAGCCGACGCATGTGTCTGTTATCGTCAAATCTTGTTTAAGCTAAGTATGACTTCAGCTGTACCTTATTAAACCTAAGCACAAAGTCAGCTTTACCTTACTAAACATAAGAGCGATATCACAATAGTCTTCCCTCTTGGACTTGAAGTAAATAAGTTTGTCATTTGGTTATTAAGTTCTCATATGTTGTCAGTTTTACTTTGGTTCGTGCTTCAGTTGTGATTTTTAATAAATATTCTGGAAATAAACTATCAACCCACCATTTTACACCCTACGGTGAACACCATCCGACCGACCGACCCAGACATTTTCCGACTACAATAAACTGTCCATAAGCATATTCTTAGACATAAGAAAAAGGAAGGCTTCCCTCCTTTTATTCCCAATCTTATCTGGCAGCGAGGCTGAAGTAAAAGCAGGACAGAATGCTATCTAGTACATACTGTGGCATCAAAACTAAACTCAAAACAAGATTATGTTGTGTAGCCAAAATCTTGCGAGGCTTAAAAAAGTTTTATCTTTACCTTGACAAGGTCAACATCAATTTCCGTGTCAACATCGGAGAACTCAAGTCGTACTACTCCACCACGGTTGACAGCAATATGATAACAGAGATTCAAATTAGGTGCGTATTCACTGGGATAGGCTGGAGACTCGATGCTACCATTTTGGGACGAATATATATTACAAGACACCTAAAACGATTTGAAGGGTTATGGATAATCGTAATCTAAACCTCGTCCGAGAACCGTACCGAAACAAAGACGAAAGCTGGAAAGTGAACAACAGCATTTACCAACTTAAATTATATCCTTTTTTAAAGTAGCCTTGCCAAAGAAAAAAACTTAAACATAAAAGGATAGATATTTATTATTCACTCAGATTTTCATGGTAACAAAACCACAATTAGTGAGAACTCGCATGCATAAATTTGTCACTATTACAATTTAAAGCCACCAAATGGTATAAAGAAATATAGATTTTTAACAATCCTAGCTTTTTTCATATTTCTTTCATTGGTGGTGTTTGCTTTAATAGCCTGAGTTATGCTGATGAACAGGTTAAGTTAACTCATACAATGGCTGCATTAAACCATCTACTTTTTATGTGTAATTAGTTTTCATTAGCTAATGAAATCGTATTTGATGTTTAACTGAAAAGACAGCTTATTTTTACATTTGTCCTTTAAATACACTGAAACATTCCAAAACGTCTAAACGATTTTGTATTCTATGACCCAATGCTCTCAAAATAATTTCAGAATTTGCGCAGTTGTTGAAAACAAGCCTGCATTTGCAAGATTAAAGACGGTAAGCGCGAAAAGTCACTTAGGGAGAATGTAGGAGAATGATGTTAAGATATGTTTTGCAAGAAATATGCAACTTTTTTTTGGCAATATGGGATGTATTTTTCAAGCAATAAGGGAAAGGCGCATAGACGTACCACACATTCGAAAGATTGTTTATTCGATGAAATCCAATATCTGTGGACAGCAGACAAAAGGAGTAACGCATTTTTATTGGATTTTTGGGTCTGGATAGAACGATAAGAGACTTGGATTGAGCTGGCACTATCGGTTAAACGGGTACTTTAAGGTTTGTTCACTGCATTGAGAAAACCAAGGTCTCATTTTTGGATGTTAAATTCTAGTAACTTTCTTATGAAATGAATAAACAATCATGGTCTTGTAAATATTTTGTCTTCGCCAGATAACCTAGATTTTTGTCAGATACGACCAGAATACCATTGCTAGTCGAAAACCCGTAAATTTTCAGATGTTCATTCCAAAATGATCTGTTCAGATTCAAGGCGAATTTCTTGTCAGGTAAAAAGGTAAAAATCCAGAAAAGGTTTTTGAACTTTCCACATGTATTTGTACTCTAATAATGAATGTCTAACCTAACCTAACCTAACCTAACCTAACCTAAGTAGTGACGTCAGAAAGTTGGCCTACGTAAAAAAAGTCAACTTTTGAACTAAGACAGATAGAACTTTTTTTCGACGGCAATCGCCCTTGATTAGCTGATCAAAGTATGTCATCAATTTTTTTGTAAAAAGATTCCGTCATGAGATACACCAGTTTGAAAGATTTAGGGGTTGAAGACTTCCGTAGTAAGGTACACACTGAAACGAAAAATAAGCCGATACCAATTGTGAGACATGTAGAGGACTTGTAAGTAACAGTCGGCTGTTAGTTCGAAATCATCTTCGGTAATGAGGGGCTTGTAACTTTTGCTGGTTGGTGTCTATATTATTTGTTTACGGTGTATTTGACGGTAAGAACAAGCTGGTTCCCAATTGTAAGACATGTAAGGGACTTGTAAGTAATAATCGGCTGTTAAACTATAATCATCTTCAGTGATTAGGAGTATGAAACTTTTGCTAGATGGTGTACCCATTATTTGTTTCGGATGAACTTGATGTCTATCACGGTAGAGGGACTTGTAAGTAAGAATCGTTTCATGGGGGGCTAGAAATTTGTGCGAATTGGTGCACATTGTATTCGATCTCTATTAATCAGGCGGTAAGAAAGTTCGTATCGATGGTCTATCACTGTAACCTAGAATTAAGTGCTTACGCAACGGTTACAAACGATAATGTAAAACACTGAGGTAGTTTCGTAATAATTAATAGAGTATCATGTATGGTATCTTGATCCTGAAAAGTTACGGCTAGCTTTATAGTACCAACTAGATTATATAAGATTATGTTTCAAGTTTTCATCCGTCACAATGTATGCGATTGAAAAGGACAAAGTTTAACTGGCTGCAAAGTCAATTTAGTCCCTTCTTCCGATATTGTTTTGTTGATGTTTTTTCAACGCTGAGGAATAGCCTTTGACCATGTGATTACTGGTTGTGTTCTTCTTTGTCTATCACGGGAGAGGGACCTATAAGTAAGAATCGGTTGCTAGAGGGGGTTCATGACGGGCTAAAATTTTGTACAAATTGGTGCACATCTATGGTATTTTGATCCTGAAAAGTTACGGATAGCTTCATAATACCAACTAGATTATATAAGATATTGTTCAAATTTTCATCCGCCACGATGTCTACGATTGAAAAGGATAAAATTCAACTGGCTGCAAAGTCAATTTAGTCAATTTTTTCGATACTGTTTTGTTGTTTTTTTTCAACGCTGAGGAATAGCCTTTGATCATGTGATTACTGATTGCGTTCTTCTTTGAACTTATTCTTTTAAAAGCTTCGATAGGCTGAAAACTTCAGCTTTTAACCGATAGCGAAGAAACAAAACCGAAGTGTTGCTCTCGCAACACTTTAGTTGGCGAAGCCGGACCAAGGTTGCTGCTACACTTCACGTTGCCCAGGCAACGTAGGTCTTGTTTTACAACCGTTTTCGCTCATCTGTTTAAAACACTGGTTTCCAATCGCTTTCAACTGTTTGGAAACGACTGAATTCGATTGTAACTTTACAACTGTTTTGTAACAAGCGTATTTAAACAACTGTTTACACTTTTTTTTCGAATGTATTTAACCATCTGCTTCCGAACGTGTTCAGTTGTTTACGATCAGAAAAAAATGGTTTGATCTGTTGACGAACATACTGTTTGATTACGGTTTGATTTGTTGATGAACATAGACTCCTCTGTCGGAGTCTAGAGTTTAGTTTCCTACTTTGTAATTACAAATCCCAAAATTAACACTCTCCATAAAAATAAAAGTGTCAGTTGTAAGACAGTCTTTTCCCGATGACCTTTCTGGTTCGAAAGACAAGTATAACCAAAATGGGAGTCGGTACCCAGCTTACGATGGCCTTGCTGGATCGAAAGACAAGTATAATCAAAATGGGGATCTATCCCCAGCTTACTGCAAGGAGCTCTCCGACGAAACCGGTTTCTGAACTCCTACCAGTAGATGTAAAGACCATATACAGACTGTTGCTGGTGGATCCGATGACAGTTCCAGTCTGTAAACCGCTCAGTCGAGCAAGTTTCGGTGCCAGATCAGTTTCGCCATCATAGATCTACAGGAAAGGGCAAAAAATAGATGTTGCACCCATGCAAAACATCAAGTAAACGTCATTCTGGCTTAGTCATTGTTACCATCCATCCCTAAATGGCAGCAAAGTCATCGACGAAATCATCGGTGAGATTCCTCATCTCGCGTAGCTTCTAGCCCTTTTTAACCCGGGTTGTCAGCGAAACGTCCCCAGTCGACACGTCCTTGGCAGAACGTCCCCAGTCGACACTTCCTCGGCAGAACGTCCCCATTTGCAAAATGTCCCTGCCGATGAACGTCCCATGACAAAACGTCCCCGTGGCGAAGCGTCCTCACAAAAAAACGTCCACTTAGCTAAACGTCCCCATTTATAACGTCCCGATGGTGAAGCGTCCCCGGCTAAAATTTTAGTTTTTTCGAGGGGATTTCAGTGATTCCATCAGAACCGATATTTTCAAAGCGGATTAATTTAAGACCATATCATCGAATAAGAGACTAAATCGCCTGGGTATATATATATTATGCCAATAGATGCTGTAAACTGAGACGAAACTTTGAAATTTAAAAGTTCCTTTGTGGGAGGAGTTAGAGTGGGAAGACATCGATAGGAAATGCTTAAATTAGACTCTACTCAGACCTGAATGATCGTTTGGCATCATAGTTTCCATTGATCGACCACATATTGGCAACAAGTAGCCTACCTCTTTTGGTACATCTTGTATCTAAAAAACGGTATCTCTTTTTCTGATAGCTACTGTTGCAATCATCCTCTCTATTTCCTCTCCAGTTTTATTGACTAGTTTTTTCTCTTATTTACATGGGACAGTGTCGGGTCCTTTCTTTCTTCCTCCCGTTTCTTCTACCGACTTCAATGATAAGAGCCGCGCTGCATCAAAAATCGGTTTTGAAAAGTGGGCCAGCTTTCAGAACAAGACCAAAGGTTCCGATGGGATCCCAAAAATTCAATATTTGATCCAGATAATTAGGTTTTGTCTTCGCCAGATCCAGTCTTCGCCAGGCCAATCATTAATCATTAACAGCTAATCATTAAGAAATCCAAGCTCAGATATGGATTCAGCATGTGCGTTTACCTCTATAAGCCGATCGAAACGATCCTAGCTTACTTCTGTGAATTTTGCGGTTCTGGCGAAATTCAAGAACTACTTGTCCGGCGAAAAACTAAAGCTCAAAAACGGATTCACTGTGTGAGGATACACTTAGGGTACAGAAATATCTTGTTTAAAACCTACTAATCAAGCCCTATCCTCAACTCGTGTTTTATCTACCTATCTCCAATGTAAGTACGAGCTTAATAAATGTGCTTAGTTATTGACCTACGAACTGGTATCGCCTTCGGGAAGAATAGGTGCGCGTCATAGGAAACCAGTAGCCACTATCATCACGCTCGCCCGCTACTCTCAACCACGCTACCTTAGCTCCATCTGCGCCTTACCCACTTCGTACAGTCCAGCAGTATTGTACCATCATAACCGTATCTCCTTACCCCTATATCCAACATCTAATCAACTTGAAATAAAAATTTAACTTTTAACAAATTTTCCGGTTTTGGCCGGATTCCGGGCGAACTACTTGTCCGGCGATAAAATGGTTTTCGTATTCTTGTTCAGCATGCCTTCTTACCCCTACATCAGATATCTAATCAACTTCAGATAAAACTTTAACTTCTAACAAACTTTCCGGTTTTGGCCGGATTCCGGACGAACTACTTGTCCGGCGAGAAAACGGTTTTCATATTCTTGTTCAGCATGCCTTCTTACCCCTATATCGAACATCTAATCAACTTCAAATAAGACTTCTACTTTTAACAAACTTTCCGGTTTCGGCCGGATTCCGGACGAACTAATTGTCCGGCGAGAAAATGGTTTTCATATTCGTGTTCAGCGTGCTTTCTTACCCCATAATCGACTATCACATTAGCTGTTAGAAATTTTTTTGCTTGCCCCTTAATTTAAACCCCCTCCCCCACCCCTAAATGTAAAGCTACAGGGCCCATCTGCGAACTCGACCTTACTCTTGACCCAAAGAATCCCCACACCAAGTTTCATCAAAATATCTCACTGCCTTCGAGAGTTATCGTGCTTACAGACAGACAGACGGACAGACGGACGGACAGACGGACAGACGGACGGACGGACGGACGGACGGACGGACGGACGGACGGACAGACGGACAACTTTTGCGATGTCATAGGTATCCCTCCACTTACGTTTTGGGATCCCAAAAAGCGGGGTTTGTGACGAATTTATTGGGCGAAATGACGATCGGTCGAATCGACGGATTTATTGGGAGATGTGAAGGGTGAGCGAATCAACGGATTTCAAGAGTGGGCGAATCAGAGGATTTTAGGAGTGGGCGAATTGACGCTTCAGGAAATCGATGTTGGGTGAATAGACGGCAAGCGAATCGACGGGTACAGGAATCGACGGGTGGGCCAATCGACGGATATTTTGGGTCTTGTGACGGGAGGGCGAACGTAAAAAAAAGTGGGGGATGTGACAAATTTTTTGGGCGAAATGACGGGTGAGCGAATCGACGGGTGGGCGAATAGACGGGTTCCTGGATGAAAGACGGGAAAAAGTAACAGACATATTCAGCTTATTTCAACGTCGTCCATCCTAATAAAAGAAAAACTTTGAAGCGGACAGAAGCAGTACTTACGGTAAGGCGGCCACAGCAATCTTCGGTGTGGAAAAGAGTGAAGGTAATCTGGACCTTCTTGCCAGCTTTGACGTTTATGCCATAGCACGAGTCTGAATGGGGGGGATATTGTCTAGGGTAGTTCGGAGAGGTAATATTTCCAGTAGAACCAGTAAATCGGTTTGAACAAGCCTGTAAAAAGGGGCATGATGATGACATGCCACAGAGTTCTCGAAAGATTAATACATATTCAGTTTAATAGACAGAGGCTGAACTGGGACAACTTCTTCAAACAAACTGATTCCTTTTTAAAACAGAAATGTGAAAAAAAGTATTGTATCTATCCCTTACTGAACGAATTACACAAACGACGTAGCAAAATTTTAGACAACCCACGAGGGATGTCATAATAAATTTCGCTTTTAACAGAGCACAGGTCCTGCAAGTTACGGGTAAGTGAAACTAGCCTATTTTTCAGAAAGAAGAACTGAAGTGGCTGCAGAAGGCTCAGAACCTCTTGCTGGTGCAAAATGTTGGATATCAATAATCTGAATAATTTGCCGTCAGGCTGTATTTCGATCTCTCACTGCTGGAGGTGACGCATCTAAATATTCGAGAATATTTGAGAATATTTAGTGTGACGCATCTCTCACACCACAGGTGTTACGATCTGTCGGTAATTAGGAGCTTTGGATTTTTATTAAAGAAATTCAGCCACTAATAAATGGAGTCCATGAGAGAAGTCTTGTCAACAATCAGAATGAATAAATACAATGAGACAATCAGGAAAGAAGAACTAGTTCTAGGATTGAAATATAGCATCGTTAAAATGAGAATGGCTAAGACAAAATATGGTGATATGTTGGTTGTGGTTATTAATCATAATAACAAAGCCTGTGATCTGTTTATTCCACAATTATGGGTAACAGACATCGGGTCTGCCGTAAATAGCTTGTGTCGCTGTATAATGCCATTGCCCTTCCATATGTACTATTTATAGCACCTTTTTGGAAATACATGTCATCCGCCCAGTTTGCGAAAGTAAGAGTTCTGTTTTTTGGATTCGCGAAGTTCCTTCTGAGACTTCCCCCGTGGACGAGGAACTCCAATATCATGCGTAATTACGGTGTATCCGATCCAAAAGTTTGTATTAACCGTGTCGGGTAATAAAATTACTTACTTACTTACTTAGTTCTTTTGAGCTTCTCTAAAATCGTAATGACTTACTTACTAGTGGTTTCACGACAGGTCAACCGGTTATGCAGAAAAATTCCTGCACCCTCCACCCTCAAACGAATTATACTCCTTGCAAAGGCTGCAAAGGTAACATCAGGCCTTTAAAATTAGCCTATACTTCGTAAAAGAAAAAAGGAAAAAACTCACCTGGCTGTAGTAAGCCCTGAATCCCTTTCCTGACCCATTCGGGTTGGATTCAAAGGTGACAAACATACTGTTACGGGTGGAGTAGAAAACACTGTTGGCATGCTGTCCACTTACTGTGCTGAGGAGGGCCTCTCTTTCCGATGCACCATCATAGACCTTTCAAAAAGGAAGATCAGGGATAACAGTCGAGATTCATTCTTCAGCTGACTTTCTAGGTCGGTAGGAAATAACTATCTGGTTAGGAGGAAGTAACCTACTGGTTGATACAGAGGTTGGGAGAAAAATCTTATCTTGGAATTAAACATCTTGGAAGGTTTACCTGTATGGGAATTTCGCACAGGGAGCACTTTCTATAGTTTGGTAAGGTTTAAGGTTTGGATTTTGAAATGTAAAATATTTAAATTTTACCATGGCCATGGCCATACCATGGCCGCGAGGCTTTAGTGTAATAAACTTACTTACTTATTATAATCTAGGCTACTTGTTGTGCGGGTCATTATGTCAAGCGCTGAACTAACTCTCTGTTTAGATGAAATTCTATAAAATCCTTCAGTACTAATAAAGTTTAGTTGCAGGATTGCAAAAACAGGTCGGATGCTAGAGCAATTATGACGTAAAAAAGTATGCTCATCCGATTTCCTAAAGCCGACGCATGTGTCTGTTATCGTCAAATCTTGTTTAAGCTAAGTATGACTTCAGCTGTACCTTATTAAACCTAAGCACAAAGTCAGCTTTACCTTACTAAACATAAGAGCGATATCACGATAGTCTTCCCTCTTGGACTTGAAGTAAATAAGTTTGTCATTTGGTTATTAAGTTCTCATATGTTGTCAGTTTTACTTTGGTTCGTGCTTCAGTTGTGATTTTTAATAAATATTCTGGAAATAAACTATCAACCCACCATTTTACACCCTACGGTGAACACCATCCGACCGACCGACCCAGACATTTTCCGACTACAATAAACTGTCCATAAGCATATTCTTAGACATAAGAAAAAGGAAGGCTTCCCTCCTTTTATTCCCAATCTTATCTGGCAGCGAGGCTGAAGTAAAAGCAGGACAGAATGCTATCTAGTACATACTGTGGCATCAAAACTAAACTCAAAACAAGATTATGTTGTGTAGCCAAAATCTTGCGAGGCTTAAAAAAGTTTTATCTTTACCTTGACAAGGTCAACATCAATTTCCGTGTCAACATCGGAGAACTCAAGTCGTACTACTCCACCACGGTTGACAGCAATATGATAACAGAGATTCAAATTAGGTGCGTACTCACTGGGATAGGCTGGAGACTCGATGCTACCATTTTGGGACGAATATATATTACAAGACACCTAAAACGATTTGAAGGGTTATGGATAATCGTAATCTAAACCTCGTCCAAGAACCGTACCGAAACAAAGACGAAAGCTGGAAAGTGAACAACAGCATTTACCGACTTAAATTATATCCTTTTTTAAAGTAGCCTTGCCAAAGAAAAAAACTTAAACATAAAAGGATAGATAGTTATTATTCACTCAGATTTTCATGGTAACAAAACCACAATTAGTGAGAACTCGCATGCATAAATTTGTCACTATTACAATTTAAAGCCACCAAATGGTATAAAGAAATATAGATTTTTAACAATCCTAGCTTTTTTCATATTTCTTTCATTGGTGGTGTTTGCTTTAATAGCCTGAGTTATGCTGATGAACAGGTTAAGTTAACTCATACAATGGCTGCATTAAACCATCTACTTTTTATGTGTAATTAGTTTTCATTAGCTAATGAAATCGTATTTGATGTTTAACTGAAAAGACAGCTTATTTTTACATTTGTCCTTTAAATACACTGAAACATTCCAAAACGTCTAAACGATTTTGTATTCTATGACCCAATGCTCTCAAAATAATTTCAGAATCTGCGCAGTTGTTGAAAACAAGCCTGCATTTGCAAGATTAAAGACGGTAAGCGCGAAAAGTCACTTAGGGAGAATGTAGGAGAATGATGTTAAGATATGTTTTGCAAGAAATATGCAACTTTTTTTTGGCAATATGGGATGTATTTTTCAAGCATTAAGGGAAAGGCGCATAGACGTACCACACATTCGAAAGATTGTTTATTCGATGAAATCCAATATCTGTGGACAGCAGACAAAAGGAGTAACGCATTTTTATTGGATTTTTGGGTCTGGATAGAACGATAAGAGACTTGGATTGAGCTGGCACTATCGGTTAAACGGGTACTTTAAGGTTTGTTCACTGCATTGAGAAAACCAAGGTCTCATTTTTGGATGTTAAATTCTAGTAACTTTCTTATGAAATGAATAAACAATCATGGTCTTGTAAATATTTTGTCTTCGCCAGATAACCTAGATTTTTGTCAGATACGACCAGAATACCATTGCTAGTCGAAAACCCGTAAATACTCAGATGTTCATTCCAAAATGATCTGTTCAGATTCAAGGCGAATTTCTTGTCAGGTAAAAAGGTAAAAATCCAGAAAAGGTTTTTGAACTTTCCGCATGTATTTGTACCCTAATAATGAATGTCGAACCGCCTTTGCAACAAAATTTAATTCTACCACATTTCCGGGAGAACTGCTTATCTAGTAAGGGAAATAAATTATAAATATAATCATACATCTTTAATGATAACTTATAATTCTACATTTCCTGCAAAAAAAAGGCTTGAAAATGAATTCAGCATCTACTCTTTTCCCACATTGAACTCTAATCATCTTCAGATATAACTATTACTTTTAACCAATGTTTTGGTCTTGCCGGATTCAGGAGGAACTCTCGTTAGTCGCGAAAATAATTTTCATGTATAAATTCAACATGGCTGCTTACCTCCCATCAGCTTTAATTAAAAATTTCACTTTTTTAAACAAATATTCCGGATTTGACCGGATTCCGAGTTAAGTACTTCACGTATGGAAATAATTAGGTCGTTTTCAGTTGTTAACAGTTGTAACCGACAGTAATTGTGTTGCGAGAGCAACACTTTGGTTTCGTCCCTTTATTTTTCCTAGCATCCAAATTTCAGCTTATTCATGGAAACTGGTAAGGGTCTAAACTGTGCGGTTTTTACGGAAAATGTGGACCTCAGGTCGGATTAATGAATATGATATTACATTCCGGAAAGCTCCTTAGAACTCTTGCCTGGGGCCAACAAAACATGGTTTTTGCTTGTCCTCGAGCCAGAGCCTACGGTGTGCGAAGTGAACTGGAGTTGTAAAGCCTATGTCTAGAGGAGTATCTGAAGTTGTGCAGCCAAGATTTCATTTCATTAAACCATGTTTCTGCTTTCGAGTGGAAAGCCCCATGCTAGCAGGCAAGCAGGAAGGCACCAGTTTCGAATTGAAGATGGACTAAAATCTATAAGTGTTAAATATGTGTGGCAGTTACCCGGCCCCACAGACAATATATCTTCTTTTAGTGATAAATAGAAAAATTTACAGAAACAAAAAAGTGGCATTTTTCCACGGGTCCGAAATTTCTGGCATCTATTGTTTCTACCCATTTCTGTTCGTGATTTCAGTTGAGTTTATCATGCGGTTTTTCGCACTTGGGACTGCAGTAGAGAAATGGTATCAGATGTGCCTCTTAAACTTTAAAAGTTCTCTCGCTGCTTAAGAAATTAGAGCTTATCCTTTGCTCCTTTCTAAGCAGTGACGTCAGAAAGTTGGCCTACGTAAAAAAAGTCAACTTTTGAACTAAGACAGATAGAACTTTTTTTCGACGGCAATCGCCCTTGATTAGCTGATCAAAGTATATTTCATCAATTTTTTGGTAAAAAGATTCCGTCATGAGATACACCAGTTTGAAAGATTTAGGGTTTGAAGACTTCAGTAGTAAGGTACACACTGAAACCAAAAAATAGCCGATACCAATTGTGAGACATGTAGAGGACTTGTAAGTAACAGTCGGCTGTTAGTTCATAATCATCTTCGGTAATGAGGGGCTTGTAACTTTTGCTGGTTGGTGTCTGTATTATTTGTTTACGGTGTATTTGACTGTAAGAACAAGCTGGTTCCCAATTGTAAGACATGTAAGGGACTTGTAAGTAATAATCGGCTGTTAAGCTATAATCATCTTCAGTGATTAGGAGTATGAAACTTTTGCTAGTACCCATTATTTGTTTCGGATGAACTTGATGTCTATCACGGTAGAGGGACTTGTAAGTAAGAATCGGTTCATAAGAGGCTAGAAATTTGTGCGAATTGGTGCACATTGTATTCGATCTCTATTAATCTGGCGGTAAGAAAGTTTGTATCGATGGTCTATCACTGTAACCTAGAATTAATTGCTTACGCAACGGTTACAAACGATAATGTAAAACACTGAGGTAGTTTCGTAATAATTAGTAGAGTATCATGTATGGTATCTTGATCCTGAAAAGTTACGGCTAGCTTTATAGTACCAACTAGATTATATAAGATTATGTTTCAAGTTTTCATCCGTCACAATGTATGCGATTGAAAAGGACAAAGTTTAACTGGCTGCAAAGTCAATTTAGTCCCTTCTTCCGATATTGTTTTGTTGATGTTTTTTCAACGCTGAGTAATAGCATTTGACCATGTGATTACTGATTGTGTTCTTCTTTATCTATCACGGGAGAGGGACCTATCCGGCGCGTACTTAACAGCCGAGTAGCAGATAGTATGGTTTTCAATCAAGAACAGTGCAGTCGCATTATTTACTTGAGGATTCATTTTTAGGTAATTATAAATAGTTGTCCTGCGGTTGGTAAGCAAAAGATTAAGAAGAGAGGACAGAATGTAAAAAGATTAAGTGGAGAAAGGCAAAGGTTTGGGACTGTTAACACGATGGAAGAAAGAATAGGGATTATACGATGTCAAAGAAAGAATAGGGTTGTCAAGGAAGAGTGAAAAGAAAGGAAAGGAAGTATGTTGTATTAGCTGACTGGTCAATTAGGGAGGGGCCAAAAGGTCCTCCCCCTCCTTTGGGGGACCCTAGGCGGGTATTCTTAACCCGCCATAAAGAAAGAAAAAGAAAGAATGACCGAGGGTGTAGCTTATGGTCTGTTGAAATATAAAAGAAAGGAACTTGGAAAGGACCAGGCACGTGGATGATGATGGATTTGATAGATTGAATATATTGGGAAAAAAAAAAAAAAAAAAAAAAAAAAAAAGGAGTATGTTGTACTAGCTCACTGGTCAGTTTAGGGAGGGGCCAAAAGGTCCTCCCCCTCCTTTGGGGGACCCTAGGCGGGTATTCTTAACCCGCCATAAAGAGAGAAAAAGAAAGAATGACCGAGAGCGTAGCTTATTGCCTGAGGAAAAATAAAAGAAAGGATGAAAGGACCAGGCAAGTTGATGATGATGGATTTGATAGATTGAAGGTATTGAAAAAGAAAGTAACAAAATAGTGAAATAATTGAAAGAAAATGGAAAGGATTATAAGAGGAATTTGGAACAGAATTTTCATATCTTGGCACTAGAACATGGGGGAATCCAAAATTGAATTTGAGGGAATTGAAGATGTTGAAGTATGGTTTTAGATAGCACGCCGTGTGGAATAACGAGGAGGTGCACGACTTCTGTGGTTTTGTAGTCTTCTCCTTCTTCCTCAAGCCAAAAAGTATTCTGAAGATAACAGTTGGATCACGAATTGTTTTAGATTATTAATTCTTAATTGGTTGTGTTGCAATTTGCATTCTTCTGAACTGGAAGCTTTGAACTATCCCATGGGATTTTATGGGACATTCATATATTGCACTCAACTGTCTGACCTTCGAGAAAATGACTTCCGGCCGAGGGGGGTTGAGGTGATCTCTTGGGAGTGATAGGATTGACAGGTGATAAATATGACCCGGTTCTGGGATTGGGTGAAGGTGTCACCCAATAGCTGAGCAGCATGCATTGAGGTCCAGTGGGTAATGGTTTTTAACATTATAGCAAGTTGTTAAAAAAGATTCGTAAAGTAATTCGTAAAGTTGGTGAGACAACAACTGTGAAAGTTTTTATTAAGAATCTGATCAGTTTGGAGTGAAGGTTAGTAAGCTACGCGAAATATGGATAGTGTTTAATGGGTGCGCTACATGGAATGCGATTAAGCCAGAACATTAATTAGTTTAGTAAAGAATTGCAGGAAGGGGAAAAGTACCGTAGGTATTGTGAAAGGAGGTGTTTTCTCCTGTATGGGGAATTTGAGTAGTGGATATGGCAGATTAAACTTGTCCGTTGTCATGGGCTTGTGTCCGTGTATGGGAGGATTTTTTGATAATGGTTTAATTGATAATTGGGAAGGACGAGATATACGAGTTTTAGTTTGGGCGTTATAAGCTTTATGATGTTTATTATTTGGGAAGGAAAAATATGTAACAAAATAAACCAGTTACAGGTCAGTTTTCATGAAGTTTGTTTATTTTTATTGGCTGATATAATCTGGCTAAGGTGCGGTTTTGGATCTCCCATTGGTGGGTAGCATGGTAGAGATTTGGGCCAGATTGTCAGTATTGTAACTGGGCTCATATATATGTGCCACGGGTAATATGACTGGAGTGCTTAGAAGTTTGTTATTTACTTCAGAGTTTTCCTGAAGGTTACGAATTGATGAGGGTTAGAAGGAACGGGATAAGAGACATAGCTCAGAGGAATAGCAGAGCCAGTAAAACCTATCTGAGATTATTATCTTTAAGTATATGGATGGACAGACCGTTTTCTTCTTGGTCGTGGGTATGATGTTTGTAACTTTTTTGTAGGATGGCGCTCAACATTTCTGAAACCACGTCGCTGAACGGTCGCGATTTTTCACGCGCATTGTTGGCCTTGAAACGCGGAGAAGCACCGCCTGCAGCCGCGGTGAAAGTAAAGGGCAAAAAGTTGGAGGCTGTCAACGAGACAGATGTATGGACGTCTGTGAAGTGGCTCACGGGAAGAGACAGAGAATTTTTCGATGTCATACTGGGTGATGCGGTCGACTCCGTGGAGAAAGTCAGAGGGTTGGTGAGGCACCTGGCGGCATTACTAGGGCAGACGTGCGACACCCAAATCATACAGCCGGCGGGACCATCAACGACGGTTAGCAGTGGAAACGTGGATCAGGAAGCCGGTCCGTCTGCTCGTCCGTCGGTTTCTCAGGTATGATACAATTGGTCGATATTATTTATTCGTTGGTCAATGATAATATTAAGATATTGACTGTGTTAATTTGCCTAGGCGGCTTAAAGGGTTTTAATAAATGATTGAAAAAAAAAAAAAAAAAAAAATGGGGGAACAATAGAATAAGAAAAGCCGAGAATGAATATACTTTTTATTTTTAGCTCAGTATTAAAGGAGGGACTAAATGAAAAGTTCGGTATATTTTTAGGACAGATTTTCTTTATGTTGGGTTTAATGTTTTCGGATCAGTTGAAATTATTTTGTGAATAGTTGACAGATTTGATAGGTATCTGGAAGATTGGGTCCGATAGTTATGGGATTAATAATAGTAAGGTATAGTAGCGATTATTTTTACGTTGTTACCGTGTTGATTGTACGTCAGATGGTTAGATGGTATTTTTATGCTAGTAAGGTGGATGGCGGTATGTTGTATTCGTGCATTTACAAAGGAGGGGGCTATACACATATATAACTCAAATTTAGTATAAACAATATGGCTTACATAATTTAAAATTCCTAATATGTTAAGTACAAGTTATTATGTAAGGTTTACGTTGAAATCTATTTGGTCTCGAACTTGGTCGCTTGGTCTTGGGAGGCTTTGTTTTTGTAACAGGAATGGGCGTTTGTAAGGTTTTTACGCCTTCTAGTGTTGGGAAAGGTATTGGAAGTGTAAACAAAAGCGTAGTTAATGTGTTGTTCCACAAAAGGGAATGGTTATCATATTGAATTTGACCTTTTAGGTGGTGAAAGAAGAGTTGGGCAAGCTACTGGATCTCAATGTGTCCCCGTTAGAACGAGCCAAGAGAGAGGTGTTTGATATTGTGTTGGCCCCATCAGGATTTGGTGTGAATAAGTTAATAAATAGGTTAGGGGACCTGCTGCATCTGTCGAAAAAGTTTGGCGAACCTAATGTGGAAAATTACGAGATGGTTTATTTGCAGGTTTTGCAATTTAAGGATTCTCCCCAGTTTGAATTAGCTCGATCGGTGGTCAATGTGATTGGGAATGAGACTCAGAGGGTTGCCGCGGGAGAGTTTATTAGGTTGTCAAAATCAAAATTTAAGTTGGAGGTTAAAGAGGAAAAGAAGACCGATTCTGTGGAGAGCTTGATTCAAAAAGCGGTGACTGCTGCTCTCGAAAAAAATAAAGGCCAGAGTTCGGGACAAGGGGCTTATGGGTATCGAAAAGGGTGGGAAGGCAGATCGTTTCGTAGACCGTATCGAGCTTTTCAAGCTGGGGATACTCGCGCATGCTATGTCTGTGGTAAACAGGGACACTTGTCATGGGCATGTTCTGAAAAGAAATAAAGATACAGTATATGAATATTAAGGATTTTAGAGTGTTTTTTGTTTGTGAAATTTTTATATAAAAGAAGAAAAATAAATTTCAAAAGTCGGTTGGGTTACATTGTCTCGTCTATTTTAGGTTCGTGATGGAGGAAGATCGGAAGAACAGCAATTAACCAATGCGAAAGATTTTCTGACGTTAGTTGGCTGGGAGAAGAAAGAAATCCCAGTCTTATTAGAAAAGAAAGATTTTTGTGCGGGTAATTTGAGTAATAATGCTGGAGAATGGGAAGACATTTTTTCCGTGTTTCCTATGGATGAAAAGGACATTGTTTTGACATGGTTACGAGATGGTGTCGATATTAGTGATTTCTTTCGCCGGTTTCAAGGTGAATATCGCGGTGAATTGTTTGATTCTGACCTTCCTCCGGTAAGAGAATTTAAAAATTCGAGTTCGACAAAAGGTTTTGAAGTATTTATTGATCATGAACTACGTAGTGGTATATTGAACGGGTCAGTACGAGTGTATGGAAAAGTGGGGGTTGGTCCTCCCCCCAAGCTTGTAATGCCTTTGACAATCGAACCAGAGAAGCCGCGTTTGTGCCATGACGAGTCGTTTCTTAATTGTTGGTTAAAAGATGTACCGTTTTCTTTAGATACTTTGTCTGAGATTTCGCAGTTTCTGGAGGTAGATGGACTCGTTTTTAAGGCAGATGATATGAAAGCATACCAGCATGTACTAATTACCGAAAATAGTGGAGAGTATATGGCTTTTAGATGGCGTTGTGTACATTTGGAAAATGATGATAGTGATTGGTATTATATCCCAACTACTTTAACGTTTGGGAATAAGCTATCACCTTATATTTATCATACGATTGGGAAACTTATACCTTTTGTGTTTAGAACGGCGGGTGGACAGTCTTGGCGCTATATTGATGATTCGTTATATTATATAAGTCCAGGGAAAAACTGTCCAGTCATGGCAAAAGCAGCTGTGAATTTTGTGCGTGCGTTGTCAGTAAAGCTGGGTTTTTATTTGTCGTCAAAGTCTGAATGGGACCCGTCAAGGCGCCTCCGGTTTCTCGGTATGATTGTTGATTTGAACTTAGGAGCGTTCATCATACCAGATGATAAAATAGAGAAATTTGAAATCTTAAGAGCCCAGTTAGAAGCTCAAGGTTCTGTGGGCGTGAAGCAAGTCCAAAAATTTGTGGGAAGAGTTGTGAGTTTCAGTCCGGCATTTCCACATGCTAGATTGTTCACGAAAGCGTGTAACAGATTGTTAGCGAAGTTTTCTTCGGAGAATGTTACAACATTGGCAGTTCCGAATGAGGTTCGAAAAGAATTTGAATTTTGGGCGTTCATTAAGAAGGCCCCCCGGATTTGTAAGTGGAAACGTCATTCACACAAAACTTTGGAGTTGTTTACTGACGCAAGTAGTTATAAATGGGGAGCTCACTTGAAATATATGGGAGAGTGCGTTATTCTTTCGGATTTTTTCACAGGAGTACAACAGGGTAGTTCTATTCACGTGAAAGAAGCAGAAGCTCTTGTTGCAGCGGTTTCAGCACTTGAAGATCGTTTAGTAGATTCAAGGGTTATTGGAAGAGTTGACAATATGGCAGTAGTTGAAGCATGGGCGGGAGGAGGAAAATCAAAGGAGTTGATATCTGTAATTAAAAAGCTGTTTCATTTAGTGTCAAGACTGAACATTCATTTGTCTTTGGTTTATGTTCCCAGTGCACAAAATATGGCTGATGGGCCGTCAAGGGAAATTGATAAACAGCATTGCCGCTTGACTAGGCCAGCATGGGCTCAACTTCAACGGGCATTTGGTGGAGCCCGCGGTCATACCTGGGACTTAATGGCTTTACGGTCGAATGCCCGTCAGGGTTATGACGGAAAAGTGTTGTCTTTCTTTTCTCCTTTTCCACAACCAGGGGGGAAGGGTGTTGATGTTTTTGCGCAGATTTTGGACGAGAAAGAAAATTTTTATGTTTTCCCACCAGGGGGGCACTGGTCTTAAATTCCAGGGTATCGGGCTGGGTGGGGGTGGGTCCTTTAGTGCTCCAAAAGGCACTTTTCATAGCAAGGTGGGGTGTCTAAAATTTTATGTTTATTATTATTTTCATACCTGTTTTGGGGGTGGGGTGTCAAATTTCACTCAAAAACAAGAATTTCTTACAAGAAAAAAAAGAATTTCATACCAACATTTTCCAACATTTTCGTTTAAACGAGCAAGACGACTATTCAATCGCTGATTACGACGGAGCAAGCTATGTTAAGAAGCATTTAACATCTCATGGTTGTTACCGTGTTGTCACTGTCCAATATATACCCGATTAAAAAAACAAATAACAAAATGAAATTTAACCAGACTGATCGGGATTATTGCAAAACAAGTGCGCAAGAGCTCAGACGTAGAGTGTGAAAGTAAAATGTTTTTCAGATCTTATATACAAAAAGCGTTAGAACTAGGACACTTCACTTAACCTAATTTGAAATCATCCCAGTTTAAAAGTTTAAACAAACAGCATTTAGAAATCCAAAGAAGATCTTCGAAATCTTGCAAGAACGGTGTATGTTTCAATACTGAGCCAGTCCGACACTTTAACCCTCTTTTCCATTAGCAAGGCAATAACAAGTGTAATAAAACCAAATCGTTTTATTTCCTGATACTCCCCTTGTCCAACTTCATCAAGATCGGCATATCATCGATCATATGATAAAACCGTCCAGTTTCCGACTCACGATTGAGAATTAAAGTATGCCGCGTGGTCTTATTTGTTGCTATTACACCAAAAGTCGCATCTATACACATTTATATCTACAAGTACACAAGAGTTGAGCTTGAGAAATGTCAAAAACGAACTTATTCACCGAAAATCTAGGCCCAGCTACCCATGAACAGGAGGGTGGGTGGGGGGTCGCGACCAATCAAATTGCATATCTAGACCTATATATTCTCCATAATACCAACTTAGAGTTTGATTCCAGTCACGGGTCAAAAACTTTACTCATGGGCAAACTGGTCCCACTTTCCCCTGTAGCAAGTGGGGGTGGGGTTTAGGGCCTGCAAAAAGCAAACAGAGAACCCAATGCTCACAAACCCACAAAGTTTCAACTTGGTGCTGTTTGATTCCTGTCACGGGTAACGAACTTTACTCCTGGGCAATCTGGGCCCAGTTGCTCTTGAACGGGTTGGCTGGGGGATGTGGAACGTTGAAAGTAATTTCACAGAACAAGGAACAAGCACAATACAAGGAACAAGTTATGAACATTATTCACTGGGCAATCTGGGCCCATTTTCCCCTGAACCGGGTGGGTGTGGTGGGTGTCGAGACTCCCAAAAAGCACAACTAGACCCCAACACCCGCGAGTGTGCCAAGTTTGAACTTGATACTTCCACTGGTTCACGAGTAATGAGCTCCACAAAATATGGTGAAAACCGAAAACCGGCATTATCGGAATTCCGGGAAATTCCCCGTCTCCCCCCCCCAGTGTCCAGGTACAATCCCATTGTATATAAGATTTATCTGGACCAGATGCTTGTTTTTCCAAGCAAGTTTCACTCCGATCCCGCTATTCTAACCGTTTCTCGAGAGTTCTGGTCTCCCACCCCCCAACTCCTCCATAGCTGTCGAATCCGGTCCGGACTTGAAATGGGACATCAGCGGTATGTCATTTATTCGTTTACTAAGTTTTAGTCCAATACGACGACCCGTTCGAAACTTACACACCACTAAACTTTCCGGATTTCCCAGCCCTCCACCCCCCCCCAGATGGTCGGATCGGGAAACTGACTGTTTCCACATTAGTTTGGTCGGGTCCCTGATATGCCTGCCAAGTTTCATCGTCCTCTGATCGTCCTAGTACATCAGGAAGTACCGAACTCGCGGGATTGCCAGAAATCTTGTCCACCCAACTCCCGCACAGTGCCCGGATCCGGTCCGGTTATGTTAATGACGTATCTAGGACTTATAGTTGTTCTTCCGACCAAGTTTTATCCCGATCCCTCCTCTCTATAAGCGTTTCCCAATATTACCGGTTACCCCCTCCAACTCCCCCGAAAATCACCGAATCCGGTCTGCATTTGAAATGAGACATCTGAGACACGAAGTCTATCTAAATATCAGGTTTCATTAAGATCCGATCATCCGTTAAAAGTTAAAAATACCTCGATTTTCCGGATTCCCCTTCCTCCACTCCCTCCCTCCAGATGGTCGGATCGGGAAAACGACTATTCTTAAAGGTCGGGCTTCACTAACCAGATTTTTCGCCCGGATTCTGGGTTCCGTTTTCTTCGATACCGGTATGGGTAGTGAAGACAGGTCTGAAACGGTTCGAAAGCACCCCGGACGCGTCCGGGAATCGGATAGAAAAATCTACCAGATTCCCGGATTCTGGGTGAAAAGAAGCGGGACTTTGAAAGTAGTTTTCTTTGACTTGGATAAATTATTGTGCTGAGGCGGTAAAATCTAAGAAAATGACAGAAGTGCTGAAAAATGCCCAAAAGTGGACTTGAAGAGACATTTGATTTACTTTCTGTTGTGGACCGTCCTCACATAATCCGAACCCCAGATTCTGGGGCGTCTGGGTAGTGAAGCTCAACCTTAAGTCAATCTGTTGGGGTCCCTGAGATGCTTGCCAAGTTTCATCGTCCTAGCACATCAGGAAGTACCGAACTCGCGGGTTCACTAGAAATTCGGACCCTCCCCCCAACTCTCCCACACTGACCGGATCCGGTCCGCTTATGCCATTCACGTATCCAGGACTTGTGCTTGTTCTTCCCACCAAGTTTCATCCCGAACCCTCCACTCTAAGCATTTCCCAAGATTTCCGTTCCCCCCTCCAACTCCCCCAGATGTCACCGGATCAGGTTCGAATGTAAAATGGGGCATCTGAGACACGAGATCTTTCTATATATCAAGTTTCACTAAGATCCGATGACCCTTTTGCAAGTTAAAAATACCTCACTTTTCCAGATTCCCCTTCCCTCCACCCCCCCCACCGTTGGTCGGATCAAGAAATGACTATTTTCAAGTCAATCTGCTTGGGGCCCTGACACGCCTGCCAAGTTTCATCGTCCTAGCACATCAGGAAGTACCGAACTCGTGGGATCAGTAGAAATTCGGGTCCACCCCCCAACTCCCCCACAGTGACCGGATCCGGTTATGTCAATCACGTATCTAGGACTTGTGTTTGTTCTTCTCACCGACTTTCATCCCAAACCCTCTACTCCAAGTATTTTCCAAGATTTCCGGCTGCCCCCTCCAGCTCCCCCCAAAGTTACCGGATCCGGTCCAGATTTTAACCGAGTCGTCTAGGGCACTAGACCTCTCCAACTACCAAGTTTCATCAAGATCCGATCACCCGTTCAAAAGTTATTAGTCCTAAATATTCCGGATTCCCCCTCCCTCCACTCCCCCCACGATGTTCGGGTCGGGAAAGTGACTATTTTTAACTTAATCATTTGGGTTCCCTGATATGCGTGCCAAGTTTCATCGTCCTAGCTTATGTGGAAGTGCCCGAACTAGCAAAACCCGGACCGACAGACAGACCGACCGACGGACGGACAAAAATTGCGATCGCTATAGGGCACTTGTCCGAAGGGCAAGTGCCATAAAAACCATTAATTTGCAAAATTTGTATTATTCCAACAAGAAGAAGCCAGATAACGATTCCAACAACTCTCTGACTCACAGTAGCTATCCAAGGCCGGTAATTTAGTCTCAAAGTTGAAAGTCCTATACCTCGTAATGTTAATTTTCTTTGTTATGATCCACGACGACGAGGGTGTAGAAATATCCGTTTTCTTCGGGTAGGGTGGAATCTCTCCTATCTAGCCCAAGAGTACAAAACTAGTGGCGAGAAATATGAATTTAGAAATGCATGTGAGTATAGAGATTTTAAAGCTGGTTGAACAATTTTTAACTGTGATCGGGAGGGATTGTAAGATGTGATGAAGAGGACAATAATTATGATAAAATGACTGTGATAGAGTTGTTTCTCGAACAATTATAAATTAAGGAGTGTTACAGATTTAAGGATAGAAGACCCATGTGGCATGTAACCTAGTAGTCAAGATGGGTCTGTAATTCGTTCATCACCATCACTGGTGTGGTAAGGAAGCATAGATACCTTGCCTTTGTCAGGCAGTAGGCTATGTATAGACCAGATTTTACATGTTGAGTCTGTGTAAGGGTTTTTTGAAAAGTTCAGATTTGGGATGCGGGGTGGGGAAGGTCATTTTGAAAATTTCAGATTGTGGACGTGGGGTGGGGGGGGGGTCACTTTGAAAAGTTTAGATTGTGGACGTGGGGTGGGGGGGTCATTTTGAAAAGTTCAGATTTTGGACGTGGGGTGGGGGGGGGGTCATTTTGAAAAGTCCAAATTTTGGACGTGGGGTGGGGGGGGTCATTTTAGAAAGTCAAAATTTTGTACGTAGGTCAAGGGGTGGGGTGGGTGGGTTATAGAAAGAATGACCTATTTAGGAGTGTATACCCTAGGATTTCATACCAGTGCCCCCCTGTTTCCCACCGTTCAGAATGATTAGCCCCTTGTTATCATTTTTGCGCGGATTTAAGATAGGAGTCACAATGGTAGTTCCGGATTTGGGACCATCGACACCGTTGTTTGCTTTGTTAAAACAATACAAGGTTGGATATATTTTCCTGGGAGGCAAAGGAAATAAGTCGGTGTTGCAATATCCATCAAAAAAAGGTTATGTTGCGGATAGGAGAGGGCTTCCTTTTCCCCTCTGTGGAGTAAGGCTGGAATTTCCAGGTCCAGACAGATAGAAAGTTTTGGCATGGTACATGTGGTTTGTTTAAGTTCATTGTTTATATGTATATATTGGTATATTTATATAAATAATTATGACAGTTTCTGAGTCGTATATTAAGTTTAGTTAATTTTTTAGGAATCAGTGCCTCTTTCTCCAAATATTCCTCAAGAATGGGAGAATCGACGTTTGGAGTTAGTAGCAGTCTCTAAGGGGTCGTCGTACGGCAAGCGAACGTCAAGATTAACAGAACATTTAGAGGAGTTTTTAAATAGTTTGCACACCAATTCGCGGTCTTGTGAGCCTAGGCATTTGATTTATTTTTTTATTGCGAAAGAGGTTGATGGAAAGACAGTTCTTCATAGTAAGGATTGCTCGAATCTCGGGACTACTAAAACGGATTGTTTGTGTCGGCGAGTTTTAGCAGCAGGAACAATCGATAGTCAAATGGGCCAGTTGATTCCGTTTTTTAATGATTGTGGTCGAATGGGCCAGTGGAACTGTGTAAGTAAGTCAGGCAACCCAGTAAAATCGACAGAGTTGAAAAATTTTCTGGCGGCGGTGAGGGCCCAGCAATCAGACGCTTCAGTGGTGCCCAAACAAGCTGTTCCGCTATTCTTGCCTAAGTTGAAGTGCCTGTCATCGGCATGGATGTCGGAGATTGATCAGACTGGATCCGCTTCAAAAAAGTTAAAATTGGCAAGAAACCGTGCTTTCATGTTGGTCCAGTTTTTTTGGGGGGACCGTGCGTCGGATTTAGCACTTTCAAAAACGAGCGAGGCTATGTTTTTTCCACAACGTCAAGGCATTTTGTTCAACCATGTAACAGGAAAAACGTTGCGCCAGGGGGGGACCAATACTTTTGGTATTTTCAGAATGGCGGACCCCATATTGTGCCCGGTTCAGGCAGTAGAGTTATATTTGCAGCTTGCGAAAGTCTCGGGTGTGATTATTGGAAACAAGATAGTAAATGAACCGGTGTCGTACCATTATTGGCGAAACGGTCTGAAGAGGCAGTTGAAAAACCTGGATATTGACTCTGGGGAGACTCCGCACAGTTTAAGGGCAGGGGGGGCCATCACGCTGGCAGCAGCTGGAACGACTTTGGAGGAGGTTATGTCGGTTGTAGGATGGAAATCGTCAAAGACTGCTGAGCATTATCTTGCTTGGAAAAAAGTGATCGCTAGCACGGAGAATCCTTCCAGTTTGCGAGAGATTGAAGGTTTAGCAGAACGTTACGAAAGTGTTAATCAGTTGAAGGATTTTACACCATTATTTTAATTTGGTTAGTGTTATGGTTTTATACATAAACTTGTTTGTTTTTTATTTTTTGTATATAATTTTTGTGTTGAGTGATGGAAGGATTGGATAATGATGAGGTTGGGCAATTTTTAAGGGATATAGGAAGGGTTTGGGGGATTTTGTGGACAAATGTGATGGATTTAGAAGAGTGAGTTATGGATACACACACGATAAGGGAGGCTTCCCTCCTTTTATGCCCAATCTTATATGGCAGCGAGGCTGAAGTAAGAGCAGGATAGAATACTATCCGGCGCGTACTTAACAGCCGAGTAGCAGATAGTATGGTTTTCAATCAAGAACAGGGAAGGTGTAAATACTGGGAGATCATACAGGGATAAAGTTCAGGATTAGGCCCAAGTAGTCACCAGCCTTGCTGTCGAAGAAAAAAAAAAAAAAAAAAGGAGGAGCCATCTGAGTCCTTGGATTTATCCGAGAGCTCGGCTTCCCTCCTTTTATGCCCAATCTTATATGGCAGCGAGGCTGAAGTAAGAGCAGGATAGAATACTATAAGTAAGAATCGGTTGCTGAATTTTGCAAAATTTTGTACAAATTGGTGCACATCTATGGTATTTTGATCCTGAAAAGTTACGGATAGCTTCATAATACCAACTAGATTATATAAATTGGTGCATATTGTATTCGATCTCTATTAATCTGGCGGTAAGAAAGTTCGTATCGATGGTCTATCACTGTAACCTAGAATTAAGTGCTTACGCAACGGTTACAAACGATAATGTAAAACAATGAGGTAGTTTCGTAATAATTAAGAGAGTATCATGTATGGTATCTTGATCCTGAAAAGTTACGGCTAGCTTTATAGTACCAACTAGATTATATAAGATTATGTTTCAAGTTTTCATCCGTCACAATGTATGCGATTCAAAAGGACAAATTTTAACTGGCTGCAAAGTCAATTTAGTCCCTTCTTCCGATATTGTTTTGTTGATGTTTTTTCAACGCTGAGGAATAGCCTTTGACCATGTGATTACTGATTGTGTTCTTCTTTGTCTATCACGGGAGAGGGACCTATAAGTAAGAATCGGTTGCTAGAGGGGGTTCATGAAGGGCTAAAATTTTGTACAAATTGGTGCACATCTATGGTATTTTGATCCTGAAAAGTTACGGATAGCTTCATAATACCAACTAGATTATATAAGATATTGTTCAAGTTTTCATCCGCCACGATGTCTACGATTGAAAAAGATAAAATTCAACTGGCTGCAAAGTCAATTTAGTCAATTTTTTCGATACTGTTTTGTTGTTTTTTTTCAACGCTAAGGAATAGCCTTTGATCATGTGATTACTGATTGCGTTCTTCTTTGAACTTACTCTTTCAAAGCTTCGATAGGCTGAAAACTTCAGCTTTTAACCGATAGCGAAGAAACAAAACCGAAGTGTTGCTCTCGCAACACTTTAGTTGGCGAAGCCGGACAAAGGTTGCTGCTACACTTCACGTTGCCCAGGCAACGTAGGTCTTGTTTTACAACCGTTTTCGCTCATCTGTTTAAAACACTGGTTTCCAATCGCTTTCAACTGTTTGGAAACGACTGAATTCGATTGTAACTTTACAACTGTTTTGTAACAAGCGTATTTAAACAACTGTTTACACTTTTTTTTGAATGTATTTAACCATATGCTTCCGAACGTGTTCAGTTGTTTACGATCAGAAAAAAATGGTTTGATCTGTTGACGAACATACTGTTTGATTACGGTTTGATTTGTTGATGAACATAGACTCCTCTGTCGGAGTCTAGAGTTTAGTTTCCTACTTTGTAATTATAAAATCCCAAAACTAACACTCTCCATAAAAATAAAAGTGTCAGTTGTAAGACAGTCTTTGCCCGATGACCTTGCTGGGTCGAAAGACAAGTATAACCAAAATGGGAGTCGGTACCCAGCTTACGATGGCCTTGCTGGATCGAAAGACAAGTATAATCAAAATGGGGATCTATCCCCAGCTTACTGTAAGGAACTCTCCGACGAAACCGGGTTCTGAACTCCATCCAGTAGATGTAAAGACCATATACAGACTGTTGCTGGTGGATCCGATGACAGTTCCAGTCTGTAAACCGCTCAGTCGAGCAAGTTTCGGTGCCAGATCAGTTTCGCCATCATAGATCTACAGGAAAGGGCAAAAAATAGATGTTGCACCCATGCAAAACATCAAGTAAACGTCATTCTGGCTTAGTCATTGTTACCATCCATCCCTAAATGGCAGCAAAGTCATCGACGAAATCATCGGTGAGATTCCTCATCTCGCGTAGCTTCTAGCCCTTTTTAACCCGGGTTGTCAGTGAAACGTCCCAAGTCGACACGTCCTTGGCAGAACGTCCCCAGTCGACACTTCCTCGGCAGAACGTCCCCATTTGCAAAATGTCCCTGCCGATGAACGTCCCATGACAAAACGTCCCCGTGGCGAAGCGTCCTCACAAAAAAACGTCCACTTAGCTAAACGTCCCCATTTATAACGTCCCGATGGTGAAGCGTCCCCGGCTAAAATTTTAGTTTTTTCGAGGGGATTTCAGCGATTCAATCAGAACCGATATTTTCAAAGCGGATTAATTTAAGACCATATCATCGAATAAGAGACTAAATCGCCTTGGTATATATATATTATGCCAATAGATGCTGTAAACTGAGACGAAACTTTGAAATTTAAAAGTTCCTTTGTGGGAGGAGTTAGAGTGGGAAGACATCGATAGGAAACGCTTAAATTAGACTCTACTCAGACCTGAATGATCGTTTGGCATCATAGTTTCCATTTATCGACCACATATTGGCAACAAGTAGCCTACCTCTTTCGGTACATCTTGTATCTAAAAAACGGTATCTCTTTTTCTGATAGCTACTATTGCAATTTCCTCTCTATTTCCTCTCCAGTTTTATTGACTAGTTTTTTCTCTTATTTACATGGGACAGTGTCGGGTCCTTTCTTTCTTCCTCCCGTTTCTTCTACCGACTTCAATGATAAGAGCCGCGCTGCATCAAAAATCGGTTTTGAAAAGTGGGCCAGCTTTCAGAACAAGACCAAAGGTTCCGATGGGATCCCAAAAATTCAATATTTGATCCAGATAATTAGGTTTTGTCTTCGCCAGATCCAGTCTTCGCCAGGCCAAACAGCTAATCATTAAGAAATCCAAGCTCAGATATGGATTCAGCATGTGCGTTTACCTCTATAAGCCGATCGAAACGATCCTAGCTTACTTCTGTGAATTTTGCGGTTCTGGCGAAATTCAAGAACTACTTGTCCGGCGAAAAACTAAAGCTCAAAAACGGATTCACCGTGTGAGGATACACTTAGGGTACAGAAATATCTTGTTAAAAACCTACTAATCAAGCCCTATCCTCAACTCGTGTTTTATCTACCTATCTCCAATGTAAGTACGAGCTTAATAAATGTGCTTAGTTATTGACCTACGAACTGGTATCGCCTTCGGGAAGAATAGGTGCGCGTCATAGGAAACCAGTAGCCACTATCATCACGCTCGCCCGCTACTCTCAACCACGCTACCTTAGATCCATCTGCGCCTTACCCACTTCGTACAGTCCAGCAGTATTGTACCATCATAACCGTATCTCCTTACCCCTATATCCAACATCTAATCAACTTGAAATAAAAATTTAACTTTTAACAAATTTTCCGCTTTTGGCCGGATTCCGGGCGAACTACTTGTCCGGCGATAAAATGGTTTTCGTATTCTTGTTCAGCATGCCTTCTTACCCCTACATCAAACATCTAATCAACTTCAGATAAAACTTTAACTTCTAACAAACTTTCCGGTTTTGGCCGGATTCCGGACGAACTACTTGTCCGGCGAGAAAACAGATTTCATATTCTTGTTCAGCATGCCTTCTTACCCCTATATCGAACATCTAATCAACTTCAAATAAGACTTCTACTTTTAACAAACTTTTCGGTTTCGGCCGGATTCCGGACGAACTACTTGTCCGGCGAGAAAATGGTTTTCATATTCGTGTTCAGCGTTCTTTCTTACCCCATAATCGACTATCACATTAGCTGTTTAAATTTTTTTTGCTTGCCCCTTAATTTAAACCCCCTCCCCCACCCCTAAATGTAAAGCTACAGGGCCCATCTGCGAACTCGACCTTACTCTTGACCCAAAGAATTCCCACACCAAGTTTCATCAAAATATCTCACTGCCTTCGAGAGTTATCGTGCTTACAGACAGACAGACGGACAGACGGACGGACAGACGGACAGACGGACGGACGGACAGACGGACAGACGGACGGACGGACGGATGGACGGACGGACGGACGGACAGACGGACAACTTTTTGCGATGTCATAGGTATCCCTCCACTTACGTTTTGGGATCCCAAAAAGCGGGGTTTGTGACGAATTTATTGGGCGAAATGACGATCGGTCGAATCGACGGATTTATTGGGAGATGTGAAGGGTGAGCGAATCAACGGATTTCAAGAGTGGGCGAATCAGAGGATTTTAGGAGTGGGCGAATTGACGCTTCAGGAAATCGATGTTGGGTGAATAGACGGCAAGCGAATCGACGGGTACAGGAATCGACGGGTGGGCCAATCGACGGATATTTTGGGTCTTGTGACGGGAGGGCGAACGTAAGAAAAAGTGGGGGATGTGACAAATTTTTTGGGCGAAATGACGGGTGAGCGAATCGACGGGTGGGCGAATAGACGGGTTCCTGGATGAAAGACGGGAAAAAGTAACAGACATATTCAGCTTATTTCAACGTCGTCCATCCTAATAAAAGAAAAACTTTGAAGCGGACAGAAGCAGTACTTACGGTAAGGCGGCCACAGCAATCTTCGGTGTGGAAAAGAGTGAAGGTAATCTGGACCTTCTTGCCAGCTTTGACGTTTATGCCATAGCACGAGTCTGAATGGGGGGGATATTGTCTAGGGTAGTTCGGAGAGGTAATATTTCCAGTAGAACCAGTAAATCGGTTTGAACAAGCCTGTAAAAAGGGGCATGATGATGACATGCCACAGAGTTCTCGAAAGATTAATACATATTCAGTTTAATAGACAGAGGCTGAACTGGGACAACTTCTTCAAACAAACTGATTCCTTTTTAAAACAGAAATGTGAAAAAAAGTATTGTATCTATCCCTTACTGAACGAATTACACAAACGACGTAGCAAAATTTTAGACAACCCACGAGGGATGTCATAATAAATTTCGCTTTTAACAGAGCACAGGTCCTGCAAGTTACGGGTAAGTGAAACTAGCCTATTTTTCAGAAAGAAGAACTGAAGTGGCTGCAGAAGGCTCAGAACCTCTTGCTGGTGCAAAATGTTGGATATCAATAATCTGAATAATTTGCCGTCAGGCTGTATTTCGATCTCTCACTGCTGGAGGTGACGCATCTAAATATTCGAGAATATTTGAGAATATTTAGTGTGACGCATCTCTCACACCACAGGTGTTACGATCTGTCGGTAATTAGGAGCTTTGGATTTTTATTAAAGAAATTCAGCCACTAATAAATGGAGTCCATGAGAGAAGTCTTGTCAACAATCAGAATGAATAAATACAATGAGACAATCAGGAAAGAAGAACTAGTTCTAGGATTGAAATATAGCATCGTTAAAATGAGAATGGCTAAGACAAAATATGGTGATATGTTGGTTGTGGTTATTAATCATAATAACAAAGCCTGTGATCTGTTTATTCCACAATTATGGGTAACAGACATCGGGTCTGCCGTAAATAGCTTGTGTCGCTGTATAATGCCATTGCCCTTCCATATGTACTATTTATAGCACCTTTTTGGAAATACATGTCATCCGCCCAGTTTGCGAAAGTAAGAGTTCTGTTTTTTGGATTCGCGAAGTTCCTTCTGAGACTTCCCCCGAGGACGAGGAACTCCAATATCATGCGTAATTACGGTGTATCCGATCCAAAAGTTTGTATTAACCGTGTCGGGTAATAAAATTACTTACTTACTTACTTAGTTCTTTTGAGCTTCTCTAAAATCGTAATGACTTACTCACTAGTGGTTTCACGACAGGTCAACCGGTTATGCAGAAAAATTCCTGCACCCTCCACCCTCAAACGAATTATACTCCTTGCAAAGGCTGCAAAGGTAACATCAGGCCTTTAAAATTAGCCTATACTTCGTAAAAGAAAAAAGGAAAAAACTCACCTGGCTGTAGTAAGCCCTGAATCCCTTTCCTGACCCATTCGGGTTGGATTCAAAGGTGACAAACATACTGTTACGGGTGGAGTAGAAAACACTGTTGGCATGCTGTCCACTTACTGTGCTGAGGAGGGCCTCTCTTTCCGATGCACCATCATAGACCTTTCAAAAAGGAAGATCAGGGATAACAGTCGAGATTCATTCTTCAGCTGACTTTCTAGGTCGGTAGGAAATAACTATCTGGTTAGGAGGAAGTAACCTACTGGTTGATACAGAGGTTGGGAGAAAAATCTTATCTTGGAATTAAACATCTTGGAAGGTTTACCTGTATGGGAATTTCGCACAGGGAGCACTTTCTATAGTTTGGTAAGGTTTAAGGTTTGGATTTTGAAATGTAAAATATTTAAATTTTACCATGGCCATGGCCATACCATGGCCGCAAGGCTTTAGTGTAATAAACTTACTTACTTATTATAATCTAGGCTACTTGTTGTGCGGGTCATTATGTCAAGCGCTGAACTAACTCTCTGTTTAGATGAAATTCTATAAAATCCTTCAGTACTAATAAAGTTTAGTTGCAGGATTGCAAAAACAGGTCGGATGCTAGAGCAATTATGACGTAAAAAAGTATGCTCATCCGATTTCCTAAAGCCGACGCATGTGTCTGTTATCGTCAAATCTTGTTTAAGCTAAGTATGACTTCAGCTGTACCTTATTAAACCTAAGCACAAAGTCAGCTTTACCTTACTAAACATAAGAGCGATATCACGATAGTCTTCCCTCTTGGACTTGAAGTAAATAAGTTTGTCATTTGGTTATTAAGTTCTCATATGTTGTCAGTTTTACTTTGGTTCGTGCTTCAGTTGTGATTTTTAATAAATATTCTGGAAATAAACTATCAACCCACCATTTTACACCCTACGGTGAACACCATCCGACCGACCGACCCAGACATTTTCCGACTACAATAAACTGTCCATAAGCATATTCTTAGACATAAGAAAAAGGAAGGCTTCCCTCCTTTTATTCCCAATCTTATCTGGCAGCGAGGCTGAAGTAAAAGCAGGACAGAATGCTATCTAGTACATACTGTGGCATCAAAACTAAACTCAAAACAAGATTATGTTGTGTAGCCAAAATCTTGCGAGGCTTAAAAAAGTTTTATCTTTACCTTGACAAGGTCAACATCAATTTCCGTGTCAACATCGGAGAACTCAAGTCGTACTACTCCACCACGGTTGACAGCAATATGATAACAGAGATTCAAATTAGGTGCGTATTCACTGGGATAGGCTGGAGACTCGATGCTACCATTTTGGGACGAATATATATTACAAGACACCTAAAACGATTTGAAGGGTTATGGATAATCGTAATCTAAACCTCGTCCGAGAACCGTACCGAAACAAAGACGAAAGCTGGAAAGTGAACAACAGCATTTACCAACTTAAATTATATCCTTTTTTAAAGTAGCCTTGCCAAAGAAAAAAACTTAAACATAAAAGGATAGATATTTATTATTCACTCAGATTTTCATGGTAACAAAACCACAATTAGTGAGAACTCGCATTCATAAATTTGTCACTATTACAATTTAAAGCCACCAAATGGTATAAAGAAATATAGATTTTTAACAATCCTAGCTTTTTTCATATTTCTTTCATTGGTGGTGTTTGCTTTAATAGCCTGAGTTATGCTGATGAACAGGTTAAGTTAACTCATACAATGGCTGCATTAAACCATCTACTTTTTATGTGTAATTAGTTTTCATTAGCTAATGAAATCGTATTTGATGTTTAACTGAAAAGACAGCTTATTTTTACATTTGTCCTTTAAATACACTGAAACATTCCAAAACGTCTAAACGATTTTGTATTCTATGACCCAATGCTCTCAAAATAATTTCAGAATTTGCGCAGTTGTTGAAAACAAGCCTGCATTTGCAAGATTAAAGACGGTAAGCGCGAAAAGTCACTTAGGGAGAATGTAGGAGAATGATGTTAAGATATGTTTTGCAAGAAATATGCAACTTTTTTTTGGCAATATGGGATGTATTTTTCAAGCATTAAGGGAAAGGCGCATAGACGTACCACACATTCGAAAGATTGTTTATTCGATGAAATCCAATATCTGTGGACAGCAGACAAAAGGAGTAACGCATTTTTATTGGATTTTTGGGTCTGGATAGAACGATAAGAGACTTGGATTGAGCTGGCACTATCGGTTAAACGGGTACTTTAAGGTTTGTTCACTGCATTGAGAAAACCAAGGTCTCATTTTTGGATGTTAAATTCTAGTAACTTTCTTATGAAATGAATAAACAATCATGGTCTTGTAAATATTTTGTCTTCGCCAGATAACCTAGATTTTTGTCAGATACGACCAGAATACCATTGCTAGTCGAAAACCCGTAAATACTCAGATGTTCATTCCAAAATGATCTGTTCAGATTCAAGGCGAATTTCTTGTCAGGTAAAAAGGTAAAAATCCAGAAAAGGTTTTTGAACTTTCCGCATGTATTTGTACCCTAATAATGAATGTCGTGGAAAGCCCCATGCTAGCAGGCAAGCAGGAAGGCACCAGTTTCGAATTGAAGATGGAGTAAAATCTATAAGTGTTAAATATGTGTGGCAGTTACCCGGCCCCACAGACAATATATCTTCTTTTAGTGATAAACAGAAAAATTTACAGAAACAAAAAAGTGGCATTTTTCCACGGGTCCGAAATTTCTGGCATCTATTGTTTCTACCCATTTCTGTTCGTGATTTCAGTTGAGTTTATCATGCGGTTTTTCGCACTTGGGACTGCAGTAGAGAAATGGTATCAGATGTGCCTCTTAAACTTTAAAAGTTCTCTCGCTGCTTAAGGAATTAGAGCTTATCCTTTGCTCCTTTCTAAGCAGTGACGTCAGAAAGTTGGCCTACGTAAAAAAAGTCAACTTTTGAACTAAGACAGATAGAACGTTTTTTCGACGGCAATCGCCCTTGATTAGCGATTTTTTTGGTAAAAAGATTCCGTCATGAGATACACCAGTTTGAAAGATTTAGGGTTTGAAGACTTCAGTAGTAAGGTACACACTGAAACCAAAAATAAGCCGATACCAATTGTGAGACATGTAGAGGACTTGTAAGTAACAGTCGGCTGTTAGTTCATAATCATCTTCGGTAATGAGGGGCTTGTAACTTTTGCTGGTCGGTGTCTGTATTATTTGTTTACGGTGTATTTGACTGTAAGAACAAGCTGGTTCCCAATTGTAAGACATGTAAGGGACTTGTAAGTAATAATCGGCTGTTAAGCTATAATCATCTTCAGTGATTAGGAGTATGAAACTTTTGCTAGTACCCATTATTTGTTTCGGATGAACTTGATGTCTATCACGGTAGAGGGACTTGTAAGTAAGAATCGGTTCATAAGGGGCTAGAAATTTGTGCGAATTGGTGCACATTGTATTCGATCTCTATTAATCTGGCGGTAAGAAAGTTTGTATCGATGGTCTATCACTGTAACCTAGAATTAATTGCTTACGCAACGGTTACAAACGATAATGTAAAACACTGAGGTAGTTTCGTAATAATTAATAGAGTATCATGTATGGTATCTTGATCCTGAAAAGTTACGGCTAGCTTTATAGTACCAACTAGATTATATAAGATTATGTTTCAAGTTTTCATCCGTCACAATGTATGCGATTCAAAAGGACAAATTTTAACTGGCTGCAAAGTCAATTTAGTCCCTTCTTCCGATATTGTTTTGTTGATGTTTTTTCAACGCTGAGGAATAGCCTTTGACCATGTGATTACTGATTGTGTTCTTCTTTGTCTATCACGGGAGAGGGACCTATAAGTAAGAATCGGTTGCTAGAGGGGGTTCATGAAGGGCTAAAATTTTGTACAAATTGGTGCACATCTATGGTATTTTGATCCTGAAAAGTTACGGATAGCTTCATAATACCAACTAGATTATATAAGATATTGTTCAAGTTTTCATCCGCCACGATGTCTACGATTGAAAAAGATAAAATTCAACTGGCTGCAAAGTCAATTTAGTCAATTTTTTCGATACTGTTTTGTTGTTTTTTTTTCAACGCTGAGGAATAGCCTTTGATCATGTGATTACTGATTGCGTTCTTCTTTGAACTTACTCTTTCAAAGCTTCGATAGGCTGAAAACTTCAGCTTTTAACCGATAGCGAAGAAACAAAACCGAAGTGTTGCTCTCGCTACACTTTAGTTGGCGAAGCCGGACAAAGGTTGCTGCTACACTTCACGTTGCCCAGGCAACGTAGGTCTTGTTTTACAACCGTTTTCGCTCATCTGTTTAAAACACTGGTTTCCAATCGCTTTCAACTGTTTGGAAACGACTGAATTCGATTGTAACTTTACAACTGTTTTGTAACAAGCGTATTTAAACAACTGTTTACACTTTTTTTTGAATGTATTTAACCATATGCTTCCGAACGTGTTCAGTTGTTTACGATCAGAAAAAAATGGTTTGATCTGTTGACGAACATACTGTTTGATTACGGTTTGATTTGTTGATGAACATAGACTCCTCTGTCGGAGTCTAGAGTTTAGTTTCCTACTTTGTAATTATAAAATCCCAAAATTAACACTCTCCATAAAAATAAAAGTGTCAGTTGTAAAACAGTCTTTGCCCGATGACCTTGCTGGGTCGAAAGACAAGTATAACCAAAATGGGAGTCGGTACCCAGCTTACGATGGCCTTGCTGGATCGAAAGACAAGTATAATCAAAATGGGGATCTATCCCCAGCTTACTGCAAGGAACTCTCCGACGAAACCGGGTTCTGAACTCCATCCAGTAGATGTAAAGACCATATACAGACTGTTGCTGGTGGATCCGATGACAGTTCCAGTCTGTAAACCGCTCAGTCGAGCAAGTTTCGGTGCCAGATCAGTTTCGCCATCATAGATCTACAGGAAAGGGCAAAAAATAGATGTTGCACCCATGCAAAACATCAAGTAAACGTCATTCTGGCTTAGTCATTGTTACCATCCATCCCTAAATGGCAGCAAAGTCATCGACGAAATCATCGGTGAGATTCCTCATCTCGCGTAGCTTCTAGCCCTTTTTAACCCGGGTTGTCAGCGAAACGTCCCAAGTCGACACGTCCTTGGCAGAACGTCCCCAGTCGACACTTCCTCGGCAGAACGTCCCCATTTGCAAAATGTCCCTGCCGATGAACGTCCCATGACAAAACGTTCCCGTGGCGAAGCGTCCTCACAAAAAAACGTCCACTTAGCTAAACGTCCCCATTTATAACGTCCCGATGGTGAAGCGTCCCCGGCTAAAATTTTAGTTTTTTCGAGGGGATTTCAGTGATTCAATCAGAACCGATATTTTCAAAGCGGATTAATTTAAGACCATATCATCGAATAAGAGACTAAATCGCCTTGGTATATATATATTATGCCAATAGATGCTGTAAACTGAGACGAAACTTTGAAATTTAAAAGTTCCTTTGTGGGAGGAGTTAGAGTGGGAAGACATCGATAGGAAACGCTTAAATTAGACTCTACTCAGACCTGAATGATCGTTTGGCATCATAGTTTCCATTTATCGACCACATATTGGCAACAAGTAGCCTACCTCTTTCGGTACATCTTGTATCTAAAAAACGGTATCTCTTTTTCTGATAGCTACTATTGCAATTTCCTCTCTATTTCCTCTCCAGTTTTATTGGCTAGTTTTTTCTCTTATTTACATGGGACAGTGTCGGGTCCTTTCTTTCTTCCTCCCGTTTCTTCTACCGACTTCAATGATAAGAGCCGCGCTGCATCAAAAATCGGTTTTGAAAAGTGGGCCAGCTTTCAGAACAAGACCAAAGGTTCCGATGGGATCCCAAAAATTCAATATTTGATCCAGATAATTAGGTTTTGTCTTCGCCAGATCCAGTCTTCGCCAGGCCAAACAGCTAATCATTAAGAAATCCAAGCTCAGATATGGATTCAGCATGTGCGTTTACCTCTATAAGCCGATCGAAACGATCCTAGCTTACTTCTGTGAATTTTGCGGTTCTGGCGAAATTCAAGAACTACTTGTCCGGCGAAAAACTAAAGCTCAAAAACGGATTCACCGTGTGAGGATACACTTAGGGTACAGAAATATCTTGTTAAAAACCTACTAATCAAGCCCTATCCTCAACTCGTGTTTTATCTACCTATCTCCAATGTAAGTACGAGCTTAATAAATGTGCTTAGTTATTGACCTACGAACTGGTATCGCCTTCGGGAAGAATAGGTGCGCGTCATAGGAAACCAGTAGCCACTATCATCACGCTCGCCCGCTACTCTCAACCACGCTACCTTAGCTCCATCTGCGCCTTACCCACTTCGTACAGTCCAGCAGTATTGTACCATCATAACCGTATCTCCTTACCCCTATATCCAACATCTAATCAACTTGAAATAAAAATTTAACTTTTAACAAATTTTCCGCTTTTGGCCGGATTCCGGGCGAACTACTTGTCCGGCGATAAAATGGTTTTCGTATTCTTGTTCAGCATGCCTTCTTACCCCTACATCAAACATCTAATCAACTTCAGATAAAACTTTAACTTCTAACAAACTTTCCGGTTTTTGCCGGATTCCGGACGAACTACTTGTCCGGCGAGAAAACAGTTTTCATATTCTTGTTCAGCATGCCTTCTTACCCCTATATCGAACATCTAATCAACTTCAAATAAGACTTCTACTTTTAACAAACTTTTCGGTTTCGGCCGGATTCCGGACGAACTACTTGTCCGGCGAGAAAATGGTTTTCATAATCGTGTTCAGCGTTCTTTCTTACCCCATAATCGACTATCACATTAGCTGTTTAAAATTTTTTTGCTTGCCCCTTAATTTAAACCCCCTCCCCCACCGCTAAATGTAAAGCTACAGGGCCCATCTGCGAACTCGACCTTACTCTTGACCCAAAGAATTCCCACACCAAGTTTCATCAAAATATCTCACTGCCTTCGAGAGTTATCGTGCTTACAGACAGACAGACGGACAGACGGACGGACAGACGGACAGACGGACGGACGGACAGACGGACAGACGGACGGACGGACGGATGGACGGACGGACGGACGGACAGACGGACAACTTTTTGCGATGTCATAGGTATCCCTCCACTTACGTTTTGGGATCCCAAAAAGCGGGGTTTGTGACGAATTTATTGGGCGAAATGACGATCGGTCGAATCGACGGATTTATTGGGAGATGTGAAGGGTGAGCGAATCAACGGATTTCAAGAGTGGGCGAATCAGAGGATTTTAGGAGTGGGCGAATTGACGCTTCAGGAAATCGATGTTGGGTGAATAGACGGCAAGCGGATCGACGGGTACAGGAATCGACGGGTGGGCCAATCGACGGATATTTTGGGTCTTGTGACGGGAGGGCGAACGTAAAAAAAAGTGGGGGATGTGACAAATTTTTTGGGCGAAATGACGGGTGAGCGAATCGACGGGTGGGCGAATAGACGGGTTCCTGGATGAAAGACGGGAAAAAGTAACAGACATATTCAGCTTATTTCAACGTCGTCCATCCTAATAAAAGAAAAACTTTGAAGCGGACAGAAGCAGTACTTACGGTAAGGCGGCCACAGCAATCTTCGGTGTGGAAAAGAGTGAAGGTAATCTGGACCTTCTTGCCAGCTTTGACGTTTATGCCATAGCACGAGTCTGAATGGGGGGGATATTGTCTAGGGTAGTTCGGAGAGGTAATATTTCCAGTAGAACCAGTAAATCGGTTTGAACAAGCCTGTAAAAAGGGGCATGATGATGACATGCCACAGAGTTCTCGAAAGATTAATACATATTCAGTTTAATAGACAGAGGCTGAACTGGGACAACTTCTTCAAACAAACTGATTCCTTTTTAAAACAGAAATGTGAAAAAAAGTATTGTATCTATCCCTTACTGAACGAATTACACAAACGACGTAGCAAAATTTTAGACAACCCACGAGGGATGTCATAATAAATTTCGCTTTTAACAGAGCACAGGTCCTGCAAGTTACGGGTAAGTGAAACTAGCCTATTTTTCAGAAAGAAGAACTGAAGTGGCTGCAGAAGGCTCAGAACCTCTTGCTGGTGCAAAATGTTGGATATCAATAATCTGAATAATTTGCCGTCAGGCTGTATTTCGATCTCTCACTGCTGGAGGTGACGCATCTAAATATTCGAGAATATTTGAGAATATTTAGTGTGACGCATCTCTCACACCACAGGTGTTACGATCTGTCGGTAATTAGGAGCTTTGGATTTTTATTAAAGAAATTCAGCCACTAATAAATGGAGTCCATGAGAGAAGTCTTGTCAACAATCAGAATGAATAAATACAATGAGACAATCAGGAAAGAAGAACTAGTTCTAGGATTGAAATATAGCATCGTTAAAATGAGAATGGCTAAGACAAAATATGGTGATATGTTGGTTGTGGTTATTAATCATAATAACAAAGCCTGTGATCTGTTTATTCCACAATTATGGGTAACAGACATCGGGTCTGCCGTAAATAGCTTGTGTCGCTGTATAATGCCATTGCCCTTCCATATGTACTATTTATAGCACCTTTTTGGAAATACATGTCATCCGCCCAGTTTGCGAAAGTAAGAGTTCTGTTTTTTGGATTCGCGAAGTTCCTTCTGAGACTTCCCCCGTGGACGAGGAACTCCAATATCATGCGTAATTACGGTGTATCCGATCCAAAAGTTTGTATTAACCGTGTCGGGTAATAAAATTACTTACTTACTTACTTAGTTCTTTTGAGCTTCTCTAAAATCGTAATGACTTACTCACTAGTGGTTTCACGACAGGTCAACCGGTTATGCAGAAAAATTCCTGCACCCTCCACCCTCAAACGAATTATACTCCTTGCAAAGGCTGCAAAGGTAACATCAGGCCTTTAAAATTAGCCTATACTTCGTAAAAGAAAAAAGGAAAAAACTCACCTGGCTGTAGTAAGCCCTGAATCCCTTTCCTGACCCATTCGGGTTGGATTCAAAGGTGACAAACATACTGTTACGGGTGGAGTAGAAAACACTGTTGGCATGCTGTCCACTTACTGTGCTGAGGAGGGCCTCTCTTTCCGATGCACCATCATAGACCTTTCAAAAAGGAAGATCAGGGATAACAGTCGAGATTCATTCTTCAGCTGACTTTCTAGGTCGGTAGGAAATAACTATCTGGTTAGGAGGAAGTAACCTACTGGTTGATACAGAGGTTGGGAGAAAAATCTTATCTTGGAATTAAACATCTTGGAAGGTTTACCTGTATGGGAATTTCGCACAGGGAACACTTTCTATAGTTTGGTAAGGTTTAAGGTTTGGATTTTGAAATGTTAAATATTTAAATTTTACCATGGCCATGGCCATACCATGGCCGCAAGGCTTTAGTGTAATAAACTTACTTACTTATTATAATCTAGGCTACTTGTTGTGCGGGTCCTTATGTCAAGCGCTTAACTAACTCTCTGTTTAGATGAAATTCTATAAAACCCTTCAGTACTAATAGATTTTAGTCGCAAGATTGCAAAAACAGGTCAGATGCTAGAGCAATTATGACGTAAAAAAGTATGCTCATTCGATTTCCTAAAGCCGACGCATGTGTCTGTTATCGTCAAATCTTGTTTAAGCTAAGTATGACTTCAGCTGTATCTTATTAAACCTAAGCACAAAGTCAGCTTTACCTTACTAAACATAAGAGCGATATCACGATAGTCTTCCCTCTTGGACTTGAAGTAAATAAGTCATTTGGTTATTAGTTCTCATATGTTGTCAGTTTAACTTTGGTTCGTGCTTCAGTTGTGATTTTGAACAAATAGTCTGGAAATAAACTATCAACCCGCCATTTTACACCCTATGGTGAACACCATCCGACCGACCGACCCAGACATTTTCCGACTACAACATACTGTCCATAAGCATATTCTTAGACACAAGAAAAGGGAGGCTTCCCTCCTTTTATGTCCAATCTTATCTGGCAGCGAGGCTGAAGTAAAAGCAGGACAGAATACTATCTAGTCCATACTGTGGCATCAAAACTGAAGTCAAAACAAGATTATGTTGTGTAGCCAAAATCTTGCGAGGCATAACAAAGTTTTATCTTTACCTTGACAAGGTCAACATCAATTTCCGTGTCAACATCAGAGAACTCAAGTCGTACTACTCCACCAGGGTTGACAGCAATATGATAACAGAGATTCAAATTAGGTGCGTATTCACTGGGATAGGCTGGAGACTCGATGCTACCATTTTGGGATGAGTATACATTACAAGACACCTAAAATGATATAAGGGGTTATGGATCATCGTCCTCTAAACCTCGTCCAAGAACCGTAACGAAACAAAGATGAAAGCTGGAAAGTGAACAACAGGATTTAGCGGCAAGGCTTTCTTCAAATAGCCTTGCCAAAGAAAAAAACTCAAACAGAACATAATCGATATTTATTCACCCACACTTTCACGGTATCAATAGTACAGTTGGTGAAAACACTCATGCAAAAAATTTGTCAAAATTTGACAATATAAAGTCCTTGATTCATGTGGGCCGATAAGGCGGGAGACACCATAACTATTCGATGGGTCGGATTTTTTCGAAAACACTGTTACCTTTGTTTTCTTCAAATTCCTCACGGTAGCCAAAGTTATCCAAAGATTACTTGAACACAATTCCCTCTTGAAAGCATGGTCACCATTGCTCATTAGCTATTCATTGATCTCCCGCCCTAGGTCAAAGAGTTACTAAAACCTTCGAGAAGATCGAGTGGCGTGTAAGAGGATAAAAACAACTAAGTATATCACCATGTGAACGTTTAGATATTTTGGAACAAAAAATCATCGGCTCGTTGGACATTTTTGGGTCTCGGAAGCTGAATATAATTTATCTCAATTTCAGAATCTTCAAGAAATCACTATGAGAAATTTAGTATAATTTCCGGCGTTTGTTTATAGTGATCTTGTTTTCATCCTCCCTTCTTTGGACTCAAGGGAATTAACAAGAAAAAATAGAAAACAAAATACTTGTAGAAATCGATAATGCAAGTAATTATGAGTTGGCCGAGCGCCGAAGGCGTGAAGTCAATTAAACGAATTAATAAAGAGACGAACGTAACCTTGCCTTTCTGCTTCAGCCTTCTGTATTTCCGACTGTTCAACGGGAACCCGTCTTTTCGCCCACCCGTCGATTCGCCAACTTCTTAAAATCGACCACTGATCCAGCACGGCTCTTATCATTGAAGGCGGCAAAAGAAAGCGATCGAGTCGCAGGGGAGTAATTAAGAAGGATACGATACCATCCGATTTAAATAAGGGTGAAAACTAGTTAATATAGCTTGAGCCAAATTGATCAGAAGCATTACGTAAGACCTCGGTGCTGATAATGAAAGAGGAAATAAAGAGGATGAATGCAAAAGTAAAGTTTCCAAAAAAGAGCTACCTTTTTAGGTACAAGTGTACCGAAAGAGGTGGGCTACATATTGCGATTATGTGGTACGTCAAAAGAATTATGATGCCACAAGATCAATCAAGTCTCAGTAGAGTGTAAGCGTAAGGTTCCCTCTTAGATCTTCCCCAGACTTCTCCTGCAGTTAAGCTCAGGTAGCGTTCCAGTGAAGTATTACAAGTAACGATGATAAGAGGAGGGGCGATCGTCATATTGTGAAAGTTATCACACTCTCTGGAACGCAAATAATAACAACGCGTACATACGTCATCACTCTTACGGGAGTTCCCGCAGAACCGGTAGTTATTATCACTTATGATGCTCGCGACCATCATAAGTAAATCGTAACGATCGTAACAGTCCTGGAAATAAAATAATAAGCGGGAGGAACCAATTTACTTATTACGGCGGGCTCTGGAACGGCAATAATAACAAGAATAGTAACGATCGTAACTAACATTACGTCTCTGGAACGCTGCCTCAGTTTCGTTTCAACTCATACCGCACACAACAATGCAGAACACATGCATGATAATGCTTATTAATTGTAGTATTTAGTATATTCCCAAGATTTGCAAAGTGTTATATAGTGAAGTGTTCGTAGGATCCCAAAACGTAGGTGGAGAGATGTGCGCGACTTCGTTAAAGTTGTCCGTCTGTCAGCACGATAACTTTCGAAGGAGTAGAGATATTTTCTTCAACCTTGGTATGAAGATTGACTGAGTCAAAGTACAGGTCAGGTTCGTAGATGATCCCTGTAGCCCCATATTTGGGGGTTGGGGAGGGGTTTCAGTTAAAGGAAGAATTTTTTTTTTATAAAAACTAATAAAATAGTCGATCTAGGAATAAGGAGACGTGCTGAATCCATTTATGAAACTTATTTTCTAGCCAGACAATTAGGTCGTCCGGAATCCGGCCAAAACTGGAAAATTTGTTAAAGTAAAAGTTTTATCTGAACCATGCATTTTCCGGAATTGTCGTCCTACTGTAACACCCCCCGCAATGAGCTTTTCATCAATTCCACACGCAGTCTGGCTATACTATACTTGTGATACTTTCTGCGCTTCTGTGAAACTTGATATTAACAGTCACAATATGAATAACCCGATGTGAGATTCCAATTTTTCTCTTGCTTGATTAAAGCTTTGTTCTATGGCCAAGTAACAGGCGGAACAATTAACACTCATTTTCGTGGCGTAGAATAACGGTAAGTAATATCTTGTTAAAGTTTGAAAAGAATCGATTAGAGTGCAGAGATAGGGGCAAGAAAACCTGAAACAAACAAGCAAAATCAAAATCGATCATAATCGCCAGAAATGTCAACGGTACAAAATGCCCACGGTTGAAAATGCTCTCAGGGAAGACAAAAATCATCCTGGTTCAAATTGCCGACAACTACCTGTCGGTGGGGTTTAAGGGGACAGAATCTTCTGGGATAACGGACAGCGAGATTACAAGGGACAGGAATACTACGGAATATTGTGAAACGGTTATTTTATAGTCTATCAAACTAGAATTACTTACACGAAAGTACGAACCAAATAAAATTATTTCAGCAGAAAGTAGAAGTAGAAAATCCAAACCTTGCACCCTGAAGGTAAGAATTGGTAACAGTGACAGTTTTGCTATCGCTAATTTGTGTTTTTTTTTTGTACTGGGAATTACAGTGTAACTGAACAGTTTCAATTGAAGATTATCGCCATTCTGCATGAGACTCGCTCCGCTCCTTTTGTGTCACACTCATCACTAGCTCCAGTTCACTACGGTCTGAGCACCTCAAACTGTAAAATCGTGGGCATTCTAACCGTGGGCATTTTGAGCCATGGGGATTTTTAGCCGTGGGCATTTTGAGTCGTGGGCATTGTGATCGTGGGCATTTTGAGTGTCAGTCCATTTTTCATGCTGGGCCAATTCACCTAAAATCAGGCACAGCCCGGAACTACTGCAATAACAGATAAATCCGGTTAAAAACTTGAGTGAAAAAGTTGACTTATCATTGTCGTCGGCCAGCTGTTCTGTAAAATCTTGTAAAGATACCGACTTATTAGTACAATCGTCGTCCGATTCGTCTGACAAGGGCCATTTATGAGGAAGCATAACACAGATCATAATATCCCTTAAGCTTCAGGATTCCAGCTATAATAGTTTCATAAATATCATCCTCTGGGATCCCGTCGGAACCTTTGGTCATTACTGCCGACCAAAGTTATTGGGGAGCACCGATCAAATTTTAATCGGATTAAAAATAGTAAAAGGGGAGACATCTGCTAGCAATGCTTATACTGTATTGAGATAATAATCGCAATACGTTGCCTACCGCTGTCGGTACATGTTATACCCCAAAATACGGTAGCTCCTTCATCTGATGTTTTACTCTCACATTCATCCTCTCCATTCCATCTTTCATTTTTATATCCGAAGTCTTTCATCATGCTTCTGATCATTCTGGCTCAAGCTGTGTTAACTTCACCCTTATTTAAATCGGACGGTATCGTATCCTTCTTAATTACTCCCCTGCGACTCGATCACTTTCTTTGCTGCGTTCAGTGATAAGAGCCGCGCTGGATCAGAGGTCGATTCTGAGAAGTGGGCAAATTGACGGAAAAAGTGGGGGTTGTGACGGATTCTTTGGGTCTTATGACGGGTAAGTGCGCTGTCGTATTTAAGTGGGGGTTGTGACGGATTTTGTGGGTCTTGTGACGGATAAGCGAGCTGTCGTAAAAAGTGGGGATTGTGACGGATTTTTTTGGTCTTGTGACGGGTAAGCGAGCTGTCGTAAAAAGTGGGGGTTGTGACGGAAATTTTGGTCTTGTGACGGGTAAGCGAGCTGGTGTAAAAAGTGGGGGTGGTGACGGATTTTTTGGGTATTATGACGGGTGGGCGAATCGACGGATCATAGAATTGGGCGAATCGAGGCTCAAGCAACATAACGCTGGGTGAATCGACGTTGGGCGAATCGACGGGTGGGCGAATCAACGGGTGGGCGAATCAGCTGGTGGGCGAATCAGCGGGTGGGCGAGTCGACGGTGGGCGAGTCGACGGGTGGGTGAATCGACGGATTTTTGGATTCTGCGTATTGACGGGTGGGTGAATCGATGGGTGGGGGTAGTGACAGCGACCCTGTTCAACGCCATCTATCACTGGATATATTTTTCCTTCCCTTCCTCGCCGATTGGCGACCCACGCGGCCGTCACCGGAAACCTGGTCATTCGCGAAGGGGAGCTGTATAGTGAAACAAAAGAAAAGTTTTACTTCGATTAATACGTTTCTTCAACAAACAAATGACATCAACTTCTATTATTCACAACCTTGTTCAACCTCCAATCAACTTCTCGTCTTCCTTCCGTCTATTTACCTGTAAACATATGAATTATATGGGGGATCGAGGGTCTGGATACCAAGGTTACGTTCGTCCCTTTATTAATTCGTTTAATTTATGTTGGCCTTCGCGCCTTGGCGCTCGGCCAACTCATAATTAAACTTCACCAAAGGGACTCACGTAACCTTGCCTGTTCAAAGCTTAACCACGGTAGTAAAAAGTTTTGAACGGCGATTCCTTTGACCAATCTTTTTTTTTGAGTATTTCATCCGTCGGTATACCGCAGTTTACAAGATGACTGGATGCTGCCCCCCTGGTAGAATGTAGCTTAAACTTCGAAACGTTTACACCCGAAGATTGCATGATATCGTACATCCATCTGCGCAACGTATCCTTAGTAGCGCGCCTCTACGGTTTCCTAGTTGTTAACAACAGAGTCTGTTCCAAGCCTCGAATCTCCTTTGTTTTCTCGACATATTGCATAAAGCATGACACTGGGCATAAGTTTCCTCCATTTTCTAAGGCTTGGATGGGTATGACTTTTAACGGGGATCTCACTTTTTGGGCCTTCTTTAGTTTCAACAACGGCAATGTTAAAACTCTATCCCGGAATACATGAGCATGGAGTGTTATGTTTGCTAGTTCGTCTACCCTGCAAAGCGTAGCCAAAGCAAACAACATAACCAGCTTCTGGGAGATTTGCAGCAAATCTAGGTCATCATTACTACCTAACGATTCAATATACTTAACGACAGTATCTAATTCCCAAACTTGGTCGTACCTAGGCTTAGGGGGCCGATCGTTATATACTCCTCTTAACATGCGTGCGACGACCGGATGCTCACCCAGAGATTTTCCGGATAAACTTGACAGTGCTGATCTGATAGTATTAGTCGCACTATAAGACTCCCCTTTTTCAAAACAATCCGCGATAAAATCACAAACATCATTTATATCGTACAAAATGGGATTTTTATTCCGTTCCGAACACCAATCAGCCCATTTTCTATAAGCTCCGTCATATGCTTTTCTAGTTCCTTCCCTCCAAGACTTTCCTGACAAATTTTGCACCGGTTCTGAAAAGTTTTGCTCTTGCAAGAGTTTCCTGTAACATTCCATGCCGCTAATCGGCAGGGTACCCTCTTTTCTCCACATTTCTGGCTCCTCAAAATGTCCATCGTATTCCCCAAGATAATTGGTTTGCCCTTCAGAAGTTCCAACAATACTGGGTACCAGGGTAGGAATTCACAAACTGGGGCTATCAGAATCATGGATTCCACCTGGTCCATGACCACTTTCCATAATACCCTGCCTATTAGACAAAAAGGGGGAAACGCGTAAGCATTCAGCTTTTTCCAATCTAGGGAAAACGCATCCGTTGCCAATGCTTCCTTGTCCAGATGCCACGATACAAGTTTTAGAACCTGACGGTTGTGTTTTGTCGCAAATAGATCTACGCTGGGAATTCCCAAGTGCAGAGCCATTTTGCGGAATACCTGTTTTTCCAACATTCAATCGCAAGGATCGCAGGTAATCCGCCTTCATGTTCACGACCACGGGTCTGTGTACTGCTGAAAGCGTCACATTCTTTGTTAGAGCCCATTCCCAGATTTGTAGCAATAACAGGGAGAGGGATTGTGACTTCGTCCCCCCCCCATCTTGTTGATGTAGGCGACAACGGTCCAGTTGTCCGTAAACACCTGTACTTAGGGGTATGGGATAGGTTGTTCTCCAATATTACGAGTGCATTCCATACTACCCCCAGTTCTAACCAATTTATCGGCTGATGTTTTTCCCTTTCCGACCATTTTCCGTGCGCAACATTTGTTCCCATATGAGCTCCCCAGCCCGTCATACATGCGTCAGTTACCAAAGGATGTTTTGGTTGCGGATTCAACAGACATTTCCCATTGTACATTTTCATGTGACGTTTCCACCAATATATCTCTTCTCTCGCTTCCGCAGACACAATCAGTTTTTGGTTGTAATTCAGGGACATTTTTAGCTGTAGATTCCTACATCTCTGTAATTCCCTGTAATGAAAAAGTGCGCCCATCACCGCTAACTGGGCAAATGTTAGCATGCCAATGAAGCTTGCTATTTCCCGAACCGAAACCGTTTGTTTCCGTAATAGAGTGTCCGCTGCTATTTTCACCGCTGTTACCTTTCTCGGATGGTAATTCGAACATCATCATTTCTGAGTCTACGACAAGCCCAAAAAACGTTATCTTCCGGCTCAGAGTCAGAATAGACTTCTTTTGGTTTATCATAAATCCCAGTTCCTGCAATTTTCCCATTAGCAACCTGATTTGGCTCGTTGCCTCGTCTATTCTTTGATTCATAGTCAAAATATCGTCTAGGAATACTACATTCCTGAGCCCCTGGACCCAGCCCAGTACCGGTTTCATGATCTTTGTGAAGACTCTTGGCGCCGAGGCCAACCCGAAAACCAACACTTTCCAACAATATATTTTCTTATTCCACCTTAACGCTAAGAACTTCCAAGGTTTCTTTGCTACTGGGACATTTAGGAACGCATCCTGAAGATCAAATTTCCCCAACAAATCCCGTGGCAATAACAGATCGTTGACACTGTTCATGCCCTCCATCCTGAAATGGTACTCGACCAAAAACTTGTTCAGTTCTTTCAAGTTCAGGCATCTTTTGGGACGGATACCAGGGGGCTCACAAAAGCCCGTTCTGGGAGGTGTTCTAATTCTTAAATAACTTCTGTTTCTAACAATATCAGAATCTCCTGATCGACTAAGTGGGGGGATACCTGTCCCAAAATTTCCCACTGGGGTATTGAATTTTTTGAAGTGTCGTGTGGAACTCTAGCTTGTACCCCGCTACTGTCTTTAACACCCATGGGTCGCTTGTGATACTGTGCCATGCTGTCATGCACGATTTTAGGTTCCCTGCCTTTTGAATATGTGAATTTTTCTGATAACCTGAAAACATGAGGGGACTTACCTCTTGATTTGAAGGTACCTCGCCCCCCTACACGGCTCACCGCAGGAAGGAATGCAAAAGGTCTGACTCCTTAGTTTCGTACCGCTCCTCTAAGGAATCCTCTTCCCCCCGAAAACTCCGGAACCCTCCCAGGGGTTGTTCTGAAAGCACATGTCTGATTGTAGTGCCTGGGATGCATTATTTTGCTGAATCACTCTTTCAAAAAATTGGGGTCCAAAAAGGTAGCTGGGATCAGAGGATTCCATATGCTCAAGGGATTTTAGGTGGGGCTTTCCTGCCATCATCAGCTCCGTTTGCTCTAAGGAAATATTCCCCATTTCAGTACACTCAAGAAGAGTTTGGTATACCAGTGAGAGCGGCCCCAAAATGTCCTGCAACATGCTCTGCATGTTCTTCAGGTACTTGCCATTGTTCTTGATTTTAGGAAGAATCGAAATCACTATATGGGTTGGGATTCCCGCCGGTCTTGGGAATTCTCTTCCTATTCCAATTCGTTCATATTTTTGAAGGCCTGATTTAGATTTCATCAACAAATCCTTTAGTTCTGGCCGAGGTTGCCATCTTGCCGCACTTTCGGCAACATTGTCAAAGTTCAACATATCTTCCGGTTCAATAGTAGTTTCCGCAACTTCTGGAAGTGGCTCAAATATGTCATCCTCCTGGTTTTGAGCAGGGTAGGCATGTTCCATATCCATTCTTGGCCTTTTAAGACTCTTCCATCATCATGGTTCTGAAATAACGAGCTGTGAGACATCTTTTAACAAATCAACGATTCAGGCGAATTATACTACTCTATTCCACCCTTGAATCTCTTAGCCCGTTCTGTTTTCAATAGAGATACTGCCGGGACTGTGATTCTTTGTCTTTTCTGCTATTATCCAACAATAGATTTCTATATTCTCTGTAAAACAGTGGGAGACTTGAATAAATTAGCTAGAATCCCCACAGCATCCACAGATCTAAGGTAGAAACAGATATAGGCTGGAATTCAATTAAATACCATCCTAAGATGTATTTACTTAAAGCCTTTCAAATAACTTGGTCTTCTTACCTCAATTTCTCCATCGTTCAAACTCATTTTATAAATTTGATTGTTTTACTTCAGCGACTGTAAGCAGAATGACCAGGTTTCCGGTGACAGCCGCGTTTGTCACCCAGCGGCGAAGAAGGGAAGGAAAAAATCTATCCAGAGACAAATGGCGTTGAAGAGTCGGAAATACAGAAGGCTGAAGCAGAAAGGCAAGGTTATGTGAGTCCCTTTGGTGAAGTTTTATTAGTTTAATTTTTCTACACATTTTCCATATGCCTGCTAAAATATTTCTTTTTGTTAGATCCATGATCAAACTACGATCCCAGCCTCCCCATGTCGGGCGCTTCCGACCCGCGCCACTAAATGACCCAGCGGTTGGATCGAGTCGTGGTTTAATCTTGGGTCTTCGGGGGGGGGGGTCTGGACGTTGCAAGTGGTAGAATGCTTATGATATAAGTCTTTTAAAGCCACCATGTGGTATAAAGAAATTTAGATTTTCAACAATCCTAGCTTTTTATGGCACTTGCAGCCTCTGGCTCAAGTGCCATATACCGATCGCAATTCCGTCCGTCGGTCGGTCTGTCGGTCTGTCGGTCTGTCGGTCTGTCGGTCTGTCGGTCTGTCGGTCGGTCTGTCCGAATTTTTTTGTCCCACATGTTCGAGTTAGGGTACTTCCAGATGTGCTAGGACGATGAAACTTGGCAGGAAAATCAGGGACCCGACCAAACTAACCTAGAAGTAATCAGTTTCCCGATCCGACCATCTGGGGGGGAGTGGTGGGCCGGGGAAATTCTGAAAATTAAGGAGTTTTGTCACTCTTTTTTGAATTGGAGTACTTCCAGATGTGCTAGGACGATGAAACTTGGCAGGAGCATCAGGGACCCGATCGGACTAACTTGGAAACATTCAGTTTCCCAATCCGACCACCGGGGGGGGAGTGGAGGGCTGGGGAATCCGGAAAATCGGAGTAGTGTGTAACTTTAGAACGGGTGATCGGATTGGAATGAAACTTAATAACTGAATAGATGGCATACTTCTAATGTCCCGTTTGAAATCCGGACCGGATTCGACAGCTATGGGGGAGTTTGGGGGGGGGGAGACCGGAAATTTCGAGAAACGGTTAGAATAGAGGGATCGGAGTGAAACTTGCTGGGAAGAACAAGCATCTGCTCCAGATAAATTGTTTATACATTTGGACTGGATCCGACCATCCGGGGGGGGGAGGGCTGGGGAATCCGGAAAATTGGAGTAGTGTGTAACTTCCGAACGGGTGATCGGATTGGAATGAAACTTAATAACTGAATAAATGGCACACTACTGATGTTCCGTTTGAAGTCCGGACCGGATTTGACAGCTATGGGGGAGTTGGGGGGGGGAGACCGGAAATTTCGAGAAACGGTTAGAATAGAGGGATCGGAGTGAAACTTGCTGGGAGGAACTAGAATTTGCTCCAGATAAATCGTTTATACATTTGGACTGGATCCGACCACCCGGGGGGGAGTGGAGGGCTGGGGAATCCGGAAAATTGGAGTAGTGTGTAACTTCCGAACGGGTGATCGGATTGGAATGAAACTTAATAACTGAATAAATGGCACACTACTGATGTCCCGTTTGAAGTCCGGACCGGATTCGACAGCTATGGGGGAGTTGGGGGGGGGGGAGACCGGAAATTTTGAGAAACGGTTAGAATAGAGGGATCGGAGTGAAACTTGCTGGGAGGAACAAGAATCTGCTCCAGATAAATCGTTTATACATTTGGACTGGATCCGGACACTAGCGGGGTGGAGGGCTGGGGAATCCGGAAAATTTGAGTACTGTGTAACTTTCGAGCGGGTGGTCGGATTGGAATGAAACTTAATAACTGAATAAATGAAATACCTCTGATGTCCCATTTGAAGTCCGGACCGGATTTAACAGCTATGGGGGAGTTGGGGGGGGAGACCGGAAATATCGGGAAACGGTTAGAATGGAGGGATTGGATTAAAACTTGCTGGGAAGAACAAGCATCTGCTCCAGATAAATCGTTTATACATTTCGGATGGATCATGACATTAGGGGGGGGGGTGGAGGGGAGTTTCCCGAAATTCCGGTTATGGCGGTTTTGGGGATTTGCACGACGAATCTTGGGAGGCGAATCGGGGACCCGATCAAAGTGACTTATAAAGAAAAATTTACATGATCTGATAGCCGTGGGGGGAGTAACGGGAGGGGGAATCCGGAATATTGAGTCATGCGTAACTTTGAAACGGCTGATCGGATTTGAGTGAAATTTGGTAATTGAAGAGAGGACATGTTTCTGTTGACGGACAGATCCGACAGCAATTGGGGGGGGGGGGGGGCGAAAATACGTGACCGACTTAGACTGGTGAGATCGGAATGGAACTTTGTGGGAATAACAAACAGATGCTCTGGATAAACACTTACGGAACCGGATTGGCTCCGGCGACTGTGGGGAAGTTTGAGGGGGGGGGGGAAGTCCGGGATTCCGGTGATCACGATTTAAGGTACTTCCAGATAATCGAGGACGATGGAACTTGGCTGTAATATTAGAGATTTGACAAGATTGACTAAAAAATGGCCACTTTCCAAACCCGAACATTCGTTAAAGTACTAATCTTGACTGCAAATTTCAAAAAATACTTTTAAACCAAATTCATATTTTCATGATCCCCATGAGCTCATTATCATTTTTGCCTCAAGGGTTTTGTTTACAAATGACGTTCTAGCTCCCTTAAAGTGTGAATCTGAACGGCCAGGTCGAAAAGTACTTTATTTGAAACAATACATCTCAACCCATGATCATTTGTGCCACAAGGGTTTTGCTTAAACATTTATTTCTGTTACCCTTAAAGTGCGCATTTGAAATGAAAAGCGAAAAAAAACTTTTGACGAAACGGTATACATCAAGGATCCCTAAGGGCCTGTGATCGTTTTTGGCTCAAGGGTTTTGCATACAGATGCATTTCTAGCGCCTTTAAAGTGCGCATCATTACACCCAAGTTCAAAAATAAAATACTTTTTATCTAGCTCCCTTAAAGTGCGCATTTTAACCACAGTCGAAAAATACTTTTGATCAAACAAAACATCTCAACACATGCAAGTGCCATATGAGCTTACAGCTCTTGTTTTCTAATTTGTCTTTCATTGGTGGTGTTTGCTTTAATAGCCTGAGTTATGCTGATGACCTGGTTAATTTAGCTCCTACAGTGGTTGCACTACACCATCTACTTTCTACGTGAACTTAGTTTTCATTAGCTAAAGAAATCGTATTTAATTTTTAACTGAAAAGGCAGCTTATTTTTACATTAGTCCTTTAAGTACACTACAAAAAATTCCAACCCGTCTATAGAATTTTGTATTTTATGAATGAAGTTCAGATTGTGCGCAGATTGTACGACAACTTGAAGTTCATCGGAGATTTTGATGTTGAAAATAAGCCTGTATTTTGCAGGATTAAAGACGCTAAGTGCCAAAAGTTGTGGCAGAAGAAGGTAGAAGAATGATGTTGTCATGCAAAGAATCTGCAGCTTTTATTTGGTAATAAGGGATATCTTTTTCAAATATAGAGGGACAGGGAAATAGACGTACCACGCATCGGAAAGATTAAGAGTTCGTTCCAGCTCGACCCGGAAGATTAGATTAGATTAGATTAGATTATTTTATTGCTAAATTACATAATAATCCCTCATGATAGGTAGCCGCCCATGAGAAGACATAAATACACTGGCACTGGGCGGTTACCACAAAGTACTGGAAACAATAAATTAATTGTTAAAAAAACAATTAACTTAAACAATAACTTAATTTCATTTCAACACTAATTAATAAAAAAAAAAATTAATAGAACACACAAACAAGTTACTCAATAGTTACTTTTAGGTCACTTTCACCTTTCCAGCTTGTCAAAAAGTAACGAGGAGCACAAGAAAGACCGTTACTTCGAAGTAACTTTTCGTAAAGATAGTAGGCCGCCCATCTTTAGGTAACTTTCACTTTCCAAGAGCGGAGTAGGTTGAGAAGTGAATTCGGGGTAGCAAGGTGAGCCAAGGTGCAAATGATAAAGTAAACAGAATATCAAATGTGTGTTTTCAGCTGTACTTGGCTTGTTTTTTTTAGCTTCTCTTCAAATAAAATACGCTGATTAAAAAAAAAAATGTATTCCTTGAGCCCAAGCTGACCTACACTCATATATTCATATAAGATATACAAAAACGGATTTGTTAGCTGGTGATGCTTTTGAAATGATATTTCGTCCCTTCTTCGCAAGTGTCCTCTTCAGGCTGTCAGTCTTCTTGGCAGTCTACTTTACCAAAACTGGGGAAGAACAAACCTGCAATAAACAACTGAAAATTCTACCAACTACAAATATCCTATTCGGGGAAATTAGTTTACCACTCTATGCAATAATGTAATCCCTAAATTCAATTTTTAACAATAGTAAAAACAATAGCCGTTTTGAAAATTGAATCTAAGGATTACATTTTTCCATAGAGTTGTAAAATAATTTCGCCGAATAGGATATTTGTAGTTGGTAGAATTCTCAGTTTTTTATTGCAGTGTTTTTCCCCAGTGTTGGTAAAGAAGACTGCCAAGAAGACCGACAGCCTGAAGAGGACCCTTGCGAACAAAGTCCGAAATATCGCTTCACAAACACCACCAGCTGACAAATCCGTTTTTGTATATATTATATGAATAATACAAAAAATTCTAGTCACCTCGTAGACGGCTTACCGGTCGGGCTGGTGACTTAATTGGGAATGTGGTGGAAATGAATTTGAAATGCCTGTAATTCAGATGGCGAATTTTGCACTATATAATAGTAAATTTCAAATTAGACTTAATATCATATATTAAATTTCTCAGAGTTATTTAGAGGCAAAAGCCTTTGCTTTTGCTTTTTATTATTATTGTTAGTATATATATTGTAGGAGAAGAACCTGAAAATTGATTTGATGAACCTTTGAAACACGTTTAACATTATTGGCTTCTAGATTATAGAATCTTGAGCTTTCCATTCCTGATGAGAATTAAACATGGTGCTAAAAAAATTTGGAATAAGAAAGACTGTTACGATTCCAGCTAGCAAGCAATCACATGTGAAAATAAGGACCAAAAAGACAGAACCGGACTAGAGCACATTTTATTCTTAAAAGAAACAAAGAGTTAACGGACATGGTCAATGACAATGACCCTTGCAGTTCCTATCTATTCTTCCATTCAAGAAACACGCTTTATCTCGTCCCGTAGTAACTTCAATCGTTCCAGGTAGCACCCAATTTGTGACGTGACACGTAGTTACTCCGAAGTAACTACGAAGAGGAGCTGGAATGAACCCGAAGTTTATTCGATGAAATCCATTATCTGTGGACAGCGGACAAGGGGAGTAAAGCATTTTTATGGGGTTTTCGGATCTGGATGGAACGATAAGACTTGGATTGAACTGGCACTTTCGGATGTACGGGTAGTTTAAGGTTCATTCACTGCAATGATAAAACCAAGGTCTAATTTGTAGGTGTTAAATTCTAGAATCTAGTTTATGAAATAAATAAACAATCATGGTCTTGTAAATTTTCTGTCTTCGATAGATTCAGTAGACATATTGTTTATCCCATGTAAGATAACCTAGATACTTGTCAGATACGACCAGATTACCATTGCTAGTCAAAAACCCGTGAGATATTCTGATTCAACAAGTTTGTTTATTCCGAAATGAGGGAAATGTCAGGTAAATGAAGTAAAAATCCAGAAACGGTTTCAGAACTTCCCGCTTGTATTTTTACTCTAATAACGAATGTAAAAAAAAAAAATTCCAAACAAATTTACTTCTACCACTTTTTCGGGAGAACTGCTTATCTAGCAAGGAAAATAAATTATAAATAGAATCAGTATGTCTCCTTACCTCTTTAATGATAACTTTTAATTCTACTTGTACGGCAAAAAACAGGCTTGAAAACAAATTCAGCATCTACTCTTACCGCTATATCGAATCTCTAATCATCTTCAGATAAAGCTATTACTTTTAACGAATGTTTTGACTTTTTGTTGGTCACGAAAATAATTTTCATGCATGAATTCAGCATGGCTCCTTAACTTTCATCAGACTAGGATAAATTTTTTACTTTCTTAACAAAGTTTCCGGATTTGGCCGGATTCCAGGTGAATTACTTCCTGTATGGAAATATGTTAGTCGTTTTCAGTTGTTATTAAACAGATTCCATTTTTTAACTATTGAAGACAGATGTTCACAATTGGAAACAGTTGTAACCGATCGTAATTTTAGAGCCGTATTTATCCATATAAAACACTGGTTTCCAATCGCCTTCAACTGGAAATGGCTGGGAACGAGTAAATTCCATTGTAATTTTACAGCTGTTTTGTTACAAGCGTATTTAAACAACTATTTGCAATTTTTTTCAAATTGATTTAACCATCTGTTTCCAAACGTATGCAGTTGTTTACAATCAGAAAAAAATGGTTTGGTTTGGTGAAACGAACAGTTGTAAAAATATGTAAAATTACAATTGGACTAAAATTGTTTCCAATTCTAATTTTACAAATTTTACAACTGATTTTTTTCTAATCTTCTTAAAAAAATGTCTCCAACCGTGTTCGTTTATTCTCAATCGGAAACAATTGGTCTAGTTTCGTAAACCTAACAACTGTAAACTGGATACAGTTATTTCCAATTGACATCTAAAACTGTTATAAGTGTGATTGTGTTTTTTCTTCAAGCATATCTTAACAAGTATAGTCTTCTGGTTATTTTCGACCAGAAACAATTGGTTTTTGTTTTAGATGTTTTGATTCAAAAGAGACCAAAAACATTTCTTGTGAGTCGCTTAATCTGGAAAGACTAAAATCACTAATTTTGAAAATAAAGTTGTCGGGTTCTGGAAATGATTCTACTGCATAAAATTAAAATAATTCTTCAAATCAGAAGAAATTTGTATGGAAGCTTAGTGATCCTACTTACAGCAAGCCATCATCTGGTTCAATATAATCTTCTGTTCACTTTAACAGTTTTTAAATTTCATAGTACCCCTCTCCAGGGTTTAGACTATGCCCAAAAACGATATCACCAGTGTGCCACCGGTAGTACAACTGTACTTTCTATAAGCACTTCTTTTTTTACTTTTGCAGTAAATTTTAAGAAAAGTACTAACTTTCGAGTCACCGGACCTTTTATTTCCAAGGTGACTGAGGCCCAGCAACACGACAAAAGTACCTTTCCACTTTGGTAGTACATTTTTGCTACATATTTTAATGAAGGGCAACCCTGGTTATCACCAGATTGTTTAAATACTGGTTTCGAATAATTTGCAAATGTTTACTATATCCTGTTTAAAGTGATGCACGATGTGGGTGTGCTCATTTCAAACTTACGTTTTGCAGAACCAAAACAAATAACTAGACGTAAACTTTAATTTCTTTATTAGACTGAAAATCTATAATAAAGGTATTTTCAAGTACTGTCGCATAGTTCGCTGGAGGTTGGGCTTGTTCTGGGCTGGCAAATGAAACTTTTCGGTCCCAGGTTTGTCTTGGGACAAACACTCCAGATTTCTCAGTCCTTAATTTTGTATAATGGTGCTGAATCAGACTTTCACACAACCCGAACACGTTTTGACGTAGGGAGTCTGAGATTATTATGGACCATTCATAAGGTAGAATTTTTTTTTCCAAATGCTGTGAAAAGGAATTTATCTCCTCTGTCGGAGTCTAGAGTTTAGTTTCCTACTTTGTAATTGAAAAATCCCAAAAATTAACACTTTCTGTAAAAATGAAAGTGCCAGTTGTAAGACATTCTTTGCCCGATGACATTGCTGGATCGAAAGAAAAGTATAATCAAAATGGGGGTCGATCCCCAGCTTACTGCAATGAACTCTCCGACGAAACCGGCTTCTGAAATCCATTCATAAGAGGTGAAGACCATATAAAGACTGTTGCTGGTAGATCCGATGACAGTTCCAGTCTTTAGACCACTCAGTCGAGCAAGCTTTGGTGCGAGATCAGTTTCGCCATCATAGATCTACAGGAAAGGGCAAAATTAGAGGTTGCGCATATGTAAAACATCAAGTAATCATCGTTCTGGCTTAGTCATTATTATCATCCTCCCTTAAATGGCAGAAAAGCTTCATTGTCCTGGTACTAGTACCCTAAGTTGCAGTCATGAGACCGACTAGACCAACAGAAAAGTGGTCTGTAGATGTCATTTTTTGCCAATATCAGCAAGTGCCAAGAAAATAATAAATATTTTTGTCCTCTTCTACTAATTTACTTACAAGCTGAAGCATCTTAAATAAAATTCTGGTTAATCGGGCTATAACCTTTCCTAAGCCCCTTGAAAGGGATCTTGGCCTTTCTTCTATGCAGTCCCTTTTTTTCTGTAGCATCTTTTTAATTCAACTTATTTTTTTTTTTCGCTTAGAAAACAAGATAACACGTTTCGTATTTCTTGCGGTTACTCCTTCATCCCTCAGTGACGTTGATTTTTAAATTATTTTTACCCACTTTTAACTATTAACGTCACTTAACTTTTAAAGATAAGCCCATATTGCATCTGCCTTTACTACTCTTCCCCTTAAGACTTTTCCTCCGATTTCTTTTTAATTGTCTTCAAACCTCAGAACATTACAGTCCCCCATAAAACATCTACTCTAAACTAAAAAACTGTAAATTAGAATAAAAAGAGAAAGATTTTTACCAGACATAGAAAGGGAAAAAATAAGAAGAAAGGGAAAAATACATATTTCATACAATGGATAACTTCAAAAACATTCTAACTTCACAAAATATTGAATTTGTACTATAGACTATAATACCTTAAACACTCTTGCTGAATCAGACTCCACTAATTTTCTTTTCAAATTAAAAAATATCTACAAGTTTTATTTACTATTTCTCCAAGATATACATGCTTCATAAACAAAAACTAATTTACTCGAAGGTTGAAAAAAAAAAAAAATGAAACACCTACTGCTGCAAGGGGCTCTTCCCATCCTTAAATCGGAATAAAAACATCAATAACAAATAACAACAAGGGATTTTGAAAGACCAAGCGATTTGAATGCTTTCTGGAGATCACTGCATGTGAAAGACATGGTCTCGCACGAAATCAGAATTTTCAATGTCGGGATCACCAGTGTTCGACGGTTCAGTGAGCCTACCACTATTATTAAACTGCCGGAATATAGCCTACCGGATCCGATTTCTGAAAAATAAGTACAAAATCCATCAGCAATTTCCACATTGTACGAACCATTTTGTAAGATTGCGATACCTAGGCAATTTTAGTATCTTATTCCTATGCTGTGGTCCTAAATTAATCCGATTTTAAAGAATGTCGGGTCTGATGTAAACATTGAATTTCCCCTGAAATTTGTGTTGTGGGTTTATTCTAGCAGAGACGTTTCACTATGGGAATGTTTAGCCATGGTGACGTACCTATGGGGACGCTTCAACACAGGAACGTTTTATCATGGGAAAGTTTTGCCATAGCAACATTTTATCATGGATATTATGTCATGGGAACGTTTCGCCTAGGACTTTTCACCAAGGGACTACCTTTCCACAGTTGCAGTTGGGACCTAGAATGTGAATTAAATAAAATTAATGTTATTTGTAACCCGTCTAGGTAAACACGGAGTACGGTAAAAGATGAAAAAAAATTAAACAACACATCAACAACAACAACAACCAAAATAGTTATAATTCAATAACCCGGAACATCATGGAGCTCCATGGGTGGTTAAAAGTCTCCTTCATCCTGCTGATGGATCTCAGGACACCAGCAGATGTTGATGCATGAATTTGACTAAGATTCTCCCCCGCATGAATTTGACTAAGACTGAAGACCCGCATGAATTTGACTAAGATTTTCGTTACTGAAGATGGTCCAGAAAGGGGAAAGATGCAGAACGTGTGGAAGAGCAGTGGCATTGTAGGAGTAGGCAAGAATCTTTCGGTTAAACCGCAAGTTTCCGGAATGATAGGGGCATAAGCTACACTCATGCGCTTCAGCAAATGGGCCATTAGTGATTTTCGACTGGTATTCAATGAATCTCGGATTGGCAGTCATAGGTAGGTCAAACTGGATTTGCTCTGGACATGGCATCCTATAAGAACGATGATCGTTGGTTCAATCAAATGGCTATTAAATATCAAGAATTCCGTTTTTCCCTTGTTGAATGTAAATCTGATGCCAGCATATTCAGAAACTAGTAACTGGAAAGCACTTTCAATACCATTTTTAACACGACTAAGGTTAAGAATGTCATTAGCATATGCTAAAACTGAGCAATTGATGCCATCATCGACGCAAGCGCAAGTGGTTTTGGACTGGGCGTTCAGGAAAGCAATGTCAAATAATTAATAGCTCCTTGCCTGACTCATTTAAAAATTCTGACTGCAGGAAGACGTAGATTGAATTCTAAACTGCTCAAATTAGAACACATTTTGTGACACTGGACGATTTTCAACCTTGCTCGAAGACTGCCATACATGTCTTTCAGAAATCTGATGACCCCAGATTGCACGCCAAGAGAGCGAAGCTCTAGCAATGCTTGTGGATGGACAACAGAATCAAAAGGCTCTTTTGACGTCATGACCCGCCAACGCCAATGAAGTTTTCGTCCACGAGAACAAAACGAGATTTTCGGGGTTTTTAATCGATCAGTGGATTATATCTCTCTAAGATAGTATTCGAGAGATATGAAGAAAAATCGAATATTTCGGCTACACTTCCGGCCACCGTTCCAAGCTTTTATCCGGTATGTGGCCAGTCCATATTTATTGCTACAAAAAACAACCAACCCATATGACCACACTAACAAGTAACAAGACTGGCATCGTTTCAACGGATTTATTCCTGATCGAATGAATTCGTGCCTCCCCTCGGGCGCTAAGGTTCACTTGTTATTTGCGTCATGAATACGAGCTTTTACGCATTTTATTGTCGTTCTTTTCAGTCGGTTTCTTAGCGTCGTCTTTTACACATTTCATCCTCGTATCGTTCTGCTCGTGTTTGTTTTCTGCATTACGGTTTTGTAAGGTTTTGTTTCGCTGAGGACGGTTGCCGGAAGTATAGCCGAAATATTCGATTTTTCGTCATATCCCTCGAATACTATCTTAGAGAGATATAATCCACCGATCGATAAAAACCCCCGAAAATCTCGTTTTGTTCTCGTCGTCATGGACGGTCAGTGTGGCTTCAAACCATATCTTAGTTTTCGTCCAATCAGCTTCCTGGATAATTGACGCCAGCGCCAACGAGAGCATGGGCACATCCCAAGCCAAAATAAAAACCGAAATGGTAATCTGGCATGTAGCACTTATCAACAATTACAGTTTGGACCGCGAGCACTTAAGGATTTTCTATAGACATGTGAGCTAAATGTAAACGCTTGACGGCGGTTACCTGAAGGGGGTTGACAGAAACTTTTCATTCCAAGATTACTATGCAAAAGATTAGAGGTATAGTCATGCGAATTTAGTCCTATCATGAGCAACCCGAGATGTGTTGATTACGAGGGGAAGAGACAGACCGAGTTCATGAGGGAGGGCGGGTTCTTAATGGGCACATGAACTCTCAAGGGTCGGAAACGCCTCTTCTCTTCGTAGAATTCGGATCAAACAGCGACTCACAGGTGAGTCTCGTTTAATCCTTCAGTTCTACTTCACTCGAGGCGTTTCCTCCCCTATCGGTTCATGTGAGATGCAGTATTTTCTTGGAGATAGTTTTTATGCATGTTCGAAATTTCAAGAGCAAGAAAACGGGTCGAACTATGTAGGGCTCAACATCACTTGACATATTTTTAGCCGACAAGCCTACCAGTTATGTTAGGTTCCTAGCCTTCAAGTTCTACGAATGACAACTTTTCGATTGGAAAGGAACAGAAATATAGGTCAAGTGATAAGTTTAATTACAAGATATTGGTAGAAACACAAATCGAAAGTCCCGAAAACTTGTGCATCCCCTTGCAAGTCATGGATGTTTATCGACGACGAACGGTGAGGTTCCTCATCTCGAGTAGCTTCTAGCCCTTTTTAACCCGGGTTGCCAGTGAAGCGTCCTAGTCGAAACGTCCTCGGCAGAACGTCCCCATTTGCAAAACATCCCCGTGGATGAACGTCCCCATGACAAAATGTCCCCGTTGCGAAGCGTCCCCACAACAAAACGTCCACGTTGCTAAACATCACATTAATAAATGTCCTGATGGTGAAGCGTCCCCGGCTAAAACAAACCTGTAACCAAAATAAGATTTTTCGGGGGGATTTCAATATTAACATTAGAACCGATATTTTCAAAGAGGGTTAATTAAAGACCATATTATTGGAATAAGAGATAAAAATCGCCTGGTTACATAAATATTATGTCAATAGATGTTAGGAATCAAGACGAAACTTGAAAAATTTAAAAGCTCCTTTGTGGGAGGAGTTAGAGTGGGAAAAAATCCATAGGAAATGATTAAATTAGACTCTACTGAGACTTGATTGATCGTTGTTCGACCACATTTGTATTTTCACTAGTTTTCACCCTTATTTACCTCTGACAGTATCGGATCCTTCTTAATTACTCGAACCGACTTCAATGATAAGAGCCATGCTGGATCAAGAGTCGATTTTGTGAAGTGGGCAAGCTGTCGGAAAAAGTGGGCTGTGACGGATTTGTTGGGCGAAATGAAGGGTAGGTTAATCGACGGATTTATTGGGGGATGTGACGGGTGGGCGAATCAACGGATTTCAAGAGTGAACGAATCGTCGGATTGTAGGAGCGGGCGAATCGACGTTTTAGAAAACCGATGTTGGGCAAATCGACGGCAGGCGAATCGACGGATAGAAGGATCGACGGGTGGTCGAATCAACGGGTGGGCAAACGGAAGGGTAGTTTTGGTCTTGTTACGGGTGGTCGAACTGTCGGAAGAAGGAGAGGATGTGACGGATGTTTCGGGTGAAACGAAGGATGGGCGAATAGACGGGCCCAAGATGAATGACAGGAAAAGGGAACAGCCATATTCAGCTTATTTCAACGTCGCCCCTCCTAATAAAACAAAAAATATTTGTAGCGGACAGAAGCAGTACTTACGGTAAGGCCTTCACTGTCATTCATGGTGCGGAAATGAGTGAAGGTAATCTGGATCTTCTTGCCAGCTTTGACTTTTACGACATAGCACAAGTTTGAACTGTAAGGAGATTGTCCAGGGTAGTTCGGAGAGGTTATATTTCCATTAACACCAGTGAATCGGTTTGGACAAGCCTGTAAGAAGGAGAGAGTGAGTTCCCTAAAGATATAATTCAATACCAGTTTAACAAATAGAGTTTGAACTGGGACAACAACTTCTTCAACCAGACCGATGACTTATTAAAATAGAAAGGTGCAAAAAAATCATAAAAAAATATTGTACACAGAGGAATGTCATAATTTTTCGCTTTGCAACAGAGCACAGGTCCTGCAGAATACAGGCTGGAGAAACTAGCCTATTTTTCAGAAAGAAGAAGTGAAGTGGCTGAAGAAGGCTCAGAACCTTCTTGCTGGTACGAAATGTTGGGTATCAAGAATCTCAATAATTTACCGTTTAGGCTTTAGAACACTTGCAGTCTGCGACTGTAATGTCTGTCTTTTGATCCATCTTCTGCTCAGTTCCACTGGTTTGGTCACTTCCTAATAAGCCCAGACGATGATACTTTGCATGCATATAAAGGACCGACCCAATTTGTAACGCAATCTTCTTTCCCCGGGTTCCATCAGCCGCCGGGGCGTCGCTATGGGGATGGGTACGGGGGTGTGGTACCACCCCCCTTCGAAGAAAGATAAAAGTTAAAACGGGCGCTCGCAGAGCGTCCGACCACAATAATTCAGCTAAACTAGACACGGATCATTGCAAGTTTACGGACTCCAGAAATCTTTTAGATCTGACTTTATCAGGAAGTCTGCAGGAATATTTCCCGTTCAATGTTTTTTCTCGGGACGTTGCAAAGCTAAGCAACTTTATCAGCATAAATTTCAAGATTTTCCAATAGAGTCTGTCAAGGAGTAGGACTTTTAGAACAAGACCAAATGCTGTGAAATTTATGAGACTTAATTCGAGTTAGGACTCGTACCTAAAGATCTTAAGTTAAGAAGAGGATTTTGCATTTGCACCTCCCCTAATCAGGGTTAACACAACACGATATATATATATATAAAGTTTAAATTTTAAAATTGTATTGTCATTTAGGCCTTTGCTTTGCTGGCCTCACTGAGTGGTGGGAATAATAAGTAGGCTACACGATACACGCTACGTATTTGGCGCAAAGGGTTTTTGATATTTATAAAACCTGTGTTTTCGCGTTGACGATGTGAATCTGGGAAGGGTTAAACTCTTATGATTGACATTAGTTTGTCCGAGTTTGATTGTTGAGCGAATTGCATTTCAAGACTGATTAATTTAAAGTCATTCTCTCATTTATTATAGGAAATTCTAATATTCAATACGAGAAGCGTATTCCGCTAAAGGAGGAATGTAACTTACGACGATAAATGATTTCACTCTCAACGTTTTAGCGCTAGTCTACTTATTTTATGCGTTGTTGGAAAGATGAAGTGGCCTGCTCGGTGAACAATCGGTAAAACGAGTGGACAGGTTTGAAAAAGTGTTTTCTATTCCACGGTTAGTATTTTAAGTAAGGACATTGAAAAACTGAACTAAATCTGGATGCGAGCAATGTGACAGTGTCATTGGAAAAAGGATGTAATACGAATGATTATGTGAACAAAAAAGGTAGATCCATTTTTAACTACAAAATAGTTGTAACAAAACTAACAACAAGAGCTGAAAGCTCATATCGCACTTGTAAGAATAGGCGAACTGTAGACGGGAGTTTTTTGCTTGAGAGTTATATACAGAGTCGAATATCATTTTATTTTACACTTGTTGAAGCAAAAAGAAGTGAAAAAGGCAGGTCTACAACTCCTCTTCTTCCTGGGATTCCCCCCGGATTTTAAACTGAACATCTGAGACACTTGTTCTTGACACTTGTCAAGTTTCATGCATGTCCGATTACCGGTTCCAAAGTTATTCATGTTACTAGTTTCCGGATTCCGCATCCCTCCACTCCCCTCACAGTGGCTGAATCGGGGAAATGATCATATCCAAGTCAATCTGGCGGGGTCCCTGATACGCCTGTCAATTTTCCTCGTCCTAGCTTATGTGGAAGCATTTCACGAGATTTCCGGTTCCCCCTCCAGCCCCCCACCAGTTATCGGATCCGGTCCGGATTTGAAACTGAACATCTGAAACACCTGTCCTTGCAACTTGTCAAGTTCCATGCATGTCCGATTACCTGTTCCAGAGTTATGTATGTTACTAGTTTCCCAACTCCGCATCCCTCTGCTCCCCCATGATGGCCGAATCGTGGAAGTGATTATTGCTAAGATAATTTGGTCGGGTCCCTGATACGCCTGCCAAGTTCCATCGTCCTAGCTTATGTGGATGTGCCCACAGTAGCAAAACCCGGACAGACCGACAGACATTACGATCGCTATATGGCACTTGAAAGCTCAAGTGTCATAAAAGACGGCAACTAGAGGAAATCTTCAAACGGGAGTAACTTAAAAAGTAACGACCATCTCTTTTTTTATTCCTCGGAGAAGTCAAATATAAGTCGAATTGTCGAACGACGCGTAATTCCAGGACCAATTATACCAAAAAATTCTTTAAAGTTTAATCGAAAAGGACTGGGATAGGACAGTCTAGTTACCCATCACTTATTCACTTGAATTGGCTTGACGACCCGCTGAAATTGCGTTACTTGGTTGTTCCGCTATTCAGGAATAATCGATTTTCAAATAGTGGAATTTCCGTGTGATTTGTAGTACCTCTAATTTGTTGTATGCCTTACAAGAAAGACTTATGACTTTTTTTTTGTTCAGGCACTAAGCAATCTTCACCAATATCGCCACTGCCCACTGAAAAGCCTTGTTTGTGTTTAGCTAAAAATTTCCCGCATCATAGTAGAATTTTCGCTGTGGGGACAGCCGCAAATATTCTGGACGTCATAACTAGAGCAGATAGTGGAAAACAAAAAAATCCTTTGCAGAATCCAAATAATTCAGAGTATTCAACTAAATGACACAAAAATAAGTTGGCTTTTCAGTTAAACTTTAAAACAAGCAAATTTCACGGAACTGCAATTAAATAATCTCTATTAGAGCCGGTCTTATTTTAATCCTTAAACTGTACCTGTTCCCGCAGTCGGTCGAATCACAAATACGATTAGCCTAGTGGTCTAGGACACGGTCGGGTCCCTGATACGCCTGCCAAGTTTCATCGTCCTAGCTCCCCCTAATCTATATCAACTCCTACTACGCTTCAACAACATGTACCAACCCCTTCGACCTTCGATGAGATTTAAGCAAAGAATGACTCATCCATGCAAAGAGTTATTACTAGTGTGACAAGGGGTAGTGATTTGACAAAAACTAGAAAGTGTTTCAAGAGATTGTGCGGATTCCCGGTAGGATCGGGAAACTGATTATTTCCAGGATGGTTTGATCGGGTCCCTGATACGACTGCCAAGTTTCATCCTCCTAGCGCCCCCTAATCTATATCAACCCCTACTAAAATTCAACTACATATCCCAACCCCTTTGACGTTCGTAAGTAGACAAGCTCTCTCCGAACACCCAAAAGATTTGAGCAAAGCATGACTTATCCGCGCAGAGCTTTACAAGTGTGGGGTAGGGGTTTGACACAAACTAGAAAAAGCGTGTCAAGAGATTTCCGGTGTCCCCCTCCAGCTCCCCCCCCAAATTATCGGATCCGATCCGAATTTGACAGTGAACATCCAAGACACTTGTACTTGATACCTGTCAAGTTTAATGCACGCCCGATTATCCGTTTCAAAGTTATGAATGTTGCTAATTTCCGGATTCCCCATCCCGCCACTCCCCCAATGATGGTGGGATCGGAGAAGTGATTATTTTTAAGTTAATCCGGTCGGGTCCCTGATACGCGTGCCAAGTTTTATCGTCCTAGAATAAGTGGAAGTGCCCAAACTAGCAAAATGCGGACAGACCGACAGACCGACAGAAATTACGATCGCTATATGGCACTTGAGTAAGCTCAAGTGCCATAAAAACAGCTCCTTGGGTAGAATGATGCGGTCAAGTTATTCACCTTAAGGGTGCTAGGAATTCATTTGCAAGCAAGCCTTCGAAGACAAAAATGATCATGGGCCCATGAGGATTACAAAAATGTTTCGTTTGGTCAAAAGTAAGCTATATTGTTTGCCTTTGAATTAAGATGTTAATTTTAAGGAGGATGAGAATTCATTTGTGAGAAATCCTTTGAGGCATACCTGTCTGTAGTACAAGTGCCATTGGATTTCTAGAAGGATAAACTAGCGACAGAGCTGTATTGAAGTTGCGATCAACATCATTCGATTTTTGGTCGAAGAAAATTCGTTGGCCGGAGAAAGTGCTCGGACCTAACAAATCGCACAATAAGAGAAACTTTCGCCCAGGAATTCTTGGGAAGAAAATTTCCTATCATTAAAATAAAGATAATCAGCTTGAAAACCTTGGTTGCGATCTCGATTCCGTTCGCACAATCTACTCTCGAAAATTCGCACTAGACATGTTCCGTCATTGCTCCAGTAAATGCCCACCGAAAGACAAGTTTTCGAGTGACATAATACGTAAACATCAGTATAGTATGTTCTCAGGAAGTTTTCTGTATAAGTGTTTCTTTAAGCAGGTTCTGCGCAGTCTCGCTTTCCACTTCAACGTGGTAAGCGTAGTAAACGGGGAACATTGCAAATGTGGTAGCCTTGCAAACGTGGTAACCTTGAAAACGTGGTATAATTGCAAACGTGGTAACCTTGCAAACGTGGTAACGTTGAAAACGCGGTAACGTTGCATTACGTATCCATTCGGTCATATATAATGTTCTGTTCCTTTCATCAATGTTTAAGTCACATAGTAGCGCTTAATAAAACACACAGAATAAAGTGCTCAGGGTCCTTAAGAGCTACATGCTTTCCCTACACGCTTTACCCGTTAGCGTCCTCCGCAGAATATCTGTATTTCTTTCTTCATATACTTCTTTGAAATGCTGTGTAACTATTGATAAACATCCCGTGTAAAATGAAGCATGATCGAGGCCTGCTTCCTGCGTATTTGCAGTTTTCGAACTGTTTCTGCATATGAATATTGGCCAAGGAGAGCTAAAAGAAACCTAAATAAACTTCATCAGAATCAGAAAAAAATAATTCCTAGCCTTACTTTGAATTTAGACTGTACACATCAAAATCAGGTAACTAAGCAAATACTTAAAAAAAATGTATAATGTTGATAATTTATTATAGAGATAGTTTCTTCACTGGAATGGTTCTTGACAGGTTGAGCTTGGTAATAGAGCTTTTTCGGTCAGAGCTTTGTCCTAGGGACCCAAGATTTTTCGGACCTTAGTGTCGCATACAAGTTTTGAATGACCTGAAACACGACAGGGTGTGTTGGGAAAGGGATTCTGAAACCATTTTGGATAATTTGTTTGTTTGATATTTTACTTCTTGATACTTAAAGGTTTTTCCACCCTATGGATCATGAATGTGTGTGTGGTGTCGAAATAAGGTTTTTTTGACAACTGAAACACAAGTCTGAGCATTTTTGTCTAAGTAGTGATAAAAGAACCCGTGCCCGAACATCTTGAGTGATTGAAAGGTAAGAATAGTGAAAATTAGTGTCTATCCCCAGCTTACTTCAATGAATTTTCCGACGAAACCGGCTTCTGAGACCAATCGGTCAGAGGTGAAGACCATAAGAAGACTGTTGCCGGTAGATGTGATGACAGTTCCAATTTGTGTACCACTAAGGCGAGCGAGTTGGGGGGAGCGATCAGTGTCGCCATCATAGATCTAAATTAAAAGGCAAAATTAGAGGTTGCGCATGGGAAAAAAACTCATTAGATCAATAGTTCGAGTCTAAGGCATGTAACAGCAAGCCCAGATTCCCAATCTCAATAGTCCACCAGGATGTATTGGACAGAGGTGAAACAAATTTTCTGTTTGTAAAAAATTTGTAAAATTTCTGGTAAATACCAGCCAAACGACTGTGCTATAATCCTTCCTAAATACCGCCTGAAAGGGATCTAGCAATTGTTTTCTAGATAAGCCTTGAAAATTCAAAAGCTTTCAAAACATAGTACTAACTGCGTTATTCTAGGGCCTTATAATTGTACTGTGTTATGAAAAACTGTGCTAACTTCACTTTTTCGCATAAATGAGTTAAGTACACAGTTCGACGCAGGAAAGCGAGTTCTATGATCTGGTAAATCGTGGTATCTGTTTGTAATACGACTTTCACGCTATCGCCTCTTGTTCAGTTTAACTGATTTCAAACACTTCTTTATTGGTCAGATGGAATTTTGATAAACTGTGCTATGTTACTTAGCACAGTTTTTCTGAATACTGGGCTAGAGTTTCCCCTTGAATTTTGCAGATAGCATGTCAACACAGAAGAAAAGGTATCGGCTAAAGAAGCATTTAGGCAAACTTTGAGTATAACGAAGATAGTAAGTAGCATTCAACAATTATTGTTGTGAGTAGATTTTATAACCTTTATTGTATATCAGCACCATTTCATATGTTTCTCACTGAGCAGGCCGCTTCATCTTTCCAACAAGGCATAAAACAAGTCTGCTAGCGCTCAGACGTGGACCACCACCAAAAAATGCGAGTGTTGCTCAAAATTTAATCAATCGTGAAATGCAATTCGTTTGCATGTCTTACTCGGACAAACTAACCGGCTTCTCCCAACCGTCGTGGTGATCAGTCGCATTTCTTACGCAAATTTGGAAGGATAAAGTTCAACGGTTTCTGTCTTCAAACGACCGTTTGGTTTTTCGACCTTGGGCAAGGCGCCAACGGTTGACGATGGTTGTTCGTGGAGCGGACTCTACTACCAGCCAGTGCTGAATTTTTTTCAAAAAAGCCTCGATTTTGGTGTTGACGAAGAAGTGGTCAGGAAGTTTGCTGTTGAATTTTTTTCCGTTGAAGCGATAATCACGGCTAAGAAGCTATTCTGGTCTTGTGTTTTCGCCTCTGAGCTCCCGCCAAGACGACTCACGTCTGCTAATCATCTAGCAGACCTCACCGATGCCTTCAAACTTTGTGACAATGACAACTTTGAGCTCCCTGGTTTCGTTTTCAGGTTCCCGAACGAAGTGCTCGTTATTCCAGCCGTTGCTTACTCTATCCTGACTAGCCAGATCAATGCATGTGCTAAGGATATTCGTTTCATTGCTGATCGAATTGCACAACATGAGGGATCCACTTCTCTCTTTGGATTGTCGAATCATCCAGTCACGATGCCATTGCCTGTGCACACTGTTATTGTAGACAATATCCCTCCTTCACTGTGTGATGTCGACTCGAGAAATCAGCATCTCGATTCCGTGGAGGGTCGCGACGGTATCACAAACGTCAAAGCTAGTGTCAGGCAAAACCGTCTAGTTGTACAGACTTCGAGCGCGACATATGCTGATATTGTTGCCAAATCCATAACAAAGGAACTCCCGCCCGGAGTGACCTCTAAGGTCGTTCAACCAAGATTCTTTGGGGTTGTACGAAGTGTTCCAGAGCGCATCTCTGCTAGTGATTTGAAGGGCTTGCTTGATGCCCTGGAAGTCACGCAGATCTCAAATTCCCGGTCTTTCAAGGTTGGCTTTGTGGATTAAGCTGCCCTTTTAAGAGCTTTAAAGAGTGGCGTTAAAATTGGTTACGAGCACTTCCGTATCCATGAATTTCATCGCATGCCGAAAAGCTGTTTCCGCTGTCAATCATTAGACCATGTTGTTGCTCTGGGTGTCACGAATTTTCAAGAGACTTGCCTTGTACCCTACCCCCCAAGTGTGCCAATTGTGATGGGGATCATGTGTCTTTCAGTTTTCGGTGCCCAAAAATCCAAAGCGCGCTGAAAATGTCGGTGTGACGGATCAGGGTTCAGAATTACTCCGTTGTGTGTCTTTGAACATAAAAGGGACGAAAGATAAGGATCTTGAACTCGATAGATTACTCTCCGAAACAGATGTGCATTCCTTCAAGAGCATCTTCTTTCCACTACAAGCTCCGATGTCGATGTCGATCACTACATATTCGTACAACCAGCTAGAAAAACGAGAGGCCGGCCTTCCGGTGGACTAGCTACTTTTATCCGTTCGTCCTTTTGCCTCAGACCTCCAACTATTTTACTATCGGATAGACTGATGTTTGCTGTACAGTTTGGCGATCTCGTTCTGGTTAACGCATATCTTCCGTGTGACCGTCGAAACCTTGCTTCATTTGGATCTTTTGCTAAGTCTTGCAACAAGATCAAGTGTCTCCTTTCAGACATCAGAAGCAAAGATCTTAGATGGATTTTGGTTAGTGATTTTAATACCAACATCCTGGCTCCTTCGACACGCACTGACTTGTTTGTCGAGTCACTTCCTAACGGGTACTGCATCGTAAATAAGTCTTTGCTGTATACATATAGTCACAATCGTGGCGGAACAGTCCCGAACCTGGACTCACCCATCTGTAGCTGATGGATTGGTCATAGTTGACGAAGAAAAAATTGAAGATGACCATCTACCGTTGACTTTCAAATTGACACTCCCTGCCGATTATGTCCGAAGTACTTCATCTCAGCCTCAGACATGGATCAAGAAAAGGAACTGGAATCGTTTAGATCCTGTTCTGTATATAGCTACACTGACCACCCTTTTGACAGCTGTGAAAATTCCCTTTCACTTACTCCAAACAAGTCTCCATGTGACTGGCTCCATATTTGACTACTTGAAGACTGCCGCTAACTCAGCCGTACCTTTCGAAAATATTAGGGTTGGAACCCGAAAACGGCTTTGGAGAGTTTGTCCGGAGGTGAAGAAAGTCAAAAATCGTGTGAAATTGTGGTTGAGAATTTGGATAGCTTGTGGACGCCCTGTCAGTGGAACCGTGTTTGACCTTAAAAAGAAGACAAAGCGGGAGTATAAGAAGTGCTTAAAATCCCCACGTTTAAGTGGCGCTGATGCCCCAACGATCGCAGGACTTGGAAAAAATTGATTCTTTCGGACAAGTGCTCTGCAGTATCTCCGTCAAAATTAACTTCTTCCGACTGGGACCATTACCAAAACTTGTTCAATCAGTGCAATTTTCGTGTGCAACAGTATTCCGATTTGTTACTTTCTAGGTATATCCCTGTTAAAGTGTCTCAGCCATCTGTTTTTGAGGTTTCCAGTCATGCTGTTGAAAAGGCAGTCCGCAGGCTTAAAAATACTGGATCCATTGATATTGATGGTCTTTCTGCAGAGTTCTTTAAAATTGAATGTCCCGTTCTGATCCAACATCTACAACTACTCTTCCAAATGGTGCTTTTTCAATCTCAGGTTCCAAATAGCTTCCTTGTTGGAACCATAACATCTGTCCTTAAGCGAGGCAAAGATCCTGAACTCTGCAAAAGTTTCCGTCCAATTACAGTATCTTGCACAATCAGTAAAATTTTTGAGTATGTCCTTCTCCCTGAACTTCTTGAAAAATATAATTTTTGGGAATATGCAATTGGGTTTTAGGGATGGTATGGGTTGTGCGAATGCTCACCACGTTCTGACGAAAATAATGCGACAGGCCAGCCTCAACAGATCTACCGTTCATATTTGTTCCATAGACATCTCTGGGGCTTTTGATAATGTCGTCCACTCTCAAGCTTTATATTCGCTCGCTCGTTCTGGCGTCAATTCTTCTATTCTTTGCCTTTTGAAGTATTGGTATGCAAATTCTACAGTTCGGTTAAAATGGCAGGGTCACTTATCGGAAAATATTCCAGTGAACCACGGAGTTCGCCAAGGTGGAGTTTTGACTGGAGGACTCTCTTGTTCCGTCATATTTGTTCAAGGAGGTTTCCATCAGTTACATTGCGTATGCTGATGATATCCTTTTAGTCAGCCGTACAAAATCGACCCTGACTAAAAATCTGAAAATCTTAGCTAACAAACTTTCGGACATTGGGCTTGAGATAAATTTGTCAAAATGTGAGTATCTCTGTTTCGGTCGTACAACAACATCTAAGATCCCTTCTGTTGCAATTGGCTCTTTTTCTATTGTTTCGTCCGAGTCGCTGAAATGGCTCGGTGTTACCTTTAAATCCAAATCGGTTCATCATTTATTACATATTCAGCAATACTGAATAAATTAAATCCATTTTTAGTTAGTAGTAACATCAGTTGCAGCCCCATCATTTCTTACTATTTTACGCCTACATCAAGATAACTTTCACTTGGATAGAACCAGGAATCTCATTTCTTTGTCACAAATTCAAACTCTAATTTAATAGATACATTCACATCTGTTTCTCTATTTTTTTTAAATTCATATTTGACCACTGTATCATCAACAAGCGGTTCATTAATATGTTCCATTGCGGATTAAAAGTTTTATTTACTGCCATTTATGTACCCGCCCAGTTGCAAGTGCTTTTTTGTACCTTTCTTGGTCCAGGTAAATGCATCGTAGTTGAATGTATTTCGGTGGTAAAATAAAACTGAACTGAACTGAACTGAACATTGTTATAAGAAGGAAATTATTCAATCCACATTATTTTAAAATATTTAAGCCACTTCCAGTCATCAGCTTTTGACTTCTTGACTTCTTTGATTTAAAATTATTTCTTTATGCCTAGAAGATCCTTCATAGATTTTTCTTTTCCAATCACATCAATTCTTTATTTCCTGTTTACATAAATCAAATCCTTCCAATATTCTATTGCTATATTTTTCAACAACTCAAATCTCGGTTTAGTAATTCTATTAAACCCCGATAATTCTCTATCTTTAAGAAAATATTTTACACGAAACCAGAAAGCTAACAGTTTCACATATTCATTTGGAACACCCCGCACCAATAACATATCCAGGATCTTCCCGTGGCTTACTCTATCAAAGGCCATTGTGCTGTCAATAAAACAACAGAAAACAGGAGTAGAAAAAAGCAAAAAATAATCAAGAATAAATTTAAGCAGAAAAATAGCCATATCCACACCACTCTTAGACTTAAACCCAAACTGGCTATCCGAATGAAATATTCCAGTGAACCACGGAGTTCGCCAAGGTGGAGTTTTGACTGGAGGACTCTCTTGTTCCGTCATATTTGTTCAAGGAGGTTTCCATCAGTTACATTGCGTATGCTGATGATATCCTTTTAGTCAGCCGTACAAAATCGACCCTGACTAAAAATCTGAAAATCTTAGCTAACAAACTTTCGGACATTGGGCTTGAGATAAATTTGTCAAAATGTGAGTATCTCTGTTTCGGTCGTACAACAACATCTAAGATCCCTTCTGTTGCAATTGGCTCTTTTTCTATTGTTTCGTCCGAGTCGCTGAAATGGCTCGGTGTTACCTTTAAATCCAAATCGGTTCATCATTTATTACATATTCAGCAATACTGAATAAATTAAATCCATTTTTAGTTAGTAGTAACATCAGTTGCAGCCATATTAGTTCCATCATTTCTTACTATTTTACGCCTACATCAAGATAACTTTCACTTGGATAGAACCAGGAATCTCATTTCTTTGTCACAAATTCAAACTCTAATTTAATAGATACATTCACATCTGTTTCTCTATTTTTTTTAAATTCATATTTGACCACTGTATCATCAACAAGCGGTTCATTAATATGTTCCATTGCGGATTAAAAGTTTTATTTACTGCCATTTATGTACCCGCCCAGTTGCAAGTGCTTTTTTGTACCTTTCTTGGTCCAGGTAAATGCATCGTAGTTGAATGTATTTCGGTGGTAAAATAAAACTGAACTGAACTGAACTGAACATTGTTATAAGAAGGAAATTATTCAATCCACATTATTTTAAAATATTTAAGCCACTTCCAGTCATCAGCTTTTGACTTCTTGACTTCTTTGATTTAAAATTATTTCTTTATGCCTAGAAGATCCTTCATAGATTTTTCTTTTCCAATCACATCAATTCTTTATTTCCTGTTTACATAAATCAAATCCTTCCAATATTCTATTGCTATATTTTTCAACAACTCAAATCTCGGTTTAGTAATTCTATTAAACCCCGATAATTCTCTATCTTTATTTGTTTTGCTGCCGTTTAAAATAACTGGGAATTAACAATGTTTTTAAATATACTACCGATTCCCCTTCTATACTGCTTTTTATAAAGTAATCGCTTATTATTAATCTACATTTCTAAGTAAATAATTTATTTAAGTAATCCTTTTAGCTTTTTGTAAATGCAATACGTACCCAACATTATCTCCATTCAAATCGATTGGTCTTCCCAGCTGATCAGTAAATATCATCCTCAAGGAGTAAATAAAGTATTTTGTATTAATAGGAAGATAGATTAATGGTCTAGGATATCCAAAATTTGACAACCCGGTTCTGGATGCGGAACAAAAATCAAAATTACGTTTGATTTACTTTTGTGTACGATATAATTGTTTACTAGAAAGCAGTGGATTTGATTTTTTTTTATTAACGCTTCTTGTAAGGTTCGGAAGCTTTTTACCTTCATTGATTTTTTGAGAGATCTCACTTTCCTTCTCAGATTCTAAATCTCACACAATCCACTATTAAATCTAAACATGTAATTTTCTTGCAATAATATTACAAGTCTCATAGAGGCTGGATTAGATGAAATTACAACAGGACATTTATCTTTTGAAGTATCGAAATACTGACACAAAGAATAATTGAAACATTCAGCATTTTTCCATTAGGAATTGTAAAATTCATCCAATCTTTCCTAGATCTTTCCTATACTGAAATGTATTATGTTCAAATTTATCACTTCTATTGTGCCACGAATACCACAAAGTACATTGATTTAAACCTATTTCTCAATTGCAATTACGATTCAGTTCGATTGGTTGATTAAATGTTATATCAGTGATACTTTCAATACCTTCAAAGTTTAACAACACCATTTATTCTAAATATTTTTTATATAGGATATTGTATTATAAAATTTCTTTGTAAAATATTTATTTCGCATTAACGAATCCAAAACATCAATAGCTTCATTCCCCAACTCATCTGATGTATTTCCATTTACTCTGCTACCTATCGAAGTGTATAATTTTGAAATAATTTCATCATGATTCGTAATAAAACTGGTGGTGGTGACGGTATTTCTGGTAAGCATTTAAAATATTTTTCGTTCGTGAAATGCCAAGTAGTAGCTGCTTTGTTTAATGGTTTTATTGCTCATGGTTTTCTTCCTGATGCCTAGATGCAGGTAAGACTTGTCCCTATCCCTAAGAATCGGGCGCATGATCTCCTGTCTTCAGACAATTATCGGCCTATTGCGTTAGCTACGATTTTGTCTAAAGTGTTGGAAAAGTGTGTTCTTAGACGGATTAGTTCGAGGCTAATCACTTCGGATAGCCAGTTTGGGTTTAAGTCTAAGAGTGGTGTGGATATGGCTATTTTTCTGCTTAAATTTATTCTTGATTATTTTTTGCTTTTTTCTACTCCTGTTTTCTGTTGTTTTATTGACAGCACAATGGCCTTTGATAGAGTAAGCCACGGGAAGATCCTGGATATGTTATTGGTGCGGGGTGTTCCAAATGAATATGTGAAACTGTTAGCTTTCTGGTTTCGTGTAAAATATTTTCTTTGTAAAATATTTATTTCGCATTAACGAATCCAAAACATCAATAGCTTCATTCCCCAACTCATCTGATGTATTTCCATTTACTCTGCTACCTATCGAAGTGTATAATTTTGAAATAATTTCATCATGATTCGTAATAAAACTGGTGGTGGTGACGGTATTTCTGGTAAGCATTTAAAATATTTTTCGTTCGTGAAATGCCAAGTAGTAGCTGCTTTGTTTAATGGTTTTATTGCTCATGGTTTTCTTCCTGATGCCTAGATGCAGGTAAGACTTGTCCCTATCCCTAAGAATCGGGCGCATGATCTCCTGTCTTCAGACAATTATCGGCCTATTGCGTTAGCTACGATTTTGTCTAAAGTGTTGGAAAAGTGTGTTCTTAGACGGATTAGTTCGAGGCTAATCACTTCGGATAGCCAGTTTGGGTTTAAGTCTAAGAGTGGTGTGGATATGGCTATTTTTCTGCTTAAATTTATTCTTGATTATTTTTTGCTTTTTTCTACTCCTGTTTTCTGTTGTTTTATTGACAGCACAATGGCCTTTGATAGAGTAAGCCACGGGAAGATCCTGGATATGTTATTGGTGCGGGGTGTTCCAAATGAATATGTGAAACTGTTAGCTTTCTGGTTTCGCAACCAGAAGTTCTCGGTTGGTTGGGGATCGTCTAATAGTTCTCAGTTCTCTGTTCTTAATGGTTTAAGGCAAGTGGGGGTGCTTTCACCCCTCCTTTATGCAGTGTATATTGACCCTCTTTCAAAACAACTTTCTTCTCTGGGTGTTGGGTGTCATATTGGAAAGTTATGCTTTAACCACATTTTCTTTGCGGATGATATGGTTATCGTTTCCCCAACAGTTCACTGCCTGAATGCTATGCTGAAAGTTTGCGATGTGTATGCTTCCCAATTGGGTATTGTATTTAATACAAAGAAAACGTTCGCTATGGTGTTTGCTCCTCGTCTGAATGCTACGCTTAAAAGAAATGTCATGCTTTCTGGAAGTGTTGTGGACGTGTCTGAGTTTAAATATTTGAGGTTTACGTTCCGAGATGATCTGAAGGATGATTCGCATATGGTTGAACTCGCGAATGGTTTTTCGAAGAGAGCAAATTTGCTTATTTGGAAATTTGGTAAAGTTGATGTGTTTATTAAGTGTCGTTTGTTCAAAACGTTTTGTTACTCTATGTTTGGTATTGCTCTATCTTACAATGCTACGACAAGAGCTGAATTGAACCTTAAAGGTTGCTATCACCGAGCATTTAGGCGACTGTTTCGGCTACCGTGGAGGTGCAGCATTAGCTAGGCTTTTGTTTCAAGCCACGTATGTACATTGGATGAGTTGCGCCGAAAAGCTAGAACTTCTCTGTTTTTGAGGCTATGGAATAGCGAGAATGTTCTCATAAAATATTCTTGCTCTCCTGTCATGCTTCATTTGCCGGTATGGCGCAATCTACTTGCTCGTACCTGAGATTTGATTTTTTTTGTATTTATTTTTGTTGTTGTCGTGTTTTTCGTTGTGTATATGGCTTTTGGCTGAATCAAAGAGTAATAATAATAATAATAATATTCCAGATCCTTGTCGTTTGACCTTTGATATATTAGATTGAATGGTTTAATTTTGATTCGAGTTAAAATTAAATTTAATTTAATTCGAATTACGTCCCCATTTTTTCAGATATTTCAAAGTAATGGGTTGGTAATTCTAATGGTTGTTATCTGGAATAGTTCATTCGTGTAATTAGGTAAATATCCATTATCAAAAATACCCTTTTCTGTCTTAGTTCTATCCAAACCTATGACTTTGTAATCATCTGGAACTAAACCTGGAGGAAACAAAGCATTCTAAAACCTAAAAAGCGGTAACAATTATTATTACAATTATCAATAAACACAGGTAAAATATCAATCCATTTAATAGTGCCATTTTGAGTGTTCAATAGTGCCATTCAGCGTTCTATTGAATTGTTCAACTATTTGCTGTTTCAATTCAATTTCAGATGTAAACCAATGAATGTTATTATTTTTCAAAAAATCATTTTGTGTAAATACCATCAACACCTGAATAATTAGGATATTACGTATGTAATATATTTCTATCTGAGACGAGTTTTTATTAAATAGATTTTCCATCGACCCACAAATAACACAATTACCTTTCAGCATAGGAACATTATTCTTTGGCGATACTGTCTGAATCATTGATTCAGTATCACAGATCTTTTTACATTTCATGCAATAAATCTCCTTAGTGTTTACCTCACTAGTGTAAAGTGTTATGTCTATAGTTTGGTAGATACTTCAGGCTTGAAAATTAACTCATCATAATGCAGTTGCGAAATACCAGAGGAATCAAAATCAATCCTAAAATAATGCAGCCACGCAATAAAGGGTGTAATTGATGTGAAAGTTAAGAAAACTCTGTCTTTTACTGGAACAATCACGTATGATTTGGAATTCATGTTTTATAACACATGCACTGAAGGAATGTTGAACATTTTGGTTTGTCGGGTACATGAACTCCCAGCGTACGCTGAGGTACTGAGGTTCTGCAAAAAAAACTCGAAAACCATACTTTACACAGCAATAGCGCCTGCCATTTGAAAACTCCTTATTCTTGAGGTATTTACACAAATTATACCATAAACACTGTCATCGGTGCTTTAACCATCTTTTAACTGGCTAGGGTTAAACGAACACGACTGATAGATTAATCCAAAGGCAAGCCAAATACAAGCTTCAACAATACCATCTCAACCCTTTCGAGAGTTATGCTGCCATCAGACTCCGCTACTAATGTTTTGGTGACCAAAAACTCTTTCACCTGGGTCTGATGAAAGACGGAGGAAACAGCACATATGTTAACCTTATTTCAACGGCGTACATTCTCTGTGATTTTTTTTTAAAACACGACTGAGGCAGTACTTACGATAAGGAAGTCGCAGCAACTTTCGGTTTTGAACTTAGCAAAGGTAATCTGGACCACTTTTTTAGTGGCAACTTCCACGACATAGCAAAAGTTTGAATTGGCGGCATATTCTCCAGGGTAGTTGGGAGAGATTATAGTTCCAGCAACACCAGCAAATCGATTTCTGCAACGCTGAAAGTGAAAAATTGATATTACTTTGTTGAAAAATTACCAAAAGTGTGTTTAAGCACACCTGTGGATTTTGAAGTCGCATCTTCCGAGTACCAGCTCCTTTTGCTCACGGCATTTTTCGTGGTTATTTGTTAGATTTATAACGTTCAGTGGAGAGAAAATCTGTAGGTTAAATTCTTACTCCCTTGATTATGAATATTTTATTGGTTAAACTAATATTTCATAAAGAAGATTAAAGAGGTTGTAAAGGGAAGAAAGGGGGTGAGTAATAGAAGAGATTGGCGGAAAGTTTAAGAACTTAAGGTCGACTTGTGCGGAGACTACTTGTACATGTAAGAAGATGCCAGAGGCATGAGAAACAAGAAAAAAAAGGTTTAGTTTTGATCCGAAAAGCTTAATATTTGTTGATATTTTTGTTTCCAGACAATCGGGTCTTGTAGATTTCCAGTCTTTGCCAGATCTCGTGGGCATGTTATTTTTGCCCAGTTCAGACTATCCAAATTGGGGCCAAGTGACGATCAGGATACCGACGCTAGTCTAAAATCATGAGCTATACAAATCCAACATGTTTTATGCATATGCCTCACCTTGTACATTTTAAAGGAGAAGTCTGTTAACTCTTACTATTCGACTCTGATCGTCTCATTTACTTGGTAGGAAGACGAAGCAAGTAGAAACGGAATCGTCGTTGACATTTATACCTAACTTTAATCTCTAATTGACTTCAGAAAAATAAACTTTTACTCAAGCAAGTACTGGTTTTGACCGGATTCGTTGCGAACTGCTTATCCGTCAAGAAACTTAAGATAAAAAATGAACTAAACATGTTTCTATACCACAGTCTTGGGTCGTTAATCTAGTTCCGAGAATAACTGTTAGTTTACAGTTTTGGTCGAATTGCGGAATCACTCTTGTACTACACGAAAATACTACAAGACTGAGGTGTTGGTAATTTTATTGATGGATCATTGGATTTTTCCGTTTTCTTGGTGAAAGCTTCTCCGCTTTCCCAGCCAGATAGTGTACATATAAACATTTGCGCAGAACTCTAATTGTAAATAATCTCAGATTTGTACAAACACATTTTAACACGAATTTTTATCTTTCGTTATTTTATCCGCATGTCATTTTAATCCGCATCGTATCTTTCTGGTTTTTGAGTTTCATGCCGTTTTATTGTTGTTGGTTTCGCATCGTTGTCCTGTTGGTATTGTTGTGGATTTTATGATTTAGTTTTTGCTGTTTTTCGCTGAGGACGGTTTGCTGGAAGTGCAGCCGAAATATCCGAAATTTTTATTTATCCCTCGCACATCATCTTCGAGGGATAATTAGCTTATCAAAAAGAAACCCCGAAAATCTCGTTTTCACCATTTTGTTTACAATGAATGGTCAGCTTGGCTTCAAACCGTATAAACTATTCAATTCTTACTTATTTATCAGTTTTTACTACTTCTTGTAAGGTTCGGAAGCTTTGTACCTTCATTGACTTTCTGAGACAACAACAAAATTATTTAAAATAATATTTTTGAATTAAAACAGGAGACTACGCCTACTCCTAAAAGCACGCCTCCAATTTAAAAAAAAAAATGGAGAGGTCGGGGTTCTACAAGCACCCTGGGGGAGGGTTTCATAAATTTTTGAAAACAAATTTATGACACCTTATGAAGCTGTATTCTCATGATTACTTTCACTCTTAGCTCAGGATTTGAAAAGGCCAAATGAAATTATTCACTCGGGGGAGAACAGGCTACTACATAAGGTGCAAGTAGTTTCTTACTATTCTATTTGACGAATATGCTCTTGGGAGGACTATGTCAACGAGCACCCCTGAGTCGATTGAGTGAGCCTGCTGAGCGAGGGTAGAGAAGGCAGAATGCTTCTTGCCCCTGTGAACAGCAGGGGTAGGCCTATCCAAGAGCATATTACCATTTATATAACTATTTATTTCCTAACAGTAGGATGGTTTATTCTTTTAACTTACTTTTATTGAAGACCACGAGGGAGGGGGGGCCACTTAGTCCTCCTGGACACAGGGGTCCTCCATGTTTGAGTATGTGTCTAGCCTACTGTTAGTAAGTAAGTAGTTTATAGAAACTTATTTATTCATCTATATACTTTTTCTGTTGAAAGGTTAACCTCCTGGGAGGACTATGTCAACGAACATCCTCGGGTCGATTGATTGAGCCTGCCAAGCGAGAGGAGAGAGGGGAGAGAAGGCAGCCTGCTTCTTGCCCCTGTGAAGAGCAGGTTTAGTACTGTTCCAAGAGGTTAGCCCTAACTATTTCTCTTTATTCTAGCTAGTAATGCTAACCTTATCTTAATTTAAGCGTTGAGGGAGGGGAGCCACACACACCTCCTTGACGCTTAAAGCTTATAAGTTTTACTTTTCTTGTTTACCCCCTGGCTACAATAAATAGCTGAATCAGATATAATGCTTTATTCTTCCACTTCTCGGCTGTGCGCAAAGAAAAACAGCTTTTCTGGTCGAAGCTGTATCTTGATGATTCAAAGCATCGATGAGTTGAAGCGCAAGGAACTTCGAATAATCTAGCTGATTTGCTCCGAGCCTTCAAAGACTGCGACTTGAAAAAAGCCAGAGGAAGTCTCTACAGTGCCTGCCTCAGTTTACTCCGCACTCTCCGCTAATGTCATCAAATGTTGGTTTGAGCTGAAATCTTTCTTAACAAATGCTCTGGATAAATCATTTACAGAACAGAATTGGCTCGGGTGACTGTGGGGGGAGTTTTAAGGGGGTTCGAGAATTCCAGTGATCGCGAGTTAAGGTACTTTCAGATGTTCAAGGACGAGGAAACTTGGCTGGAATATTAGAGATTCGACATGATTGGCTTAGAAATCACCACTTTCCAAAGCTGATCATTCCTGAAAGTACGGCTGCAAAGCAAGAAAAATACTTTTAAGCAAAATACACATTTTCATGATCCCCGTGAGTCCAATATAATGTTTACCTTAAAAGTTTTGCTTCAGCAAAAACCCTCTGTTTATTTAACTAAGCAGCAGAAGGTTTTGTTTTAGTCTCTCTTGAATCGTTATTGTTGCTCGGATATTAAAGCTGTCACTACCACCACCCCAGTTTGTCACATTACCAACTGTTGTCCATTTTTGGAACATCCTCGACTAAAAAGTAAACCACCCACTTATACCCGATTTTGCGCTCTGGTTGTGATGTTAGGCACCGAAACCGTTGGACAGGCTCTATATTAAGGGAATCTCGAAGAATTTGAGATGGCACAGACACTGCATAAACCCAATAAATACCAATATTTAAGGAGTGGTTATCACCTGATGACCCCACCTGGGCCATACCACCTCGTATACCACGACACCATATCCACCAATACGTTATTATCTCCGATTTTTATTTGCGAATCAGAATCTACGCAGTACACCTATATCTGCTAAAAATATTTATTTCTATGCTACCCCACAGTATGTTTTAACCCAAAGCACCTCCATACTGACCCCCACCCCATCATATCCACTCTTATCGTCCTAGCACTTTTTGAAATACCCTAACTCGAAACACTGGACCGCCCGACCGACCGACCTTTAGAAAAGTGATCGGTATATGGCACTTTAAAAAACCACTTAAAGTTTAACTGAAAAGCCGACTTATTTTTATGTCAATTCATTGAATACACTGAATTGTTTGGATTCTGTGAAGGGATTTTTTTTCCACTATCTGCTCTAGTTATCACGTTCAGAATATGTTCGGCCGTACCCACAGCGTAAATTCTACAATGACCTGGGAAATTTTAATCTCAACACAAACGCGGCTTTTCAGTGGGCCGTGGTGAGATTGGTGAGGATTGCTTAGAGCCTGAACACCAAAAAATTATAAATCTTTCTCGTAAGGCATACAACAAGGCATACAAGCGCATAGAGGCACCAAAAATCACACGGAAATTCCACTATTTGAAAATCGGTTATTTGTGAATAGCGAAACAACGGAGTATTTCATTTTCAGCGGGTCTTCAAGCCAATTTAAGTGAATAAGTGATGGATAACTAGATTGTCCTATCCTAGCCCTTTTCGGTTAAACTTTACAAATTTGATGCATAAAAATGCATGGACCAGCTACCAGGATGAACCGAGACCAGCCAATCTGTATGTGTTGCACGAATAAAGTCGTTTTCAAGACACCTCTTAAAGGTCTTATCCATGTTTAAAGCTGTTCCATTTGTACAATTTGATGTGTTCAAAAGTATGACCCAATTAAGATTTTTTTCTATCGTACCTAGGCTATTTGTCCGCACTAGACGTGTGCCTGAATTCGGTCTGAACACAAAGAGAGACATTATCTTTAGAATATTGCCTTGGGTCAGCAAACACTCAGTGCCTTTTCCACTTAACCCCAGCTTGACTTGACTTGACTTGCTTTATTTACAACTAATTATAAAATAGACTATATAATCACACAACCGCCCGGGGAAGGCTCAAACAGCCTGACGATGGACGGCTGCAATCCTCTGACTCTCAACCTTTAACAAATTTCATTTAAAAAAAAAAAAGAAAGAAAGAAAGAAAAGACAAAAACACTCTCACTCATTTAACCTTTAATACCAAAATCTGAAAAATAAAAAAAAGGAAAATTATCTCCCCTCTCCCAATAAATGTTTTTAAGTTTTACTTTAAATGACCCAATGTGTTCAGCCTCCCCAATGCCAGCTGGTATACCATTCCAAATAGCCGGAGCTAAATATCTAATGCCGTAACCTGCACGTGTGGTGTCTCGGTACTCAACAATAAAATTATCCGCCTCTCTAGTCGCATACCTGTGGAGTGAACGATTTACGCGAAAAAAATCGGTAAAAACTGCAGGACATACATCATTCCAGCATCGATACGCAAAAACAGCAGCTTGATAATCGCGAATCTGACCAATGTTAAGCACTCGTAATTTCTTAAAGAATGACGCGGTATCATTCACTTTTTCTACATAATTACCAAGAAGACGTACTGTTTTATTTTGTAGAATCTGCACTCTTTTAAAATTTGCGTAGAAATTACTAGACCAAAGGACACAACCATAAGAAATATAAGGCGCAACAATAGTATGATACAACAATAAAAGAACTGATAATGGTAAAACATGCTTTAATCGACGCAAAATTCCCAGACCTCTAGCAACTTTAGCTGCAACAAGATCACTATGGTTCTTCCAAGATAAATTACAATCAAGCTGGAAGCCCAAATACCGCACTTCATGCACCTGTGCCAAAGGCCTACCATTAAAAAATATCTCTCTATCAACACTTGGAGGCTTACCAACTCGCCTAAAAATCATAAAATTTGTTTTTTTAACGTTCACTGACAAAAGGCTCAAACTTGTAAATACATAAAATGACTTATTTACTTTGTGGAATAAAAGTTTTAAATAAGCATTTAACGTGGATTGCAGCAAAAGAATAATGCGTTTCACTTTTGTTTCGGACGATATATTTTACTTGGAAAGGTCTGAGTCGGAAAGGGTCGAGTTGAAGCACCGCCATGTACCAGTTTTCAGTTAGGTGTCCTACACTATTTGACCAAACACTATGCGCCGATCTATGATAGGTGGGTATCGACTAAAAAGAGGCTCGGCATGGTGCAGGAGGCACGCCTACTAAAAAGAGGCACACGTACTAAAAAGAGGCACGGCATACTAAAAGAAGGCATGCCTGCACCAGGAGGCATGCACCGTCTGTGCCTTTTTTTAGGACCCGTTATCTGGCGTGCCTCTTTTTAGTACCCGAACGTCTTTGCAGTAAAAAAGGGGTTCTATAACGTGCCTTTTTTTAGGACCCCAGAACACGGGCCCTTCGACCGTTTTCTGGCGTGCCTCTTTTCAGTACTCGTTTTCTGGCGTGTCTTTTTAGGACCCTTTTCTGGCGTGCCTTTTTAGGACAATTTTCTGGCGTGCCTTTTTTTAATACTCGACTTCTTTTGGTTATAAAAGGTGATTCTACAACGTTTTGTAGTACTCGTGTTTTGGCGACGGTGAGGGAAGAACCATTAACTATGGGTATATCAGGTGCCGAACCCTGGCACACTGAAGAGCAAGCAACGTCACGCAAAGAACGTTGTTGATTGGTTTACGAAGGATTGATGCGTGACGTTTCTTGTTCTGCCCGAGGTAAACTGATGTGTTTCGCACTGAGACATGAAGAATATTATGAATGAATGAATGAATGAATATAATCCCAAAAAAGCCCGAGGGCCATGGCGGGAAACATAAAACAGTAACAAAGAACAAAATATCATACACTCCAAAACAAACCAAAAATCAACTTCTATAAAAATAGTTCACGGTGGGTCATAGCTATCTTCAGGAATCTACCCAGCCTTCGGAGATCACCAAAACGCTTACTACCCATAATCGAAATCAATTCCCTTTCATCCCAAACCTCCCGGCCAAACACTTCCTTTCTTAATCCTTTCAGCTCCTCACAATAACACATCAAATGTACCGCATCCTCCCCCTCAACACCACACATCGGACAAAAATAAGGACCAGTACCTTTCCTCTCTCGACCAATATACTTTCTCCGCATCCCCACTGGAAGAGCGTCCGCCCTAAGACTCACCATCCACTTCAGTTCTGCCCCCCCCCCCAATCCCAACTTGAAATATAATTCTTCTCCCCAAGTCTCTTTAGCCATACCACACAACTTCAGAGAGTGGTGCTCTGATACGCCCCCATGCCACCTCTGAATCTCTTGATCTCTTAGCCTATCTTTCACTAACTTAGCTACCTTACCTAGGGGGTAACCTGGTCCCACTCCATCACACCACAAACCACCGTAACCACAATCATCCAATATTTTTTTAACTTGCTGAGGCCAAGAATCCCTTTTCTTGCCCCCAAGTATTTCCAAATACGCCGCTTTCAAAACTCTCACTCTTGGCAAACTCGTCACTTTCTCCCAATATCTTATCATTGCCACCAACCTACTATTCCGGAGCAACCCTAAACCTAAATCCCCTGTAATTACTAGGCTATTTGTTCTCACGCTAACCCCTAATACCCTCTTAAAATATTGTAACTGTAAACTCTCTAGCTTATCCCCCTTAAGGAAGCCCCAAATCTCGGATCCATAATGCATAGCTGATACTACTTTAGTTGAAAATAACTGCTTATGCATTTTAATATCCTTAATATCCCCTAAATTGGTTAATTGCCAACACAGACGGGACTCTTTAATTGCTTATGGTTGAAGAAAGGGGAAAATTAGTTGCAGACCCCTGACGGGAGTGTTTGTATACTAAAAAGAGGCACGCCAGGAGACGGATTCCAGATGCTGTAAGTAGAATAGTTTTTGACCCCTGGGTAATTGTTTACCGAGACTTCCGGAGCCTAAAAGAACGCATGTCATAGATTCCCCTTCGTTAACCCGAACAAGATCAAGAGGGCACGCCAGAAATGGGTCCTAAAAAGGTACGTTATAGAATCGCCTTTTATAGCCCAAAGAAGTCGAGTATTAATAAAAGGCACGCCAGAAAAGGGTCCTAATAAGGCACGCCAGAAAATGGTCCTAAAAAGGCACGTTGTAGAATCACCTTTTATAACCCAAAGAAGTCGAGTATTAAAAAAAGGCACGCCAGAAAATTGTCCTAAAAAGGCACGCCAGAAAAGGGTCCTAAAAAGGCACGCCAGAAAACGAGTACTAAAAAGAGGCACGCAAGAAAACGGTCGCAGGGCCCGTGTTCTGGGGTCCTAAAAAAGGCACGTTATAGAACCCCATTTTTACTGCAAAGACGTTAGGGTACTAAAAAGAGGCACGCCAGATAACGGGTCCTAAAAAAAGGCACAGACGGTGCATGCCTCCTGGTGCAGGCATGCCTTCTTTTAGTATGCCGTGCCTCTTTTTAGTACGTGTGCCTCTTTTTAGTAGGCGTGCCTCCTGCACCATGCCGTGCCGTGCCGTGCTTCTTTTTAGTCGATCCCTGATAGGTGGCCCTTGCTTTCATTTTGTGATTTAAAAATGGGCTCTGATCCTAAGAAATTCCAAAACTTCCGCTTGTGGCGCCTTTGGTAGCACGCTCTGTTAACTATTAATCTGGGCACACAGATTTTCGGATGGGCAATTCTAAAACATAATTTTTGGGGGGGGGAGTTGTTAAATTTGGTTCGAAAACATGCAGATTCAAACAAAATTCGTCTGGGGCGCTCATTGGAATTTAGGTGCCACGATCATAGCAGCTGCTACGGTGGCTTCGTTTGCCAGAGAGTTCCTGTTATTAGGCGTGATCTTTACCAAACAAAAATTGATTTCTTGAAAGACGTGTAGTTTTCCTGATGCGGTGTGGTACTTTCTTGTCCCTCGTTTTCTAAACCGTTTAACTGTTCAGCCGCACAGAATTTCCGACAAGTGCAGTTTGCGGTTTTCATCCCCAGCCCCAACAACCCCCCCACCCCTCGCCTAAGCACTTTAAATCGCCTGTGCGTCGCGGGGCCCTGAAGGTTCCCTGGGACGCCGCCATTGCCCTTAGAGTTTCAGCAAAATTACGCATAAGTTCCCTAGGTACCTTGAAATAGAGCGTGTGAAAGAAGGGAAGCATGCTAAGAATGAGTATCTGTCACCAGCCTACTTCAGTAAAGTCTCCGACGAAGCCACTTCCTGGTTGCGAAAGATGGCCGGAGACAAACTCCATGTACAGACGGTTGCTGGTAGACCTAATGACTATTCCAGTTTCGTTACCACTCAGAAAAGCGAGTAGAGGTGTGTCATCATCGTCGCCATCATAAATCTATAGAAAAGGGACAAATTACCCATTGCACAATGAATGCTACAAGCAGATATGTTGGAAAAAGCAGAATATAGAAATATAATAATATATATTTCTTCTTTTCTGCCATGTCCCTTTCTTTTATTCTGTCAGTCGTATTCTGTCATACGTCGTGTTTTGTCATCTCTATCGTAAAGTATTTTCCAAAACCGACGGATTTTGAAAATCACCAGTCAGGAATCAGCTTCACGCAGAACAAAGGGGAATATGGATAAGCACACACTGGCTCCCGCACTACCGTAGTTAGACCGAGTTACCTTGCTTTCATCCGGAACACTCCAGAGAGCATAACCTCCGCCAAACTTTACCAGCTGCATCCCAGGCACATCTGAAGTCATTCAGCTTCGAAAGTCGCGCAACTTCAAGCTAGTGTTCCTGGAAGAGTCAGCTCGGGATACAGCCCTTGTAGACGGAGCTAGGATTGGCTATGAATTATTTTATTATTTTTGTATTTCTTCAACGACGAACAGGGACCATAAACAGCAAAATAAACAACAACAACATCACACAAATAAAAACAAAAGCAAGAAATTAGCTCTCAACCGGGGCAGCATAAAGCACATGTGTCCACTCATTCCACAGCGGAAGAAAGAGCGTAAAGTAAGGCCCAGAAAGCACCAAAAGGAGCGGATTAGTCGAGCTGAGGATCCTAGACTGGACCGAAAACAGAGCTTTCCTCTTAAGCTCTCCAAACGAGGGTAGACCACCACCAGAAAACATACCAGAGGCATTGCAATTCTAAGGAAGACCATGAAGCCACCGGAAGTAATCTGTGATGGGGTGTACATTTATGAATTGTGAGAGTGAACCCCTTCACCCGGATACGAGCTTGGTTTCTCCGAACCCAAGATCCGGATGACAGGAGCTCGCTAATTAATCCTATATATGTGTACTATATGTGTTCTTGTATATAAGCATCATTTTGTAAATGAGAAAATATAGTCGTCTGGTAGCTGAAGTCGAAGAAACATCCACAAGTAGCCTGTGTGACGACCCACCGTCACATAAGTGGTGAGCAGCGGAGGGATTCTCAAATCCAAGCATTTCAATCATCACATCTCGCCAATCTGCAGCATCAAGACAGGAGCGGCGTAAGGCGCATCACCAGATCAACCAAGGAGAAGGTCCTCTGGGAATTAGCGCCAGACGGAAAGACGCCGCATACACTTGAGATGGAAGAGCATAGGACGGCTGTCAGCAGCGCTGTCGCAGGAGGTGGCAACGACAGAACTGCAAGTGGCAACGATGGCGGAGCAAGAGGCATCGTTATCGAAGCAAGTGGCAACGCTGGCGGAGCAGGAGGCAACGCTGGCGGAGCAGGAGGCAACGCTGGCGGAGCAGGAGGCAACGCTGGCGGAGCAGAAGGCAACGCTGGCAGAGCAGGAGGCAACGCTGGCGGAGCAGGAGGCAACGCTGGCGGAGCAGGAGGCAACGCTGGCGGAGCAGGTGGCAACGCTGGCGGAGCAGGAGGCAACGCTGGCGGAGCAGGAGGCAACGCTGGCGGAGCAGGAGGCAACGCTGGCGGAGCAGGAGGCAACTCTGGCAGAGCAGGAGGCAACGCTGGCGGAGCAGGCGGCAGTGAAACAGGCGAATTGATGCGGATGATGACAGCAATGCTTCAGCAGGTGGTCGAGTCGCAGGCGCGAGACGCCAGGAACTGGCTGCCGCAAATGGCTGGCATGATGGAGAATCCAGTGGCTCAGAGGCTGAAAGCTCCGAATTTGCCACGTTTTGAAGAAGATGGGGACATCGACGCATTCTTCACAGTATTCGAAAATACTGCAAGGATGTGCCGTTGGACAGACGAGGAGAAGGTTATGAACCTATGGCCGTTATTACCAGCCCGGGCCTTGAATGCGACAACCACGCTAGGCTCGGAGGCGCTGGGAAATTACATGAGCCTGAAGAAGCTCCTCCTGACAAAATACAATGTTACAGCAGAGACACATAGGCTCAGACTGAGGAGCCTGCAGCTGAAGGGAAAGCAAAAATTCCACGAGCTGGGAGACGACATCGAACATAGCCTCCGAAGATGGCTGGGACTCGAGGGCTTCGAATCAAGGACGGACGAAGAAAAGAGTGCACTTCTAAAATCTGTCTTCGACAAGCTGTGTCTGGAGCAGTACCTGGAGGCTATTGTAGAAAATGGTTTGAAGATTTATTTGAGGCAAGAGGAGCCGAGAGATCTGGCCGAGGCGATCCACCTTTCTCAAGGATGGGAGGCGGCAAGGTCGCAGGCAAAACCGGACAGGTCGGCTTATTCATCCAGACCGGATCACGGCCAAGTCCGAAGAAGATCGCCGGAGCGACGACCTGACAAAGTGACCGGAAAGCAGGAATTCAGAAGGTTGGACGAAAAAACAAACAGGAGCTGTTTCAACTGTGGCAGCAACACGCATTTCATTGCCAAATGCGATAAACCCAAGCGTCCACCAGCCAAAACATTTTTCGGTCAAGAAGATGGAGCCGTGAATATTCGCAACAACGTTGCACCGTTTGTTTATCCTGGAATAATCAAGGGACGACAAGTTCAGATGCTTCTGGATCAAGGAAGTGACGTCACACTGGTCAGGCGATCCTTGATTGATGAAGAGGAAGTTCAACATGAGCGACACAGAGGACTCAAGTGCATTCACGGAGATACGAAAATGATGCAAAGCGCATGGGTGCGCATCGGATTGGTCCAGCCTTTCAGAACTCATCCGAAACTATGTAGGGTACTAGTACAGGACAAGATGCCGTACGACGTCATAATAGGGCGAGATTTTCCCTATTTCGATGAGCTTCTTCGGGATTCCGCATCCTCCCCTGAGATACAAGAGGGACCTGACGTGACAGAAAAATTACCCGGATGGGACTGGGCAGACGAAGAGTTCAGCAACAAAAATAAGCAAGCCAAAAGTCGTTCAGCTAAGCGGGAACAACGAAGACAGCACTGGCACCGAGACGAGGTGGCTCCAGGTGAACTTTCCCTGGGGCGGAAGGATCTGCAAGAGTCCCTAAAATCGGATCCATCACTCGAAATGGCAAGGCTGCAAGCAGATACGGGTCCTGGAAAATTCCTGTGGAAAGATGGCATCCTCTACAGGAAGAAACAACGCCCATACCGAGACGAAAACCTCCAAATGGTCCTACCTTCCAAATACCGGCAACACTGTCTGCAGCTGGCACATGATAACCCACTAAGTGGACACATGGGGCGCGAACGCACGACCAGCAGAATCCTACGTAATTTCTTCTGGCCCGGTGTTCATGAAGATGTCGAAAGGTATATAAGATCCTGTCACGAATGCCAAGTGACAAGCAAAAGGACCGGCAAGGAGAAAGTTCCCATGGGGGAAATGCCAATCATCGGAGAACCTTTCAGGAGATTAGCCATTGACATGTTGGGTCCGCTACCAAAAAGCCGAAAGGGTTTTAAATACCTGTTGGTGATCACTGACTACGCAAGCAGATGGGCGGAGGCAATTCCAATGAGGAGCACAACCTCGCGGAGTATCGCAGAAGCACTCATGGATGTATTCAGCAGGTTTGGATTGCCAGCAGAGGTTCTGAGCGACCAAGGGACAAACTTCGTGTCAAAAACTCTTCAGCAATTGTATCAGCAACTCGGAATAGGCCAAATCAGATCCAGCCCTTACCACCCGCAAACAGACGGTCTGACGGAAAGAATGAACTTCACCCTGGTCAGCATGCTCAAGAAATATGTGCACAGGGATCCGAAAAGATGGGACGAGATGATCCCAACCCTTCTATTCGCATACAGAACCTCCCCACAGTCTTCTACTGGTTTCTCCCCATATGAGATTATCTTTGGACGAGAATCTCGAGGACCACTGGAAGCTTTACGAGAATCAGCGGAAGAGGCGACGGACGGAGAGAAACCTGCAGTCAAATTCGTCGAAGACCTGATCAAGAGACTCCAGAAAATTCAAACGTTTGCGCAGAGCAACCTTGCGGAAGCCTCGGCTAAACAAAAGAGCCTGTACGACAGGAAAACGAGTCCGAGAAGTTTTCAGATAGGAGAAGAAGTCCTCATTCTGCTACCTGAAGGGTCGTCAAAGCTAGATGTCACTTGGCAAGGCCCATTTCGAATCTCGAGGAAATTGAGTGACACGAACTATGAGATTGAAGGATACGGAGACAGAAAGCAGCGCCGCATTTTTCACATCAATCTTCTCAAGAAGTATCTGACTCCTGAGATCGGAAGGTGCTTCTTGGCGGAGGAGGAAGGGTCAGACGATATTGTCACCTACGAATCGACAGCAACAGAAACCGGAACACATCAGTCAATCAAACTGGAAAAACTGGAACCTGACCAGTCAGAACAACTGAGAAATCTTGTGTCCCGATTTGAGTCAGTTCTCAGCAAGCAACCAGGGAGAACCTAGCAAAGCACCGCATCGATACTGACGAAAACCCACCCATTCGGCAGAGGCCATACCGGATTCCCCAAGCAAAGAAAATACTAGTGGAACAAGAAATAGACAAGATGCTGAAAGAGGGAATCATACGACCATCACAGAGTAGCTGGGCGCAGCCTTTAGTCCTCGTCCCGAAGGCCGACGGCACAGTCAGATTTTGTGTCGACTATAGGAGGCTGAACGCCGTTTCGCGGTTCGACGCCTATCCGATGCCACGAATCGACGAACTCTTGGATGTGGTTGGAGGAGCAAGATGGTTCACGGTCTTGGACCTCACCAAAGGGTACTGGCAAGTGGAGATGGAGGAGAGTTCAATCGAAAAGACGGCTTTTGCATCGGACCAAGGCCTCTTTGAGTTTCTGGTTATGCCCTTTGGACTCCAAGGAGCAGGAGCAACGTTCCAGCGTCTAATGGACAAAGTGCTACAGGGATGCCGGTCGTTTGCACGGGCCTACATAGACGATGTCATCATTTTTAGCAGGACCTTCAGTGAGCACCTCGAGCATCTGGAGAGGGTTTTGAGCTGTCTGCAAGAGGCTGGACTGACGGTGAACCCCTCCAAAATCAAGTTGGCCAGTCAGTCTGTCGACTACTTGGGATTTACAATCGGGAATGAAGAAGTCAGACCGAAGGTGAATCGGGTGGAAGCCATTGCTCGTTTCCCTCGGCCAGAGACGAAAAGCGACGTACAGTCCTTTCTCGGCCTTATTACGTACTACAAGGGATTCATTCCAGACCGAGCAAGGATCACTCATCCTCTGAACAGATTGACTACTAAGGAAGAGCCTGAGATCATTGTATGGACGGACGAATGCGAGAGGAGTTTCCTGGCCTTAAAGGACATCTTGATGAAAGAACCAGTGCTCGCCTCTCCAGACTTCTCACAAAAGTTTCTGGTACAAACTGATGCCTCTGGAAGAGGGCTTGGCGCAGTGTTGTCGCAGATTCAAGAAGGCAAGGAACGTCCGATTGTCTACCTCAGCCGCAGTCTGACGAAGGCCGAGCAGAAGTTTTCTACAATCGAATTGGAATGCCTGGCAATAAAGTGGGCACTGGAGTCCCTCAAATATTATCTAGAGGGACGCCAATTCGAAGTTTTCACGGACCACAATCCACTGAAATGGCTGAACACGGCACAGCACCAGAATTCCAGACTCGCAAGATGGGCACTGTCGCTACAGCAGTTTGCGTTCGTCGTACGCGTCCGCCCTGGCAAGATGAATGCCAACGCCGATTCCTTGTCACGTGGTTTCTTAGAAGCCAAGAAGTCATGAAGTTGCTGGAAGATTGAAAGAAGATGGCCCGTCACATCCTCGGTTTCCAATACCCCTGGACATTAGTTGGGATTTTAGGGGGGAGGAATGTGATGGGGTGTACATTTATGAATTGTGAGAGTGAACCCCTTCACCCGGATACGAGCTTGGTTTCTCCGAACCCAAGATCCGGGTGACAGGAGCTCGCTAATTAATCCTATATATGTGTACTATATGTGTTCTTGTATATAAGCATCATTTTGTAAATGAGAAAATATAGTCGTCTGGTAGCTGAAGTCGAAGAAACATCCACAAGTAGCCTGTGTGACGACCCACCGTCACATACCTGTGTGACGACCCACCGTCACATAATCGTTATAGATAACCCCGAAATCTGCTGTCGCATTTAGAGGGTATACTCTGCACAAACGCAAAGCAGTACAAAGCTGTGCAGTATGACCTGAAAAGGAGGTCTTTAACCGCAGGCTCGCAGTATCCGAATTTACAAATAAGTATATTTTCTCTGGAGCACAGAGACCTGGAGACAGAAGCAACGTGCGTTTCGTAACCCATGGTTGAAGTGAAAATGGAAACAAGGTATTTGAAGGAACTGACGAAATCCAAAGGTACTCCAGACAGAAGTTCATCAGGAATACGTTTCAGCTGCAAGTTCCGTGGAATGAAGCCATACAAAGCGTCTTCTTCGTATTGAAAACTATATAATTTTCACAAGCAAAACGATCGCAAACGCCCAGCAGAAGGTTTAAAGCAGCCACAGTTGGAACCAAGAAGATCATCTGCATAGCTCATGTTATTGAAGCATGTATTGTTGATTAAACAGCAAACTCCTGTGCGAGAAAGCAAGATGTTCCGTTCATCAACTTACAGATTGTACAGTAGAGGTGAATGTACCCCTTCTTGGCGTACTCCGTTCTGTACACTTAATGGCTGACTAAAAAGCCACTCCATTTAATCCTGAATATCTGCACCTTGAACCAATGATGCAGAGTACCAATTACCCGTACATCCGCTTCTTTCTCACTCATTTTATCGAACAGCTTTTCTTGGTCTACACGGTCAAATGCTGCTTTCACATCGATGAAGCACACAAGCACCGGGCTTGAAAACGTCCAAAACTATTGGATCACTGATTTAAGAATAAATACACAAAACTCGGTCGAAGATTTTTCCTTGAATCCGAACTGATAAAATGAAGAATCCACTTGTGGCAAGATTAAATCATACACACACTTCTCAAACAGCTTCAACACAACCGCCGCCAGGGCTGTTGGCCTGTAGTTGCTCAGAGAATTCATGTCGCCGACACTAGATTTCAGTACAGGCACAAGGCACACTTCTGTCAAAGAAATGGGCACAAAACTGTGGTTTAGAAAACCGTTAAACAAGAGTGACAGCACACACAATAAAGAAGGGCCTCCGTGCTTTAGATGATTCGCAATCACTCCGTCTAAACCACCAGACTTGCTAACAGAAAAACCCAGACAACGATTCAACAACGCATTCAATCGTTATAAGCTGCTTTGCTGAATCAAATAGAGGTTTCGAAAACACACGAGATTTTGCGGCGTCACAGTCGGAGGTAACTGAAGTGAACACTGCACTGAAATGGCTCCGCCAAAGCTCAGCAATAGCATGAGTACCAATCGAAATATCGACTTTGTCCGATGCTTCTGCTGTAGACGTCTTTTTAGATGCCGACACTTTTTTCCAAAACATATGAAACTTGAGAGAACTGAGGTGCCAAAGCCAGCGCTGAAGTTCTCAAACTCTCACCATTACTTTTACACCAACGGAGTAAACCTTTTAGAATCACTCTCATATCCTATACACCGCCTCCCATGTACCCACACTAGAAACGCATCCCTAGCTGCAAGATAATGTGGGCGAACATATCGATTCCACCCGCGGATAGGCTCCCTTCGCTTATTCAAAATGTTAGGCACACGAAGAGGAAGTGTATGATAAGCACTAATTATTAGGATAGAAATAATAGTACAGTACAAGGCCATACCGCAAGGCCATTAGTATGCTTATGGTTAGTACAAAGGGAAGAATTGTAATGGAAAATAGAATTAATATCCAGTCCAGGAATACTCCTTTCAACCTCCATACCATATGACGCCACCTGGGCCAAACTTGCTCCCTCCCAATAAACTGCTGGGGGCGGAGGGACAGAAGGCTGAACACACGGAATTGTTCTGTGGATGAAAATCACACACAATATCAAACACAACCGGAAAGTGGTCAGACCCAAAAATATCATATCTCACACCAACACCAACTCACAAAGTGGTCAAGCTACGACGTACTCCCTGTGTGGGACATGTATGTGTACGTATACGACTCTAAGACTAGCACTGCGTCACTACAAACCACATCATTCTCAGATATCATTTCAATTCACGGCTAAAAACGGTATCCACGGTATAATTTGAGTTAAAATCACCCACAATGCATACGTGAATATATTCTTCACTCAAGAAAGAAACCAACTTACCCAAATACAGAGAAATTTCGGAAAGATTTTCATCCGACCAAAAGGGTAAATTAACGTTTACAAAAAGACAACTGACTCCACCGGCTGTATAAAGTACTTTATGCTTTAAATTTGGCGAGATGCCGTACTGTGGCAAGATGTCTGTGTGTCAGTTTGTCGCTGTGACAAGTAGTTGGCGTGGCGATCTATCGGTGTGACAAACTATCGGTGTGGCAGGCTGTGACAAGATGTCACTGTGGCGATATATCGGTGCAGCGAGTAATCGTTTCCCAGTAGTTGAGGCGAGATGTCCCGACAAGGTCCCAGAAAATATTTTTACTCTAAATCCAATCCCTGCTCAAACAATCCGCTGCGCGCCAACTACCAGGGCAACCACGTCTCTTTCAGCATGAATTGCCGCATCTTACGGAAAGCAACCAATATATCTTGATCTTAAATAGATTTGACCCTTATCATGATAGCTTCTATCAACATCAATGTCACCAAGGACAAGGATCTGCTACTAAACGGTCTACCGGAGATACACGATGAAATCTTTTGAAAAGAGCACCTATTGACCAACACAAAAGTACGTTTTCTCCACCGATCACAAAATCAGTTCAATTTTTCTTCGGGATTCGTGTTAAAGTTCAATGGGCACATCTAACTATCTAAATCCCACACTATGATGACCTAGGACCAATGCCTACCCCCCCCCCCCCCGTTCAGCCGATTTTTCAACAGTTTCCTCTCTGAGATATTTCAAAACGTAATTTTTTGGGCCAGTACCCAGCTCCTAATCTACTAGCTTGGACAAAGATAAAAGTAATGTTTCTTCGAGTATTTAGTTGATCTTTATTTAATGTCTAAATAAACCTGTACATTCAGATTTGAATCAACTATTTATTTTCGAATGATTTTTGCATCCAAGTTGTTTATTTTAAGGAGTTATTGGATATTCCGGTCCAATTTAGCAAAATTACGACTGAAGAAAAAGTCGAAGAAAAACAATCTGGTGATTTTCTTGTTTTAAAGTTTTTCATTGTGGAAAAGTGAATGTTGACCAGTTGTATCTCGATCAAAATCCATTACACCCTGACGTCCTGTCACCCTCCTTATTATTCTGGTTCCTTTGTTACAGGGTTGTTTGAGACTTGGTGTTTATATTCATCTCACTGTGGTCGCTCTCGACCTTGTGGTTAAGGCCAAACATTCAGCACACCATATGGTATGGTGCCTACCCATTTTCCAGTACCTACATATCCTACCTATTTAAAAGAAGCCTGTTTGCTCTATCCACATAGGGGGTAGCTACCAGTTTCTGCCAGGTTTCTGAAACTCTATCCCAGGCTTTACATTTTGGATCGCCATAATGCCATCTTCTAACCCTCACTCCCCAATTGCACCCTGCGATAGGGAAGACTCTTCTGAGTAAGACAGATGCTTCGCCTTAGGTAAGTTTCTTTTTAGTTAGCTCAGTTGTCCAAACAGTATCCAAATCCCAGTCTGGAACACTCTGCAATCAGCGAAATCCTCAGGTTATGCCTGGGAAATCAGCGTCACTGCAAAACTTGCAAACTTATAAAATTCCTTAGCTTACCCAAAGCAAAATCAACTGTGAAACTCAAAAAGCCAGCAGAGGCGTTACTTGCTAAATATTTCTTTTGGGGGGGGACTAAGTATTTACTGACTGGATGGTCATTTGTTACTGAACATTTTTGCAGTAAATGCAGTAGGCTACACGAGGGGTACCTGACCTCGTTTTTACACAACCTCGCCTTTTACCATAAAAAAATTAAAATGAAATTTCCACGCTGTCATGAGAGTTGAGAGACAAAATCTGTTTTTTTTTGTCAACACTTTCAATTCAAATTCTTTGCCTATTCTTTGTTTTGAACCTTCTTTAAAAAATGATTTTCTGGTTATTAACTTTGGCAGTTCTACCTTTTTCAGCACTTTGTATATCATGACAAGCAATTGAAGGTCAGGTAAGAATATGCTGATTCTGTTTAACTAGAAATACTGACGTAAAATTTGTTGCTCTGATATGTAAAACCTTTATTGTTTTATCTTCAGTCCAGTATTTTGTCATGTATTTGTTCCTTTTTCTGGAAATTTGAAATCTTGTTTGCCTACCTCTCTTGTAACTTTATCGCATTGATCCATCTCAACAAAAATTACTGTCTGGAATCCAGCATGTTACGCTTATAAACCGTACAGTCTAGGCTAAGATCTAAAAGCAAGATTTGGCTACTAGGGTCCGACCCAGTCATGCACATATCCACAAAATTTGGGCATAGTCAGTACTCTTAACATTCCAACGATTAGGGTTTTGAGCATGTCCCAGTGTATGCCAAAATATGAGCATTGTGTGCATTAAGCTGGGTCCCTGTGCCCTGGAGCAAGGGCACACTGTGTCATGGTATGCAAATTTGAACTGATTTTTTTCTATTCTTAAAAGATTTTTATTCGGGGGAGATTTACTCCTATTCCAGTCTACCATAAACCCCTGATTTTTGAATAGATACCCTATCCAAAACATGGAATATATCTAGCAGTCGGCTGATCCCATACCTAAGGGTAGATACTCAATGCTATTCAGATAGGGTGTGTAGAAATCAGAGGTTTGTGGTACACTCTTCGTTTGAAAACTTATGAAATCTGTGTAGAGCCAGCCATAATATTATTTCCTGCAAGCAGGCTTTGCTGCTTTGTCCAAAAATAAAATAAGAAAATAAACAAATAATCAGGTTTATCAATACCAGTAATATAACCACATTTACAACCACTAACCCGGCAGAGATATTATAATCCCACACAATCAGCAACTAATTGATAACTTGTGATTGTGTTCTTGATCAGAAAAGGCAGTTAATGCGTAGTAGGTATCGACTAATGCATCATACTTTTTCAGAAAAGTGAACAGTGGTTGGTTTACTGGGTGTTAATTTATACCCTGGCCCAGAAAAAAAATAGAGGATTGCTACTGTTAATGTCTGGTACCCTACTTATTACCCGTTCCCCATATTTCTTTATCCCATTGCTATTTGGGACCCAACCACTTTTTTGCAAAGGACACAGACGTATGTACCCAGGGAACTTTCTGCATCTCCAGAGGCTCTGTCATCATAAATGTTACAGGATTCAGCATGGCTTGGGAGAGGATAACACTGGGCAAGTTTTTAGCTTTCCGAACGATCTATAATATCAACACAAAACCTTACTCGATCCAAACGTTTGGTGGTTGTATATATTATGCCAGGAGCCATTGGAAAAAATTTATTAGCTTAGTTTGAAACTGTGAAGCACTTCACCAGCATTGAATGAGAACCAGCTGTGGACAGTAACAATTTTCGCTACACTTTATATACTGTTGCTGTCAGAGAGTTCTAAGTAGCCTATGCTGTTTCTGCTTGGAACCAAGTCTGCCTCACTTTTTCCTACAAGCTCTTTCTTGTGCCATAACAGTAGCAAAACCGTGCAAACATTCACCTCCCTCAGTTTGAGTTTTACTAATACCAGTTGATCTAACCTCTTTATCATTTCCTGACTATCTATATAGTACAGCAATTTTGCGACGCTGGGATTTTGAAATTCTTTTCCACAACCATAATGAATCATCAGTGACAAGTGATGGAATGTTTTTTAGTTTGGGATATCTGTTAAGATGTTCATTTGCTGCATCCTTACAAAATTTTTGAATTTCTTCTTTAATTTGTATTTCCTTTCTTGCTTGAAAGTAGTTCCTGAATAGGATGGGAATATGTATAATATTTCGGATATCAGTCAATAAATGCGTCCTCCTTGCAAACGTTTTGAATGCCTTTAATTTGTATCACTTTTCTTGCTCGTTAGTAGTTACTATTTGAGATGGAATATATGATACCTGAAATCTTTTCTTGACCTGACCCTGGACCAAAAACAGAGGATCGGTTTGTGAGAAGCATAAGCTAGAGATTTGATTCGTTTTGGTGTCCAAATTGGCTTCATCCGCACATACTTTTTGAATGCTTTCTTTCATTTTTGTTACTTTTTTGGGATCCCAAAACGCAAGTGGCGGGATACCTGTGACATTGCAAAAGTTGTCCGTCTGTCCGTCTGTAAGCACGATAACTCTCGAAGGGATTAAGATATTTTGATGAAACTTGGTGGGAGGATCCTTTGGGTCAAAGTACAAGTCAAGTTCGAAGATGGGCTGTGTAGCAGTATATTTGAGGGTGAAGGAAGGGTTTCAAATTAAGGGGCAAAAAAAATATTTTTTGAAAGCTATTTAGATAGTTGATTTAGGGGTAAGGAGACACGCTGAATCCGAATATTAAAATTATTTTCTCGTTGGACTAGTAGTTCGCCCGGAATCCGGCCAAAACCGGAAAGTTTGTTAAAAGTAAAAGTTTTATTTGAAGTTGATTAGATGTTTGATTTAGGGGTAAGAAGACATGCTGAACACGATGGTAAAAACTATTTTCTTGCCGGACAAGTGGTTCGCCCGGAATCCGGCGAAAACCGGAAAATTTGTTAAAAGCAAAATGTTTATTTGAAGTTGATCAAATGTTCGATTTAGGAGTAAGAAGACATGCTGAACACGACGGTGAAAGCTATTTTCTCACCGGACAAGTAGTTCGTCCGGAATCCTGTGAGAACCGGAAAATTTGTTAAAAGCAAAATTTTTATTTGAAGTTGATTAGATGATAGATTTAACGGTAAGAAAAGACGCTGATTCTGTATATGACAATCATTTTTTACCCGGACGTATAGTTCGTCCGGAATCCGGTCGAAACCGGATTTTTTTTTTAGAAGTTAAACTTTTATTTGAAGTTGATTAGATGTTCTTTATAGGGATAAGGAGATACGGTGAATTTGATTCTGAACTATCTTTTTTTGCTGGGCAAGTAGCTCGCTCGGAATTCGGCCGAAACAGGAAATTTGGCAGAAGTAAAGCAGGAAGTTTCGATCAGTATCGTCAAAATAGATATGGCTTATAGAGGTATGTCTGAACGTGGTTTTCTCAGATAATTAGCCTGGCGAAGACTGGATCTGGCGAAGACAAGACCTAGATGTCTGGATCAAATATTAAATTTTTGGGATCCCATCGAAAACTTTGGTCTTGTTTTGCTCAGAGGCAGTTGCTGTTTGGGATGAGAGTATTTAATTTGTGACAATTTTTATGATCTTTTTGTTCGACAGTATTTGCTTTTTGGGATCCCAAAACGCAACTGGAAGGATAACTTTTCTTGCCTTGGCCATGAATTAGAACAGACAATGGATTTATATGAAGCAGCATTAGCTGGGAATATGATGAGTGTTACAATCTTATAAAATGGTTGTCAACAAAACGGTCATATTTTTGTGGGTCAGTGATCCACAGCTTAATGAGAAAGGAGGCTTAATGAGCTGTGCAGTTGAAGTAGAGGATAGAGAAGCTATAGAGAATATTCAGACACTAATTTAGGTTAAAATTGAAGCTTTTATTTACAGGATAATAAATGCCTGGCCTTTGCAGATTTGGAAGCATGTCTCGTATTCCCTAGGATGCCAGTTACATTGAAAGAGCTGTTAAGGTCAACATCTGTCAAGTATGCACCAGATTTAACGACATACAGTGGAGCAGCCTGGGTTTGAGAATGTTTAAAAAATGTTCAAGCTAAAGAATAATACAGTTTTTCTTCCAGTGCGCTTCAGTGTCTGTTATGGCATAAATTAAAGTATATTTGCTTGCCATCCTATCTCTCTGTAAGCAGTCAGACTGGCTTTTATCATCTGCAGCTGTGTTAATACAGCAGTGCAGCCTAATTAGATAGCCTATTTCTCTGAGTAAATAATTTGTTGACTGATCTAGTTTATGAGCCCTCTGATATAATTCGGGACTGAGCTGAACCCTGAACTAGGGTGCTCCACAGTTTTATTATTGATAGTATTCTTACAGAATTACTGGTTGCAATGATTTCCTTTGACAAGTAGGCTATCAGATAGGTAAGGTCTGCAAATGTTGAGGTAAGCTCTGCAGAATGTCGATCCTTATCTGTAAGACTGAGAGAGACCAGCAACGTAAACAAAACCCAGTTCTACATCCAACCCTGTAACAAAGGTGCAAAAACACTGCTATGGGCACCATGTGGTGGGTTTGAAAGAACAACAGAATATTTGATGACTACAATCTACTAGTAGTTACTGAGGACTACAAAGTTCCTCGTGCTCAGGAAACAGACTATTAAATTTACATTACTCAGCTAGATTGACTTAATCTACTTGTAACAATGATTTGCCTAAGATGGTTAAAAGATCAGAAGACTCAACTGTGGAGTTGTGGAGTAGCCTACTGAATTCATGTTCTCTGAACTGGTACATATTAGCCAAATAGGCATGGGGAGACTGGGTTTTATTTTAGTGGGGCTTAGACCAGAGGAACTGAAATGTATGGTAAGTTTGGAGGCAGATTGGTAAAGAAGAAAGTTAACTTGCATTATGGTCCTTACTTTAGCCGTATGTTCGGTTCATTTCAAAACACTGATTTTTGATGAGAAACAATGGAAGAGTGTGACTTGATTTGTTTCTGGAGAAACAAAAATTGCTGGCCTTTGTCGGCTTTGCAGGTTCCTTTTGGGTAGGATATGAATCATAAGGAGTGATTTTTGGAGGGAAACTTTTCTACTTTCGGTGATTATATTTTGTTTTGAAGTGTTATCCATTTTTGTTTTACGGCAAAGGCTGTATTGGCTTTTCGGGAACCAATTCACTCATTCATTATGATAAGCGGCTTCATTTTTGGGGAGCAGCAGTATATTTTTAGTAGGCCAGGTATAGGTCATCAGCTCTGCTTAAAAAGCTTGAGGTTCGGACAGAGTAGGCGAGAGACCATCAAAATTGCTTACCATAATTTGTCAAATCATATTGATTCTTGCTTATTTACTGGGTTTTTCCTGGTAGCTAACCCCTATGTGGATGGGGCAAACAGGCTTCTGAATGGATAGGTAGGTACTGCGACAATGGGTAGGTACCATCCCATAGATGGTGTGCTGAACGTTGGTCCTTAACCACGAGGTTGAGAGCGACCATAGTGCAATAAATATAAGCACCAAGTCTCAAACAACCCTGTAACAAAGGTGCCAGAACAATGAGAAGGGTGACAGGACGTCAGGATGCAATGGATTTTGGTCCCAGATACAACTGGCCAACCAATTTCACTTTTTCACAAAGAAAACTTCTTTAAGCACTTTAAAACACAGAAAATCAGCAGGAACACTAGAAAAAGTGGGTAAACTGTCTCGCCGGCTTGGTTTCAGAGTCATTTTGTAAATGATGGTCTTGATCAAGCGTTGCCGAGACATTTTGAATTTCCTGCCACTGTATGACAGGACAAGTAAAAATTTTTCGCCGAAATGCCAGAGAGGTAAAGACAAGCGATAACAAGAAAACGGCCGATTTTCATGGCGCCTTTTACAGGAAGTCGGAAATGTCTATTTGTGAAGCATTTAATACAAAATAAAACGTTAGAGGTGCCCATTGTACTTTAAACCAAGAGCAGACCTTCGGGAGGATTAGCTTCATTTGCTTGCTGTGACAGCTTTGCCTCTGCCCATCTAATCTATTCGGATAATAACATTCACGCTTCCAAGACTAATTTTATCGCCGTTATTAATGCCTATCTGAAAATCAAATCTCATCTCTCATCTCGAAAGCATCTCGAATCAACACACGCGGTTGATCTCGGCCGGTGATCTGAACTGCGATATCCATTAGCCATTGTGAATCTATTATGTCTGTGTATGAGTCATTTATCAGTTCCATGATTATTGCCGCAAGGATTACTATTCCTAGTAAACTTGCTGGTCGGAAGCGGACAGGTTTTACGTGTATTCCTGGGTGGAATACCCACCTGAGTTATCTTTATCGGAGGTCGCGACTTTTGTTTTGTTCGTGGGTTGACGGGAGTAGACCTGTTTCTGGTCCACTATTTGTGGCTATGAAGCTAGCCAGGTCTTGCTTTAAGAATAAGTTGAAATGGTGCCGGAAGAATGCATCGCTTCTTAGAGCGGAGAGTATAGCTCTTTCTTTTTTGAATGTAAAGGATTTTTGGGCGAAGATTAAAGCTACGTTTGGAAGAAAGCGAATTCTTCCATCTTCCGGATAATGTGTCAGGTGGCAATAACATTGCTAGGTTGTGGAGGGATAAGTTTTGTACTCTTTTTAACTCTGTACCGAGTGATTGTTCGTGGGCTAGTGGTTATAAGTCAGAGAGGCCTCACTGCCCTGTTGCGCTGGAGGAGATCAGTGCTCTTGTTAGAGATCTGGATCCTAATAAGGCAGGTGGGGATGATGGTATTACAGCTAGACATCTCAAGTTTTCTAGTAATGATAAGTACCAAATACTTGCTGAGTTGTTTAATACTTTTATTGGGCATGGGTTCCTACCTAACTCTCTGATGGATGTTTGTCTGGTTCCAATACCGAAAGGTAGGAACAGTGATATTACTCTGTCAGAGAATTACAGGCCCATTGCTTTGGCTACTATTATCAGTAAGCTGTTTGAAAAGTGTATACTATTAAAAATTGGTGGTTGTCTCTCTACTAGTGATTACCAGTTTGGGTTTAAGCATGCACATGGGGTGGATCTTGCTATTTTTCTGTTTAAAACGGTGGTGGAATACTTTTGGCATTTCTCGACGCCAGTTTTTGTTTGTTTTGTTGACTCGTCGAAGGCTTTTGACCGGGTGAACCATGATAAAATTTTAAAAATTTTGATTGGGAGGGGCGTTCCTGCCCAGTATGTGAAACTTTTTGCTTACTGGTTTCGTAATCAGAGGTTTAAGGTTCGGTGGGGTAGTGAGAATACTGATAGTTTTGGCCTGGTCAATGGTCTTCGACAAGGTGGAGTGCTTTCCCCTCTTTTGTATGCCATATATGTGGATGGGCTATCTACAGTCCTTGTGCAATCCAAGGTTGGATGTTTCATTGCTGGTGCTTGCTTGAACCATGTACTGTTTGCTGACGACCTTGTGTTATTGGCACCTTCTGTGTATGCACTAAATCGATTGCTTGAGATTTGTGATGCTTTTGCGGTGGAGCATGACATACAGTTCAACACAAAAAAAACACTAGCTATGGCTTTGTTCCCTAGAGGTTTTCATCTTCCTAAGCTGCCAGTTCTGTTGTCGGATAGAGTTATAGAGTACGTTGCGGATTGCAAATACCTGGGTTTTGTGATTTCAGAGAAACTGAGTGATGATCTACAGTTGAAACAGTTGGCTAATGCGCTATGTAAATATGGTAATATGCTCCTTTAGAAATTTAGTGATATTACGTTGAGTGTTAAGATACATCTATTTCGTACTTATTGTAGCCAGTTTTTTGCCATTGCCCTTGTGTGTAACCACACTAAAGCTGCGAGGTATAACCTTGAGGCTTGCCACCGTCGAATTTTTCGTCGCCTTCTCCGTCTAGCACCACTGGCTAGCACGACGCAGGCTTATGTGCGGAATTCATGCTCTACTGTGCCGGAAATTGCGCGTAAAGCTCGCTCATCTCTCCTCAAGAGAATTATGAACAGTGATAACTCTTTGATTCGGGTTGTTGCTCATCCGCTCCTCCATAATCTCTGTACATGGAAGCATTTGCTTTCTACAGAGTGAGGAGTTTTTAGTTGTTTGTTTTTTTTCTTTTTTTCGTTTTTGTTGTTGTTGTTGTAGTTAGTTATGGCTTTGTTGGCTGAAATAAAGATTAGTAATAATAATAATAAAAAAATCTGATGGATACTAAATAGCGCCAAAAGACATAGAATAAACCTATACCCTTAACGTCGGCAGTAAATTGTCAAACAATGACCACATAATTAGTTTGTCAGATACTCCAGTTTATAGCCTTGTCAACGTGGATACTGAAAATATTGACGATGACCACTTGTATATTTCGTGCAGCTTCAAGTCAAAACTCGCTACTCTCTAATCGAATAACGGTCCCTCTAAGTGGTGCAGAAAGCGTAACTGGGACAAGTGCAATAAAGGGATATTTTTCCAGTACCAAACTACGCTTCTGTCCACGATAAAAAGATAAGGTAAGATAAGATTTATTTCCGAAGAAGCGCAAAGGGCCATGGAAACATCAAAACAACATCAAAACGAACCTTAACCACAACACAAAAACTAACTACAGAAACCTTTCGTTGTGGATCATTGCCACCTTAAGGAATCTTCCCGAATCTCTAACGTAAATAAAACTTCTACTTTTAAAAAAAATTTAAGCTTTTTCTCCCCCCGCACCATTTCCCCAAATATTTCCTTCCTCAAATTTCTTGACTCCTGACATTCACCCATTAAGCGGAAAATACATTCATCCATTTTCCCGCACATCGGACAAAAGTAAGGACTACATAGCACTCTAACCTTACACAAATATCTTTTTCTTAATCCTACCGGTAAACAATCTGCAGTCAGGCTAACTAACAATTGCATTTGACGTAAAGGAATATCAAGGGATATTCCTAGGGATATGGGATATCAAGGAATATCATACCTTAAAATCAATTTCTTCTCCCCATGTCTCCTTGGCTGCGGCATAAAACCTCAGGGAATCCGAAGCAGTCAATCTACACTGCCAATCTTGCACCTCCTGTTATCTTAGCCTACTCTCCACTGTTTTCACAGTACTTCCTACGTTATCCCACCTTTTTTCCTCATTCCATATATAGGGTAGGCCTGTCCTATCTAAAATTGCATTAACCCACTGCGACCATGAGTCCATGACTCCTTTGATGTTTCTCTCACTGACTCCAAATGCAAACGCTATAATTTTTTTCCCAAAGACGAATCATACTTACTAACCGATAAATTCCTACTACCAACATACTAGTCTTACTACTAATTCCTAGTAATCTTTTGAAATATCACAACTGTGTCTGTTCAAACTTCTGAAATTGGCTATATCCCAAAATTTCAGCTGCGAAATGCATAGCTAAAACTACTTTCGTGAAAAACACTTGTTTTTGCATCCTTGGATTTATGATGGACTTTAATTGGCTCTTTTACACGATATTTACACACCGTTTTCCTTTGCTAAACTTGATTCTACATGCTTACCATAATTTACTTTTGACGACAATTTCAAACCCAAATAAATAAACTCCTCTTTATACTCAATCTCTTTCTCCTCAAAACTAACTTTATCCTTAAATAGTCACGCTCCTTTTCGAAAACACATCACTGCATTTTTCTCAAAATTCAATTTCATCCATCAAAATTTGCAAGTTTTCTTTAGAATCAGCAATAAGTGCCACATCGTCTGCGAGCAACAATGAAAAAAACAATGAAATAATACCCTTGCATTTGCTCCAGACCCTGATAACCAATCATCTCGACATCAAATATTATTAAAATCAGATTGTATGTAAAACGAGCTAAAGAAATGACTGACCAACTTGAGCGTGTTAAGATAGGTACAAGGAAACCTTTACGGAAAAGTTACCTGGATATCTGAAAAGTTAAAAGCCGTGCGCGGACATGGTACCAAATACGGAATGTCTTTGGTCGGCCTCTGCGTGGGACTACTTTTGACCTCAAGAAAAAAACGGAGCGCGATTCCAAAAAGGCCCTTAGATCAATGCGCGCTAAGGGTTTCGTTTGTAAGACTAATCAGAAGGGTTGGTCATCGGTTCTGCGATCTGAAAATATCAATCCTCACTTCCGACGCCTCTTTAGGTGAAGGACTAGTCGTACCACTTTTCTTCTGTATTCAGCTCTAGTGCCCATCACTACTTCAACCTTTTTTTTTTAGTGCATTTCAAAACTTCTTCCGAACAACACGAAACAGTCAAAAGTCTACACTGTCACCAGATACCAGTTACACTGTCACAGGTTTTGTTTTTGTCAAAACTTTAGTGGGTTATAAATATACTTACTTACTTACTTATATGGAGTCATAATAACTACACGCAGTTTGAAAAGCACCTTCAGATATACCTCTCCGGTTTTCCGGTTTCGGCCAATTTCCGAGCGAACTACTTGTCCAGCAAAAAAAGAAAGTTCTGAAACGAATGAGCGTATCTCGTTATCGCTTTAAGGAACATCTGATCAACTTCAAAAATTACCTTTAAAAAAAATTCCGGTTTCAACCGGATTCTATACGAACAATATGTCCAGGTAAAAAATGATTGTCATATACAGATTCAGTTTCTCTTCTTACCCATAAATCTGTGATCTAATCAACATCGAATAGAACTTTAGCTCTTAACAAATTTTCCAATTTCGGCCGGATTCCGGGTGAACAAGTTGTCCGGGTAGAAAATGCTTTTCACATAACTGTGCAGCATTTCTTCTTATCCCCAAATAGAACATTTAATGAACTTCAAATAAAACTTTTGCTTTTAACAAACTTTCCGGTCCTTGCCGGATTCCAGCTTATCTTCTTACATTGGCTGTTCTAAGAAAATTTGTTTCTGCCCCTCAGTTTGAACCCCACCCCCATCCCTAAATGTAGAGCTACAGAGCCCTTCTTCGAACTCGACCTTACACTTGACCCTAAGAATCCTCATACCAAGTTTATCAAAATATCTCATTCCCTTTGAGAGTTATCGTGCTCACAGATGGCCGGACGTATATTTGTAATTTGGCCGGACGGTAATTTGGTCTTGGTTTTTTTTTTTTTTTCATTTTATTAGTGTCGTTATGTGTGTTCTCAAATTATGGTCTTAGTTACCGGAATAAAATGTATTGAATTGAATTGAATTGAATTTGGACAGACTGACAACTTTTGCTATGTCATCGATATCCCTCCACTTACGTTTTGGGATCCCATGTAAGGGAAAGATCCAAACCAGTGCAGGTCTTTCAGGCCAATCACAGAGTCTTGCATCTTTATATTTTTTTTTAATATTTCATAGTGCCAGAAATTACACCGAAGTGCCAGTTCGGCCACTTCCAGTTTGGTTTGCAACAAAGACCTTGTTGCAGCTGTGCCCATAGAGTCCAGTCTACAATTCTCTAGGAGGGGATTCCTGGAAGATTTGTCATTCGTTACGAGAGGTGATAGATCCAGCAGCACCGGCGAACGGCCCTAATCGTCTTTCGCTCAACACAATCGGTTGGAGGGGACTGATGAAAAAGTTGAAGCGAAGTGGCAAACCCATAGCTCAGCTGAGGCTGGTACGCCTGAAACAACTAGCCAGTCCATACTTTTCCGGCATCAGCGAAGAGTACCTCGAAAAATCTGGTTCAGGCTTCTTCTAAGCAGGCCATATTTATCGCCTGTGGATCTGCCATTCGCCAGCCATTCCATAAAGGCTTCTTTAGAAGCTGCAAAACTAAGCTTAACATGGCTGGTCCATCCAGGCGAAATTTATTTTCTTGCGGGATCTTTTCTCCTTTCAACAAATGGTAGGCAAGCACATGCATTAGTAATGAGCATTGCTAATACAGACTTGTACAAATATACAGCTAGTAAGAAGCCCCTCGCTCAATGCGACAGAAATATATGGGCACGCGCCGCACAAGTTGAACCATATCAATGAATGCATTGCCAAATTTGATATTGTATGTATCCAAGAGCACCTGATCACGGAAATAAACACGTCAATCATGCTTCGAGTGCATGATTGAGATTACTCCATTCACAACGCGATACGGAGCGAGCTTGGAAGACCGAGTGGTGGCATAGCGATAATTACGGACTCGCGGTGTACAGAGCGTTGAATCGTGTGATAATTTTTTTGGCGGTGAGAATTCCTGGACCACGGGGATTCCTACTTGTGGAAGTTTATATGCCGACTAACTAGAGAGATGTCTTGTCAGAAAAACGCTTCAGCAATGAATCCTCTCGGCTCGGTCAATTTCTACCAAAGCACAAGAGCAAAAAATTTGTACTCTGCGGAGATTTCAATTGTAATACAATAGACACTGACCCATTCTATCTTCTGCTCAAATCGTGCCTCCCCGAAAATGCCGAAGTATTACCAAAATCGCAAAATTTCACGTATATCCACAACTCTGTGTCCACTTCAGACCTAGACCATTTTCTCACCAACTACGATCTTGACCCCTCTACAATAGTAAACGTAGACAACTACACCGTCTGCAGTGACCACCTGGGCGTAAGCCTTCAACTGCCATACGCAGCTAGGCTCAATTTCTGTGTCCCGCATTGGAACCTAAAAAAAATGTGGGGAAAAACCGACCGCCCCCAGGACCAAGGAATTGTGGACTCTGTCCTATCCCAAATATTATTATTATTATTATCTTTATTATTTATTTCAAATAAGGCCAACATGGGCCACAATATAACAAATAACTCTCAACAAACAAACAAATATAAGTACAGGGTCACTTACGTGACTCCCGTCGAACGCCCCGCGTACAACTCACGAGTCCACGCAAGCCATACAGGCAGAGAAAGCCGCATCTGAGGCCCACAAAGGATCCCAAGAATTGGGCTAGGGGATCGGAGGATCCTCTTTTGATGGGAAATAATTGACCGCCTCCAAAGTTCACCAAAAGATGGAAGCCCTTCACCAACAAACATTACCGATGCACTACAATTCCAAGGAAGACCGTGAAGCCACCGGAACGAATTTTTATACAGAACCCGAAAAGAATTCTCAAATCTCACACTGACATTACAAGCAAGAGGAAGACAGTAAAGTGGCGTGCAGTAAGCCCTGAAAAGAAAACTCTTTACCGGGGCCTCGCAGCTACCAAACCTCCTTATCAGTATATTTGCTCTGATAGATAGAGACCTCATAAGCGAAGAAACATGCGCTTCAACAGTCATCGAAGATGAAAACGTGAAACCCAAGTATTTGAAGTGCTGGACGACTTGAATCTTTGAGCTAGATAGTACAGCAGCTGGGATAATCTTCAAATGAAGACCACGTGGAATAAATGCATACACAACGTTTTCTTCGTGTTGAAGACGACATCATGCATCAAAGCAAATTCATCACAAACAGCCAGTAGCTTATTCAGTGCTGCTATTGTTGGGGCAAGAATGGCTAGGTCGTCAGCATAACTAAGGTTGTTGAAACACAGCCCTTGTATGAAGCAACCAACTCCAGTTCTAACCAACAACAAATTCAAATCAACAACATACAGGTTATACAATGACGGAGACAGCACACCTCCTTGGCGAACCCCATTCAATACTGCGAATGGCTGGCTAGTTACTCCACTCCACTTCACTCGGAACTGCTGTGTCTGAAATCAAGCAGCTAGGGTTCCATTTACCCTAGGGTCAATACCCCGCGAGACCATCTTATTCAGAAGCTTCTCGTGGTTAACCCTGTCGAACGCGGCCTTGGCGTCAATAAAACACACAAACACTGGGCTAGAAAACATCCAGAAATACCGGATCACCGCCTGTAAAATAACAAGAGCTGTAAGCTCATATGGCACTTGCATGGGTTGAGATGTAGTGTTTGATCAAAAGTACTTTTAAGGTTACCTTTGCGGTTCAGATGCGCACTTCAAGGGAGCTAAAGAAAAAGTATTTTGTTTTAGAACTTGGCTGTAATGATACGCACTTTATAGGCGCTAGAAATCTGTAAGAAAAACTATTGAGACAAAACGATCACAGGCCCTTAGGGATCATTGATATATACCGTTTGGTAAAAAGTATTTTTTTTTCACTTTTCGTTTAAAATGTGCACTTTAAGGGTGATAAAATAAATTTGTAAGCAAAACTCTTGTGGCACAAATCATCATGGGTTGAGATGTATCGTTTGATAAAAAAAAAGTAGTTTTCGACCTTGCGGTTCACATGCGCGCTTTAAGGGAGCTAGAACTTCATTTGTAAGCAAAACCCTTGAGGCAAAAATGATAATGGGCTCATGGGGATCATAAAAATGTATAATTTGCTTAAAAGTATTTTTCAAAATTTACGGTCAAGATTGGTACTTTAAGGAATGTCGGATACGGAAAATGGCGATTTCTGAGCCAATCTTGTCGAATCTCTAATATTCCAGCCCAGTTCCATCGTCCTAGCACATCTGGAAGTACCTTAAATCGCGAGCACCGGAATTCCGGACCCCCCCCCCCCCTCAAACTCGCCCACAGTCGCCGGAGCCAATCCGGTTCTGTAAGTGATTTATCCAGAGCATCTCTTTATTATTCCCACAAAGTTCCATCCCGATCTCCCCAGTCTGAGCCGGTCACGTATTCCCCCCCCCATTGTTGTCTGATGTGGTTTCGAGGGTGGTGATTAAGGCTAGGTCTTAAATAGGGTCACTGGGACCCTGTGATTAGCGTGGAGAAACTCTTCTGCAGACCGGCGGCGCCCGACCTTACCTTCTACCTTCAAAACCAATCAGCAAACGAGGGGGTGGGGACGGAAGTCCTAAGTAGCTTATGGCTCAAACACACCGTGCTCTCCTCTCTCCAAATAAATAAAAGTATACTCAACAATAAGTATAAAAAGTCTCCTTGTCAACGGATGTTAATTCAACAAGATGGTGGGGTTGATGTTGTGTTACCCGGACATGATGATGATGCTGAGGACAGCTAAGCACCATAAAGGTAATAGGCACAAACGAAATCTAGCGGCAACAACCCAAGCGTATTGCCTAAATGGCATGTGTTTACACCATGGTGGAGAATGATCCCAGTGTGTTTACACCATGGTGGAGAATGATCCCAAACTGGACGTGGCTTTCAAGCCACAACATTCTCGAATCCGGTCCGAACGTAACAAAGTGACGCATGACTCAATATTCCAGATTCCCCCTCCCGCTACTCCCCCCACGACTATCGGATCATATAAATTTTTATTTATAGGTCAGTTTGATCGGGTCCCTGATTCGCCTCCCAAGTTTCGTCGTGAAAATCCCCCAAACCGCCATTACCGGAATTCCGGGAAACTCCCCTCCCCCCCCCTTAGTGTCCGGATCCAGTCCAAATGTATAAACGATTTATCCTGAGCAGATGCTTGTTCTTCCCAGCAAGTTTCACTCCGATCCCTCCATTCTACCCGTTTCTCGAGATTTCCGGTCCCCCCCAACACCCCCATAGCTGTCGAATCCGGTCCGGACTTCAAACTGGACATCAGAGGTACGCCATTTATTCAGTTATTAAGTTTCATTCCAATCCGATCACTCGTTCGAAAGTTACACACTACTCCAGTTCTCCGGATTCCCCAGCCCTCCACTCCCCCCAGGTCGTCGGATTGGGAAACTGATTATTTCCAGGTTAGTCCGGTCGGGTCCCTGATGCTCCTGCTAAGTTTCATCGTCCTAGCACATCTGGAAGTACCCCAACTCGAAGAAGTGTGAGAAAAACTACTTAATTTTCAGAATTCACCGGCCCACCACTTCCCCCCAGATGGTCGGATCGGGAAACTGATTATTTCCAGGTTAGTTTGGTCGGGTCCCTGATTTTCCTGCCAAGTTTCATCGTCCTAACACATCTGGAAGTACCCTAACTCGAACATGTGGGACGAAAAAATTCGGACCGACAGACCGACCGACAGACGGAATTGCGATCGGTATATGGCACTTGAGCCAGAGGCTGCAAGTGCCATAAAAACACAAAAATCGGTTGACGATTTTTCTTTAAATCCAAACTGGTAATGTGACGAACGAAGCTGAGGTTCAAGAATAGTATAAAAATACTTTTCGAACACCTTTGATACAACTGCAGCCAGCGCAATTGGTCGGTAACTCGAAACTGAAGACATATCAACGGAGCTCGTCTTGGGTATGGGAACAAGACATACTTCAGTCAAAGCCTCCGGGACAAAATGATGATTAAAAAAACCAAGTAGCACAGACAATATGCATGTCACAGTCGGACCGGCAAATTTGTTGTGGTTCGCTGTTAGCCATCAAGCCCTCCAGACTTACTACCTGCATATCAGCCTACCCTGCATATCAGCCTACGGATATCAGCTGCTCACCAGGGTTAAGCTGGGAGTCAATAAAGGCCTGACGCTTCAGACCACCCACATCCGATTTTACCGAAGAAAAAACTTCGCTGAAGTGTCAATAAGAAGTGGGAGTCAACAAAGGCCTGACGCCTCGGACCACCCACATCCGATCTTACCGAAGAAAAAACTTCGCTGAAGTGTCCACGCCATAACTCAGCAATCGCAACAGGGCCAATCGCTGGCTCAACTCTTTCTGCCGCTTTTGGCACCGATACACGTTGAACCTTCGCAACACACTTCCAAAACGCATTGAACCAAAGTGTCCCAACAGCCCTTGCAAGTGCCATAGCCCGAAGTTGCACGGTATGCTTCTTGAACCAACGAAAAGAACTACGAAATTTACCATTTAGAAGCCTTCGTATCCGATCAAACTCGTCACCAATCCGTCTACCATGAGACACCCAAAGTTGCGTTTTCAGGCTCGCGATTCTCAACCCGTGTTCGTCACAAGTCATTTTTACCGAGCGCATCCAGTGCGCATCCTAACACGGGTTCCGTGTTCTGTGGCTTCAAGCGTTTTTAGCTCCCATGTTTCTTTCGAGTTCAACACCGAATCCAAACACAAACGGACTCAGTAGAGTATCAAATCCTGCGCCGGGTTCTCTTATGCAAAACACAGTGTCTGAAAACGGATGACAGCGCAACGTGTTAGGATTCGAGTTCAACACGCTAATTGCTGAAAACGCAACTCAAGACAAAAATGCTCTTTTAGCAGCCAGGTAATGCACCTTCACATGACTACTCCAAGCAGGCACGACCCCTGCCCCAGAACCAGACCTTGGGCCATGCAAAGCAGAAGGCGGTAAAGTTTCACATGCAGTTATTAACAAAATACCAAGAATTGTTAGATACAAAGACTCCAGTTTTCTACAATGATCAGGGTTATTACAGGGGTTTGAACTATAGGAGTATTGAGAGATAGGCTCCAAACTCAGTCTCCTCTCAACCCCATTAACATAAGACCCCTTCTGGGCCTCACTTACACTCTCCCAATTAATACGCGGAGGATTAACCACCTTTGGGGAAGAAAAACTCAAATTATCCGTACGCGGTAACAGGCACGGAAACTCAAAGATAAGCGCCTACAGTGCCCACGCCAAAAATGTCGAACTAGCGTCTGCTGAGTGCAAATCAAACCTAGGAAACTGTGGGAAATATACTACAAAGCTCTCTTAAGTACCTTGGAATAGTTTACAAATCAACTATTCGGTCAATGAGAACAACACTAGTGGAAAATTTCTGCAAAGCGATGCGTGGCGGTTACGGCCGCTCAGTAAAATGCAAGAACAGTGTCAACCGGTTTGTCCTTACCCGTCTGTTTAATGCGGTAGTTACACCATACATACTTTATATCTCGCCACTTTGGGAATTTTTGAAAATAACAGACCAAAGAAAAATTCGTACTACGTACTACAAGTACGCTAAATTTTTGGTTCGTGTCCCTCTCCAAAGTTCAAACACAGAATTATCAGCACTCCGCTTTTTCCCTTTTGTAAGCGGGCAAAAATAATATATATATATACACACGACTACACCTATGATCAGTACCTTGACACATGACAGGAACCACCACTAAGTCCTTGATCAACGCCACTTCTGTAAGCAGCAAGTTGTTCATTAGCAGTGTTATTCGAAGCCATCACCGGAGGGGAAAGAGTAGTAAAAAATTAGGCCCATTCCCGCTCGTCCCAGTTAAGCAGCTATGGGTTAAGCTCAAACACAACTAGAAAGTCGTCAGAACCAAAAGTGTCGTACCAAACTTGAACATTCAGTAACAAATTTCCCGGAGAAGGTGACACACAATATTATCATCAACAAACGATACTAATCTTGTTAAACTAAGTATCTTGTGATACCATTACGTTAAACTGTTGTCCAAAACCGAGTATCTTTTTGAGAAAGTAATAGACAATAGATTAACGTAGTGGTTGCAATTAAAACTAGTATTGAAGGAGGAGCAGGGAAGAGTCAGACAAGGGTTTGGAACGGTAGATAGGGACTTTGTGTTAAAAACATTGATAGAAAAATATGTTGGTGGTAAAAACAAACTGTACGTAGCTTTTATTGATTTAGAAAAAGCTTTCGATAATGTAAATAGAGAACTTTTGAAGAAACAGTTGATTGAAACAGGCCTACCTCTATGACTAGTGACACTAATCGTTAGCATGTATTGGGGTACACAGGGGATAGTTCAAGTAGGCAAGAAAATGTCTCGGGTATTTGAGGTAAGAAAGGGAGTTAAACAGGGTAGTACACTTTCACCGAAATTGTTCTCGTTATTCATCAATGACGTAGTGGACTTTTTAGAGAATAGACAGGCACCGACAGTGGAGCTGGGTAACATAAAATTATGTGTACTGCTTTTCGCTGACGATGCAGCTTTTGATAGCAAAGTCACCTGATTTAAAAATGCACAGAGTCTTCATCACTAAAGTTTTACCGGTTATCAATTACAGAGAAGGGTTATGGGGTTACGACGCTGCAAGGCAACTTGAGTCACTTCAGCTGCAGTACTATAAAAGATTACTTGGACTTCATGCAACAACCCATAGTCTAGTTATTCAAGGGGATGTAGGCCTAGCAAGAAAAGTACGCTGAAATTATGGTTGCAAATAATTAGCCTACCTAGAGAAAGAATGATTGGACAGCATATGAAGAGTAAAAACAGATGAATAAAAAAGGATCTTGGCTCCACCAAATAAAAGCGATATTAGACCAAGCAGGAATGTCATGGATTTTGAACGGAGGCCTAGGACCCACAAAAATGCCAAATGATATAGTAAGTAAAGCTAAAGAGACAATGGAGGGACAAGAGATCCAGGAATGAGCGGGGAAAATGGAAAGGTCTGAAACACATAGGCTTTACAAGGTAGCAAAGGTAAGGTTTGGTGAAGAAGTTTATTTTAAATTTAATTTACCTTCAAGATTTTTGCGTTCATGGATTCAACTGCGGGCAAACTGTCTTCCGGTTTTGGGGAATACTTGGGATATTAAATGGGTAGGGACAAGGGCTAAGCCGAATTGTCAGTTTTGTAAAGTTGACTTAGGTGATCTGGACCATTTGCTTTACAGGTGTCTGGAGCTGTCTATCCTGCATGAGAAGTTTTTAAATGGCATAGTTATGCCAGTAAAGGATCTACTTAACAATACAAACCCCAGAATTATATGTAGGATTGGTCTATATCTAGGTCATTTAAACAAGAAAATTAAAAGTATGTGAGTTTAGATTGTCGTTTAGGGGAAGCAGTTTAATTTGGTATTGAAAGTTCGCCCGTATACTGAATTTGAAGTTGGTATATTGTAGTTTTTTGTTTTGTTATGGTTCATGGCCCAAAGGCTTTAATAAACATCTATTCGTCTATCTATTTATAGTTTTAGCGTGTACCCGAGCGGTTGGTACACGTTAGGCTTTACCAGTAGCCATATCTTAATCCTCGAAGGGTTGGTTCATAACTGTGGAGTGGGAAGGTCGGACGGTAGGTTGTTCCAAAAGGTCTTCATATCTGTATAATTACAGTCTTTATCTGGCTTACCTTTTAAACTCAAGTCAGAATTGAAGGGACATTGTTTCCAAACCTCTAAACTCAGCCAAGATTTAAAAATAAATATTGTTTCTGAACTCACGACCAAGTCATAATGTAAAGCTTAGAACTCCGGAGAAAGCTTGCGCTAACAAATGGGAGGATCGCGGGGAGATCTGTGGGAAGAGAGCAAAGGTGGGTTTGACGTCAGAAGAGGTTATATTCGGGACTTCTTTACCCGAACCTAAACATAGCGAAAACCGTATGAACAAATCCAAGCTTTCGATTAGACGCTACCGAGTTGAAAGACTACTTGAATTACTAAGTGAGCTGAAAGGAAGAGCCCTTCCTTTCAGGCCACTTAGTTGAGCGAACAACGTTTGCACCGACATAAGTGTGACCAAGCCACATCGAGCAAAAGAAGTAGGCCAGTTTTAGGTGCTGCACGGGCAGCAGAACAAGCGTCAAAGAAAACGAAGCAGGAGGACTACAAAATTTATCTTGGGTCGCTCTCAAGTAGACAGTCGAGACAACTACGAGACAAAAAGCAGCCATACAAGGTAACATACACGAAACTGGGAGGTGGGACATAAAAATAGTGATGTAAATTATCACTATTACTGCTTGCAAATTGAATCACAGATCCGGAGCTGTCTTTCACTTGGGCACTTTCAATCGCATATGAGCGTGAACATTTTTTCAAAAGATATTTTTGCTTACCCTAATCTTTTGTGAATAAGCGAAAGAATTGTACTGTTTGGTGTTGTCATGCACCAACAAGCCTTGAGTGAACTCGGTCACTCTTGGTATACTTTATTTACACTGTCAGATTGCATAAATTAGGTTTGATTTATTCCCGGTATTTGATTCATTCCCCGCGGTTTATTCTTGAATTTTCCAAAGAAGTCCCAGTCAATAAAACATAAGTAGTGCTTTAAGAGAATATAGTGAGACTGAACAGCAAGTAAAAAAATGAACACTAAGGACGGAGCAAGTGGAACTTTGGACAAGTTTCATTTTGCAAAATGCTTTAAGAAACCGGGGACGGGGGGGGGCTGAGTTTGGTCATACCTTGGCGGGAAGAAGTACCCGCCAAGATTAGGAGATTTGGATTGATCTTTTCTGTATTTTACAGGTAATTTGTCTCTCTGAAATAACTGGTAACTCCGGACTGAAACGTTTTGTTTATTTTAATTATGTTTGCACCCAGCTTTTGTATAGTGCTTTGCTTGCTTATGCTTATTGTCACTTTTTGCTTATAGGTGTTTGGGTCTCCAATAAACAATTGAAATAGAAAAGAGAGGAAACGTTACATGGTGTCAGAAGTGGGATCATGGACAGCACACCACACCCAACGATAGACTGGTCTTCACCAAACCTGAAGGCAGCATGGAAGAGGTTCAAGCAGCATTGCGAACTCATGTTCTCTGGACCACTGAGCGGAAAGACGGAACCTGTCAAATGTTCTTACCTGCTCATTTGGGTTGGCGAGAAAGGTCGCGATATTTTTAACACTTGGAATCTGACAGCTGAAGAAACCAATAAAATCCGAGTGTATATGGACAAGTTCAATGAGCACGTTCAACCAAGTGCGAATCCAATTTTTGGAAGATTCATATTCCACAAAAGGAATCAAAATGAAGGTGAAACTGTGGAGGGATACACCACAGAGCTAAAGTTACTAGCACTCGACTGCGAGTTCGGTGACACTGCAGATGACATGATTCGAGACAGACTAGTGTTCGGACTAAAGAATGACCGGATAAGAGAAAAGCTCTTGAGTGAAGGTGGGACATTGACATTAGCACGAGCCATCCAGATCAGTAGAGCTATCGAAACAGTTCAGGAGACCCAGGCACAAATGAACTTAGTAGGGAAGCCACCTTGCGTGAAACAAGAAATAGAAGCAGTGAGGAGAGTAAAGAGTAAAACACCACTGTGCTATTCGTGTGGTGGTTTATACTCACGCGAGCACAGGTGCCCAGCAAGGGGAAAGACATGCTCAAAATGCCAAAAGCCTAACCATTTTGCGAAAGTATGTAGGAGCAAGACCTTATATGAAGTAGAGGCTGCAGAAGATGATGAAGGAGAAGAATTCCGCATTGAAGCTATTGACAGCTTGTCTGCAGAAGTTCCAGAGAAACCTTTCGTAGCAATAAGGCTTACCCAGTATAACACTGACATTAAGTTCAAGATAGATACGGGAGCGGAGGTGAATGTGTTGCCTACCACAGATTTTTTTAAGCTCAATCTTAAGGGGGCCCCTCCGCAACTGACCAAGACGAAGGACATTCTGACAAGCTATAGTGGAGGACAGTTGAAGGTTGTTGGAACCACTAACCTAATGCTACAGTGTAAAAAGCAGCGTCCTCAGAATCATGTTTTCTATGTTGTAGAAACAGATAAAGGACCTATCCTAAGCAGACAGACAAGCGAGAAACTGAACCTCATAAAGTTCCTTATGAGTATCTCTCCAGAAATACCAGCAGCTCCACAACAAAAGCGTACCGAAGTTGATAGATTGCTGGAAGAATTCTCAGAGGTGTTCGATGGTATTGGTCGGCTCCCAGGTACCTGCCACATACACCTCAAGGAAGGGGCAGTACCAACCGTCCAGACACCAAAACGTGTGCCGTTTGCACTGCAGCCAAAACTTAAACAGGAACTGGAACGCCTAGAAGCACTAGGGGTAATAGAAAAAACCACCAAGCCCACAGAATGGGTAAATTCTATTGTATTGGTCAAAAAGGGTGATGGTTCCCTAAGAATATGTCTGGACCCAGTTGATCTAAATCGCTGGATCAAGAGACCCCTTTTCGAAGACATAGCAGTAAAATGTGAAGGAGCCCGGAAATTCTTCAAAGTGGATGCAAGGAGTGGATATTGGTCAATGGTCTTGGATGAAGAATCGTCTGAGTTGACCACATTCAACACTGTATTTGGCCGATATCGCTGGAAGCGATATCCCTTTGGTCTGGTTTCAGCCCAAGACGAATATCAAAAGAAAATGGAAGAAGCATTTGAAGGAATCGACATAGGGCTAATTATTGACGACATCGCTGGCATGGGTGCCACAGATGAGGAGCATGACAGGAAGTTAGCAGAGGTCCTTCTAAGAGCCAAAGAAAAAGGCGTGAAATTTAACAGAGACAAGTGCGTATTTGATGCTACAAGCATACCGTATTTTGGACACATCTTGACAGAAGAAGGAGTAAAGCCAGATCCCAATAAAACGAGAGCTATACGAGACATGCCAGCCCCGAAAAGCAAAGAGGAGCTCCATACATTATTGGGAATGTATAACTACCTATCCCGATACATACCTAACCTGTCCACATCGAACCAGCCACTTCGAGATTTGATGAAAGGTAAGGTTTGGACCTGGGATGATACGCATGAAGCTGCCCGAAAAACAATCCAGGACTCAATTTGTAAGAACCTGGCCTACTTTAGTCAGCATGCCAAGCTAACTGAAGTGGTAACTGATGCCTCCCAGCATGGAGTGGGCGCCCAGCTCTTAACGGATGGAGCCACAGTAGCGTTTGCCTCAAGGTCACTCAGTGAGACAGAGAGGCGATACTCCCAGATCGAGAAAGAGTTATTGGCCATAACTTTTGCCTGCAAACACTTTCATCAATACTTGTTTGGGCGTAAGGTTTACGTCACAACAGACCACAAACCCCTGGAAGCTATCCTGAGCAAGGCAATAAACCGCGCCCCACCAAGACTACAGCGTATGATGTTGGCCATCCAGCCTTATGACTTGACATTCCACTACAGACCAGGAAAAGAAATTCCTGTGGCAGACACACTCTCCCGTTTGCACCTACCTGACGTAGATAAGGAAGCTGAAAGCGAGGGAGAACTAGCCATACACACTTTCTTCAAACAGATACCAATCACAGAAAAGAGGATGGAGCACATACGACAGGAGTCGCTCCAAGATGAGGAACTGAGCATATTGATGCAAGTCATTGAAAATGGGTGGCCTGAAAACCGAAAAGATGCCCCCGTTTCAACTACCCCCTATTGGAACTACAGAGATGAGTTGGTCGTGAACAATGGGCTCATTCTAAAAGGGGAAAGGGTTGTCATTCCCAAAGCACTGAGGTCGGAAATGTTGAGGCAACTCCACCTGTCACATTTGGGAATCGTAAAAACGAAAGAGAGAGCCAGAACTGTCCTGTTTTGGCCAAACATCACTGGAGATATTGAGAAAATGATCAACGCCTGTGATACATGCTGCAAGTTCCAAAACAGGCAACAAAAGGATCACCTAATCAACATGGAAATACCTGCGTACCCTTTCCAGCACGTTGGAGCGGATCTGTTCACATCGGGAGGTCAAGAATACCTCATCACCACAGACTACTACAGCAGATGGTTTGAGATTGACAAGTTGACTTCAACCACTTCATTCCAGGTAATCAGCAAACTCAAGGCGCATTTTGCACGTCATGGTGTCCCGGAAAAGCTGACAACCGATAACGGCCCGCAGTTCTCATCACAAGAATTCAAAACGTTTACATCAAGCTGGAACATTGAAAATGTAACATCAAGTCCACGATACCCACAGGCAAATGGCCTTAGTGAGAAGGCTGTCCAAACAGCCAAACGCATCATGGCAAAGGCATTGGATAGCAGGACGGACCCATACATGATGTTGCTAGAATTCCGGAACACCCCGGTCGACGGAGCATACTCACCAGCTCAACTGTTAATAAGCAGACAGCTGCGCTCAGTATTACCAGTTCTGCCACAAGCCCTACAGCCAAAACTGGTAGATAGCTCAACATTCATGGAATCCAGAAGGAAAGCTCAGCTGAAGCAGAAAACTGCATACGATAGAGGATCAAAGACGGCAACAGAGCTCGACCCAAACCAGAAAGTATGGGTAAAACTTTCTGAGGACTCAAAATGGGAAAAAGCAACCATCGAGAAAAAGTACGATAAAGCCCCTAGATCCTACAACCTCTCCCTCGAAAGCGGAGGCACCTTCAGACGAAACAGGAGGGATATAAGACCTCGGTATGATTTCGCCTCATCCACAACATACGATGGGCAACAAATAGGCGAAGCTGACACCATACCACCTTTGGAACAATCACGTCGAGCGTCTACGCCAGATAAACAAACCTACACCAAGTTTGCCGCAGAAGACGAAAGGAGTAGCGCACCGCTGCAAGTGCAAGCTCCTACTCGACCCACCCCAACTACAACAGTCATACTCCCAAGCCCCTTGCCAACACTGACCGGCGATGCCAGTCTCTACAGCCAACCAGGCAGTAGTCCTGTGACTATCACAAATCAGCAAGTGGAACAGGACACCACTGCAACGGGCGGTGGCACACAGCCCCTCGCCAGCAGGACACAGACCCGTACCATCACATCGGGTCGCACTGCAACGAGCGGCGGCACACAGCCCCTCGCCAGCACACCACAGACCCGTACCACCAGCTCGGGTCGCGTCGTGAAGCCAGTCATCCGGCTGAACCTCAGCATTGATCGTCGAAGTCAGTCTGGCAAGCGCTTGAAGTCGAAATGAAAATAAATCGTTAGAAGAAAGAAGATGAAACGTTTTGTTTATTTTAATTATGTTTGCACCCAGCTTTTGTATAGTGCTTTGCTTGCTTATGCTTATTGTCACTTTTTGCTTATAGGTGTTTGGGTCTCCAATAAACAATTGAAATAGAAAAGAGAGGAAACGTTACACGGACCATAGACCATTATAGAGGAAATAATGTTGTCCTTAAAGAAAGTTTCATTCAGCAGAAGCTGACTTACCGATCCTTAAAGAGTCGAGGATTTGATTAGAGCTCAATTGACTGGTCAAAAAAAAGAATTTGCTACAAGGAAAGCCGGAAAAGTTTTAAGAATCAAACTAAAAATGGGTCTACAGATGGTTTCCCGTGAAAGTAAACAATTATGCAAGGACAACCTAACGAAGGATCGAACCAGTACCTTCAGCTCATTACAAATCACAGAGACGTCGGATACCTTTTCTCGCAGCTAAACCTTCCCGAAGATGACGTTCAAGCAAGGGTGACTACAAGCGTTGTAAAAAGAAGAAGAGAAATGGCTCTCTAGCTAATACTAGACTATACAGAAGAGAACACAAGCATACATAGTCACTTAAAAAGAAGAGATAAACACAATCAGACAACGGAACAAGCCATACGAAACGTCGGAAGAAGAGGTGATATTGATAAAAAGAAAGGGACCATCACGAGACAGCTGGACCCTTATTTTTTGACCCAGAAGAAGACCATATACAGAAACATTCAGACATCGGCGAAAGTAGGATTTTAACAAATAGAAATGCAAGGGTTTCGGTCGATAGTTAATAACGAGCTCTACCACATTTGACGGTAATTTGACGGTAAATAGGTTAGATTATATTTGCAGTGATAGGATTTCCCAGTTGAAAGTTGTCATAGAGGCGCAATCCTTTTGTAAGGGAGGAAGGGATTTCCCAGGTGAAAGTTGTCATATAGGAGCAATTCTTTCGTCAGGGAAGTGTAAGATCAACGCCCCAAATTCTGATTTCAGTAACGATAAAACAGGAATTAAAAATTAAGGAACATACGCGTGTAGTACAGTGAAGGGTCGATCTGACACCAGAGGCTTCCAGACAATAGAAGTTGTCGGACTAAGGCTGACAAAGGGTTCAGAAGCGATACCTAGTGCTAAGTGACGGTGGGGGATTGGTGCCGCAAACTAAAAATTGACCCCATATTCTTTTGAATTACCGATTGCTAGTTTCCAAAGGAAATGGTATATTCGCAGAAAGTTGTAACCTAAAACCTTATGGTTTTGGGGTGACAGGTTTACCTGGTTTATTGGAATATTTTAGTTTAACAGTAAACAGTATTTCTAGCAATCATATTTTTGACACAAAAGTTGCGTTTTTGATCTGAATTCTCAGTTCTCCGTTCTCGCTTCTTCTCGATTCTCTACAAATTACCGTTTGTGCTCCTCTCGTTTCTCCATTCTCGCTTTTGACAAAAACACTAATTTGGCGACAGATAATTAACAACGTCGACAGATAATTATCTGAGAGGATAATTAAACCTGCAAATCTCGTTATTATTATTATTATTATTGTTCAATCAGTCTGTTAATCACCACCCACCACTTTATGCGCTTCGGTCTACGCTATTCAATCCAACCTTTGTTCCATACTAAAACCCACGAATGCGACATGACTTTTTGGATATTCCTCTAATTCCCGTCGCAGTAGCCGAGGTCTCTTTTGGATCTGAAGACCCTTTTACCATTCATGTACACTGTAAAAAGAATTTCCGAGTAAGGATTGAAAATACCTGCAGTATTTGCTACTTGTATTATTCTTATCTCTATGGAAATAAAATTAAGAAGAAATAGAACTAAAATAAATCCCGGTAGCAAATACTGCAGTTAACATTAATCCTAACTCTGGGATACTTTTTTTCATTGTATCATAGTAATTCCTCCAATCGTTGTGCATTTTATACTTTTGTGTTAAAAGAACCAACTGTACATCTCCCATAAGACCAGCTCGTTCATAAATCGCATGTTTAAGTTTCTTCTAGTCCGTCAGTCAGACCAGAGACATCACTCCATGATTCCCAACTCCTTCCACCATTGCTCTCGTATCTCTCAGTCTACGACACCACGTTAGTTGTTAAACCGGATATTGAATGCTTTTGATCTTCCTGAAACCAAGCTTTGTCCCGATCCTTTCATTCTTTTTGAACTATTTAGAATAAAATAAAATTCTAACTTCCACTTCTCCCCCGCAAATGATAAACGTCTTTAGTTGTGTAATTTTTGGGGGAGTTAGACCTGCCACAAGATTCAGGATTATTTTGTCTACCCCTTCACGGATGATCGAATACAAAGTGATTCTTTTCAGACGAATCTGGTCAGATTCCTAATACACCTGTTACATTTCAATCCTCCGACACATTTGGAAGCATCACAATTATAATTACTGTATATGACCATATGAAACGTCGAGGAAACGATATAAGAGGTTACAGATTCCGAATTGGAGCTCCTAAAATAATTGCAGTAATTGTTCAAATATACCACATAGTAGTCCTTGTTCACAAGAAACGAATAGATGTTATAATGTTTTGACTATATACATTTTCATGAAGGCCTGCTTAAAATGGGAGCAGAAACTTGAAAACTTGGGGGGTACTTACTGCAAGTATGTCGGATTTCTTCTTAGTTTCAAACTTGGTGAAAGTTATCTGTACCACCCTTTCTGCAGCGACTTTGATGGTATAGCAGTTCATTGAGCTTCTTGGATAGATATCAGGATAGTTAAGAGAGGTGATAGTTCCAGCAGCACCGGTGAATATTTCTTCGCAAACCTGAAAGTGCGAGGTTGTGTTTTCTGATGATACTGAATAGACGGATTTCAACCCTTCAACAAAAGACGTTCTAACAATCCAAACCTCGCTTGAAAATCAAAGAAAAAAGAAAGAAAATAGGCTAACCCTAACACTTGCATCACTCAGAACACACAGAATAGTAATTTTAAAAGTGAGTTTAGCCGCCCCGGCATTATCGATTCCACACAAGTATTAGAAAATGATAGATAGATAGAAAGTTTATTGTAAAAATCGACTATCGTGGTTATAAACCAAATTTGCGATTATTGTCAAACAACATAATAAATTACAATATATGTGGCCTATCTAATGTCCATACGTTTAAAAAAAAAACCGTCACGCTTCGTTAAAATATTTCACGAACTCGGGAACAAAACTTTTTTCATATCTAGCGTGTTTTGTAGTTACGGGACAGAGCTTGGGAACCCTAGAACTTACCACTCGTTCTGGTCGATTTCTAATATTAGACACTTGACCAGTGTCTCAGTGACTCTAAATAAAGCTGTACTTTTATTTATAGCTTTTGAAAGCTGTACCTTTATCTCAGCTTTTGTTTGTATTTTTCGAACTGAAAATTCAAACAGAGATTTTTGGTTAAAATTTTGAGACGTGCTCAGCTCTCTTGCAGGACACTCTCGAAAAAAATCTGAAATATTATTTTATATTAGTTGACATCTACAGGTCAAGTCCTAGGTATATTTAGGTCATTTTTTCCTTCCCTGCCACAAAGAATAGAAAGCTATGATATTGTTATCATTCCTACAGGGCAATCATGGTTGTGGCGGTATTGTGTAAAACATTTTGTTTTCGATTTTTTTTTATTTAATAAAAATGGGTTTTTAAAAAAGGCGATGCCGTCACTTGGCGCATATTCCGAATGCAATCGTAGGATATGACTTCACGGAATCAACACTAGAAGATTATCCAGTTCTGGAATTCATGGATAAATCCTCGCATTCCCTGTGATAGAAGGCCAACTTCCCCGGTAATGAGTTTATGGCTTTCTATGGTAGGAAAACAAAATATGCAAATTAAATTTCAGGCGCAGAAGAAAGAAAAGATAGTAAAAATACGTAATTACTCATGATAACGGTAACAGTAACCTGCAAGATTAAAGAATTACTTAAATTAAATTAAATTTTATTTATAACCCGTCTAGGTAAAGACGGAGTATGGTAAAAGATGAAAAAAAGAGAGAAACAAAACAAAAACAGCAACCAAAATAATTAATCTTCAGTAAACCGGAACATAATGGAGCTCCATGGGTGGTTACAACTGTCCTTCATCCTCTTGATGGATCTTAGGACAGCCGCAGACAGATCAGCTATACAGAACTTTTCGATGAGATGGCTATTCCTTGTCCATGGGGGGGAGGCGTAGCAAATATTTGGAAAACCGAAAGAAAATGGAACGAATTTGACGAAGATTTTCGTTACTAAAGATTGTCCAGAAAGGGGAAAGGTACAGAACGTGCGGAAGAGCAGTGGCATTGTAGGAGTAGGCAAGAATCTTTCGGTTGAATCGCAACTTTCCGGAAACGATCCGGGCATAAGCTCCACTGATGCGCTTCAGCAAATGGACTATCAGTAATTTTCGAGTGGTCTTAACTGAATCTCCGATCGGCAGTCCTAGGTACGTCAGACTGAATTTGCTCTGGACTTGGCATCCTATAAGGTCGATGATCGTTGGCTCACTCGAATGATTGTTAAACATCAAGAATTCCGTTTTTCCCTTGTTGAATTTAAGTCCAATGCCAGCATATTCCGAAACTATGACTGGAAAGCACTTTCGATACCATTTGTAACACGACTAAGGTTCAGAATATCATCAGCATATGCTATTACTGAGCAGTTGATGCCATCATCGACAAAAGTGCAAGGTGTTTTGGACTGGGCGTTCAGGACAGCATTGTCAAATAATGTAGGGCTAGTAATGGCTCCTTGCCTGACTCCTTTAAAAATTCTGACTTCAGGAAGTTGTAGATTGAATTCTAAACTGCTTAAATTTCTACACGTTTTTTCACACTGGACGACTTTCAGCTTTGCTCGAAGATTGGCATACATGTCTTTCATCACTCTGATGACCCCAGATTGTACGCCACGAGTGCGAAGATCTAACAATGCTTGTGGATGAACGACAGAATCAAAGGCTCTTTCAACATCATGACCCGCTGTTGTGTCGGTCTCTATGTCAAGTGCTGAACTATCTCTATACACAGAACAAAGTGTAATATGATCCTGAAGTATTTCTAAGTTTTAATCGCACAAGCGAAGACTCCAGTATCGGATTCAAGGGACGTCATAACAACTTGATTCAAACTGTAGCTTGCATCAGACGCTGATGCAAGAGTCTAAATCGGAAGACTTCAGTATCGGATTCAAGGGACGTCATAACAACTTGATTCAAACTGTAGCTTGCATCAGACCCTGATGCAAGAGTCTAAATCGGAAGACATCTTTTCTCGGTTGGTCTGTTTGAAATTTTTGATAAACGGGATCTATCCAGAATTAGGATAGATTATTTCCACTACTGTAAGTTACTTCTGTATCTGCCTCGGTCCCACCGTAATTCCAAAATCATTAAATCATACGGAGCTACCGACATTTTGTCACGGCTGCAAGATTTGCACACTGATTTCCGTCAGAAATCTAGTTTACGTCTGTTGCCGCATCACCGACTGATTAGGCTCTTTTGTTTGATGCTTGGAGGCCTATTGTAAGTTCCGTTAGTTATTTTCCTGTTGTCTTTGTTCTTTTCTTTTCTTTTTTCTACTATCTTTACTCCACTTTCTTTTGTTGTAAAACATTTTGTGGGTTATAAATAAACTCATCAGACACTGATGGAAGTAATCTTCACTTGTGTGAGATAGAGTATATAAGCTCTCCCTTTTCTTTCTGAGTTGTCATTCATTATTTGTCAGTCACTCGTGATTGTCACTCGTATTTTGTAAGTCACACATGACTTGTCGTTATCGACTGTGATTATATTTACCCGGATTGGGATTACACTTATACAGTGTAAGTTCTGAAATAAAACCTATTATATGTTACTGTAAAACCTGTCTACTACCGCCCTTACTTACCCGCCGCCTTACGCGCATCGTGCCACGTTACCCTAAGTTCACGCCGTACGGTCCAGCTTCGTCAGATACAACAGTGGTGACACGCGGTTTTCGGGTTGAAACGTAGTGGACAGGTTTACGTTAACGGAACAGGAAGTTTCTTAAAATGGTAAGATAAAAACCATGATTAAGAAGCAGGAGATACACGGGAAAATGGGGAAGAAAAATAAAAAAAATGTTTTTTTTTGCATGAGGGTCATTTTTGTCTTTATTTAGCGATTTGAAGAATCTAAGTTTAATGGAAAAGTAGTGTTTTGTGCTTTGTTTTGTTTTTAGATTTTTGAAAGTAGACCATAGCACAGTGTACAGTACTAATAGTTTAATTGTAAATAGTAGTTAATCCAGAAAATTTGTAATCTGAACGTAACTGAACTTCCCATATTAATGAGTGAGCCCACTGTTAAGTATCGTTGCAATGTATGTCTGTCCGTATGTTTTTGCTTGGCAAGTCCGTCGAACGAGGTACAGTCTGCTGTCTGAACGATTGCTAGTCCCTATAGGTTGCCGGAGTTCGTGTTGCACGCGGCAACACGACCAGCTCTAATTGAATTTGTAGACGTCAGTCTGGGTGGTGCCGGCAGAAGTTGTCCGAATGGTGGTGTTGGCAGAATTTGCCCGATGGTGGCATAGCGTGACCAAAACGGCACGCAGGATACACTCTACTCAAGGTAGTAGGAAGCTTGGAGTCAGTACTCCTTCATAAATGCCAACCACACGAACCCAGAAATTGCGCGCACGTTATACGCCGTATCCTGTTCAGAGATCCGAGATTGCGACAGTTGTTAGATTGCTCGGTGGCGGCTCACGCGCTCTTGGTACACGCCTAATTAATACATTTCAAAATTCAGGGGAAAAGTGGAAATGATGATGTGTGGAAAGTAAGTATTCCCCACTCTCACTGAGAAATAAGATGAGATGTTGTTGTAGTAAGACGTTTAATTCAAGAGCAAACCGCCCTATGATAGGTGACCTAAGCAATTGCAAAATACATTCAGCAAGGAAAACCGGAATTCGCCTGTACTTTCAGATGGACCCCATAGTCCCAAGTTTTTGTTCTGGTCTGACGTGCCAAGACAAATAGAAACGGGTACGAGTGGTAAAACGGACAGAATTTAATATCGACTGCGAGTAAAAATGTTGATAACGGTCAACATCGTGGAATTTATCTACAGTCCGAGAGTAACGGAGCGGCTCAACCGGGGCGCGATTTAAAACGCAGAAGGGACGAAAAGTTGTGCGAGTCAAGTGGCAAGAAATGAGACAATGGTTCGGAGGGACAAAAGAAAAGCGGAAATTCAAAAGGGAAAAGGACATATAAATCTGTGTGACCTCGGGACACATCAGGGAATGCGCATCCCCTGCAATGACCCGAAAAATCTCCGAGAACAACTGCAGTTTGAGAATTTATTGTACTCCAGACAGCTAGATTAAGATCTAGGGATTAGAACCTGGAAGATTGAAGTTTAAGTTTAAGTGAATGAGCCCCTTTCTTTAGACTTTACGATTACTGCGCGCCACGTGAGCAGCAGCGTCATGAACTGTCGCTCACTGAGTCGCCCACCTAATCATTAAAAAAAAAAAAAATAGTTTCTGTTTAAAGAATAGTTTTCGCCCACGGCGAAATAGTCAATAGCCTAGTTCAGTGATCAAATTAAGATTCCCCTAGATCGAATTATTTTATTTAGAAAGTGAGGAGTACAGTACCTATTTTCGCGCGGTTGCACCCATCGGAAAGTATAAACACAATCTCTAGAAAGCTAGTGATGTCCCTAGCCCCTGAAATATCCAGTAAAGAAATTTTGTTTGTTCCCTTAAGCATCCTCCCAAAGTATCTTTGCCCCGAAAGTAAGAAGTTCACTCTCCCCGTTGATAAGGGAAGCCTACGGAACCCATGTCACAGGTGATGGCATAGAAATGGCTACTAAGTAGACCCCCCACCCCCCAGAAATTTTGGACCCAGGGAAAATTACCGATACTGACGGGTATAGGTGCTGGGACAATTTGTGAATTGTTGACGTTTATTATGAGGGGTAATAACCGCGGATACCCACTGCAAAGGCTCGCTATTTCAAGTTGAAGAAATTGTAATCGGTGCAGGCACCGAAAGTGAGGCCAAAAGGATACGCCACCCGCAGGGTTGTGCGTACCATACGAAAGTTGTCAAGAGCACCTGGGCGAATGCCCAGTAGACTATTGGGGGACAACGGGAATGGAATGCTTCCTAAAACAGAAGAAGCGAGATCATCATTAAATGAAATGGCTAAGGCATTCATCGTGGATTTTAATTCTAAGTAGAATTAATGAATGCCTAAGAAAATGCGGCAAGCATCAGGGCTCGTTTGCCGGATCGGTAGAATAAAAAATTGTCCTATTGGAAACTGCGCTCTGAGCCCTGAAACCTGGACATTAAGAACAGGCGATTTTTAAAAGCGGCAAGCACGAGGGTTCGCTTGCCGTACCGTGTCCCATGCCTTGGGAAAGTTGCGATTAGATCCCTCGAAGCCTTGACATGGAGACCATTTAAATCGTATGACTTTAGTATGCGCGTGTGTTGCTTAACATAGTATTTTCAGTAGTGTTGTGTAACAGGACCCCATAATCGTAGCCATGGACTTGACTTGAAGAACATCCTTCACAATTTTTGCGGATGCAGCACGCGCGTCTGTTCCAGACAGAATATTTACTAGTGCTGCGTAAACAGGATTGTTTCTTTAGCTTATTTATGTTTTATCTCGCGCAAACGGAACTGTACAGTATCGTCCACAGTAAGTTAACATCACGCTCTGACATCCATATTATTTTCCAAAAGAAACATATTTCTGCCGAAAAAATATTTCAGGTAGTCATTTCATTGCACCGACGACGAGCTACAAATCTCGTACCCGAACGTCGCAACGCCAAGGGGAAACCACGATAACATCTTCGAAGGACTGTGAGCCAAACACAGGCTCTCGACAACAACACAGCAGAAGCTCAGGAAAGGACGAACTTCGATTCACAACAGCGACCCCGCAAGTCGGCAACCAAACTACGAACTTTCACATTCTCCCACCACAACGGGAAACGACGAAGCCCGACATCAAATTGCGTGCGGTCAATGAGCCATGTATGAACTATCGAAGCCTGTCGGTGAAGTTCCAACAGGAATATCTCCTGAATGTGAGCTGGTTGCTACAAACAACAACAGCAACAACATCTGTGACATTTCAAGACTGTGTCCTCGAAGATCGAAAGCAAGTGAGTTAAATGAAAGTGAGTTAGGTCGTGGTAGGCGGTTGCGATGTGAAGATGCGAGACGCGTAGTGAGTTAGTTCTACTTAAAGCACAACTGAACTGTTCAATTTATGAACAAAGGAAGAACATTTGAGCTAAAGGTGAATCCTATGAGCATCAACATTTGTTTGGACTTACGGAAAGCGGAATATCTCCCCACAGGACTAAGAACTGCAAGGTGGATGGGGAAGTTATTGGAGTGAGAATGACCATGAAATCCTTAAAGACTTACCGTGAAAAAAAATGGTCATTAACCTGGATACACATAAAACCACTCCAGCGGACAGAGCGCGGCTAGGAAAGGAGAAAATTGTGAGTCATAATTTATCTTTTTAGAATATGGTGTATAATTTTGGGCGAGAGTCGAGCACTCCTACGAAGGACTTGACAATCCATTCGCCTGGACTCGTTGTCCTTTTATGTATGTATTCGGGATTAGGTTAGGCTAGTACTTATTTATTGTTAGGACCCATGTAATCGCAAGAAATTTTAGATAAATATTTATATATTCCACATAATAATACCCATATTAACTGAAGCATACTTTTTTTTGCTTTCTTGCTTGTCATTAACCGAAGGATTTCCGCTTACTTGCAATTATTCCATATACCCATATTAATCAAAGCAGAATATTTATGGTAGATCGGTATTTATTCTTTAAGTTCGCGTATGATAGGATTAGTTTAGACCGGGGAGGTCTAATTTGTTAAAGGTCGAAGGACTGTTGTGTCGGTCTCTATGTCAAGTGTTGAACTATCTCTATACACAGAACAAAGTGTAATATGATCCTGGAGTATTTCTAAGTTTTAATCGCACAAGCGAAGGCTCCAGTATCGGATTCAAGGGACGTCATAACAACTTGATTCAAACTGTAGCTTGCATCAGACCCTGATGCAAGAGTCTAAATCGGAAGACTTCAGTATCGGATTCAAGGGACGTCATAACAACTTGATTACTGTAGCTTGCATCAGACCCTGATGCCAGAGTCTAAATCGGAAGACATAGCTCCCATCAGACACTGATGGAAGTAATCTTCACTTGTGTGAGATAGAGTATATAAGCTCTCCCTTTTCTTACTGAGTTGTCATTCATTATTTGTCAGTAACTCGTGATTGTCACTCGTATTTTGTAAGTCACACGACTTGTCGTTATCGACTGTGATTATATTTACCCGGATTGGGATTACACTTATACAGTGTAAGTTCTGAAATAAAACCTATTATATGTTACTGTAAAACCTGTCTACTACCGCCCTTACTGACCCGCCGCCTTACGCGCATCGTGCCACGTTACCCTAAGTTCACGCCGTACGGTCCAGCTTCGTCAGATACAACACCGCAACGCCAATGAAGTTTTCGTCCGATCAGCTTCCTGGAGAATAGACGCCAACGCAAAGAGAGCATGAGCGCATCCCAAGCCAGAACGAAAACCGAATTGATAATCTGGCATGTAGCAATTTTCAGTAATTTCTTTGATGACGACAAGCTCCATGACTTTGCACAAAGTCGGGAAACGGTGATAGGGCGATATGACGAGTACTGAGTTGCAGGTTTTCCCTTTTTGCACAATGGAGTGAACATACCAACTTAGAATGAGATCGGAACTATCCCTTGAGCAAATATCATCTGGAACAGTAGGTGTAAATGATCAAGAAGACCCTCACTCCCATTGACAAGATGACGAGCACAGATTCCATCAGATCCTGCTGACTTCTTCTTTTTCAGCTTCTGGATAGCTTGTTTTATTGCATCCCGAGTGACATTGTAATCTCCTTTCGCCGGGTCATGGTCAAGATCGGTTTCAAGCTTCGTTTCGAATGCATTTTCTAAGAGCGGGTCAGGTGAATCAAATTGGCTTCCAAAGTACTGTACCCACTCGGAACTAGGGACGGTAAATTTGATTACATCCGTGTTTTTGGAGACTGGCTTAAAGTTTTTCCAGAGTAGATTGGGATAATCGACATTTTTTGCACAGTAGTCTGCCCTAATATTTGCTCGATGTGCAGTCAGCTCCCGAGCAATCTTCTTTTTGGTGGATAGTCTGATGGTATTAAGCCACCCTTTACGAGGTCTTTCCGCCTCGTTCCATATCCTCAACCAGAATTTGGCATCTTCACACGCATCTCTTAGTGATTTTTTTTTGACCAGCCAGATTCTTCAGTGCCTTTTCGAATGTGCCGTGTGGGAACAGCAGACTTCTCGCCAACGAGCATGGCATGTGTGATTTCGGAGCAGTATATATTCAGCCTTATGCGTGCTTCTGAAGAAGGCTTGCTAACGTTCCTTTGGAGAAGATCGAACGGAACTTTAATCTTTCCAAGAATTTCATCAGAGGCTGCCTGGTACATTACCGTGTCTATCCTCTTCCAATCTTTCAAGGTGTATCGTCCATTCGACGTTGCTTTTTCCTTTGCGATCTTAGCAGAGATCGGAAGTTCTGCACTCAAAGGTAAGTGGTCCGATGTCAATCCATCTGACAAAAACCTTGGCACACAGTGTTGGAATAGGGAAGGGTACTATGATGTGATCCAGGTCTGAGACGGAACCGCTTTTATGTATGTAAGTGTAGGCACAATCCTTTTTTGCAACTAAGTATGTTTCAGGGAGGATATTAAGGAGCATAGAAGATCTTGGCGATAGAGGGTCTGTCAAATTGCAGTTGAAGTCCCCCAGGACGATACAAAATAGATTCTTCTGCTGGGCTCTAATAATGCACTTAGCAAGTTTCGAGCAAGCAAGAGAAAAGCTCCGCTCCGACTCCTCGTCCGAGTAATTTGTTGGCAAATATACATTGATAACGACAGTTACGCCAACTTGAACTGCTAAGAAGTTGTGATTGACCTCAAAGGTTTCCGAGGTTATGACTGACTGAATCAACGTCGCAATACCTCCTGAAGGGCGGCCACGATTCCGCTTGTTTGCAGGGGAGAAGTGGAGAGTCCAGTCTCTTACCTGTAGTAAGTTTCTTCCATTTTCGGTGAGAAAATGCTCTTGTAAGCAGCACATATGATGTGTCTTAGCAAACTCCTCTATTACTGGAAGTTTCACATCTACATTTCCATTCATGTTCCAAGAGACGACCTTTACTTTTTCTAGCAAATTATTCTCTATTCCTAACGGCAGGGTTCTTCTTATAATAATCTGGGTGTAACCAGATTTGGTCGGGATGCTTTTAACTTAAGATCTATGAAAATTAATTTTAGTTAGTCTTACAGATAATAGTTGGTGAAAAAGAAATTGATGCTAGAAATAAATCGAAACAAGAGCTGTGAGCTCATATGGCCCTTGCATGGGTTAAGATGTATTGTTTGATCAAACGTACCTTTCGAAGCTTTTCGGTTAAGATGCGCATTACTCTGATATATTGTACTCCGCTATAACCAAAAAGCAGGTAATAAAAAAAAAAAAAAAAAGTAAGGACTTCTTGTGGAACATGGTTATGAATCTTCCTTTCAAATCTTGCCGAGCTTAAAAGGTTCGAAAACGATGTCCCTTTTATTCTGACTCGAGTTTAAAAGGTAAAACACATAAAAACTATAAAGATACTACTGATAAAGATATTAAGACCCTTTGTTACATTCCTCCCCTGTTACATAGTTTTGTTTAACAAAACAATTCTCAAAGTTACCCCAACTCTGTTTCACAATCAGAACATTTTCTTTACTTTCATGGTCTACATTACTTTTCAGAGCTTAAAATTCAGCGCCTCTGCTTATACATGAAGTTCGAGCAGATTTGCTTTTTTTCGATGTTGCCTTAGCTAGATAGAAAACGCTTTTGGCCGATATTCAACACTTGGTCTCAGACTCTGGTCGGTGGATGTTGGGTTTTTACGCCCTCACTGTTGACCCCTAGCCTACTACTGGTCCGTGGATACTCAACAGTAAATTAAATTATTCTTTCTCTTCTTCGTAAAGATGGTAAAGATGAATTATCTTTTCTGCTGTTCTTGTGACTCTTTCCTGATGGGTATAGCTGATTTTAGTTGTTTATGGCTGGCTCCTCTATGACTTCTTCTTTGGCCATGTCTGGATGTTCCTCTGAAGTGATTAACAAAACTTTACAATAACATAATAATCAATGACAGATTTCTTTTCTTCCTTGATGGTTAAAGATAAAGATGGTTGGCTGTGGCCACTTGTTCGCCCAATTGTGGGTCTTCTGCTGAAAAGTTTGACAAAAATTGGCAAAAAATAAGAAAAAAATCTATACAGTTTTTTTCCTTGGTGGTTATAGATGGTTTCAGCAATCTCCTTCTCGAAAGCCTCAGTCCGACTCTGGGTATGCGAGTAGTGGCTAGATGCCCGGAAACTTTTAACGAATCGACAGCTATCCTAATTGACGATTATCGGGCACGGGAGTTTGCAAAATCAAAATCATCCTGCGGTTACGAAGGGTAATAATATCTTTATATTTACTACCTTTATCTGGCTTACCTTTTAATTCCAAGTCAGAATTAAAAGGGAAATTGTTCTGAACCTTTTAAATTTAGCCGAGATTTAAAAGGAAATATTGTTTCGGAATGCAATACCAAGTCATAATGTAAAAGCTTAGAACTCAGGAGAAGCTTGCGGTTAGAACGGGAGAATCGCTGGGAGATCAGAGAGAGAGAGGAGAGCAAAAGGTGGATTGACGTCAGAAGAAGTTATAGACGGGACTTATTTAGTAACTTTTACGGCAGAGAGTGGTGAAGCTTCAAAGGGACAACACAACAGTGAGTAGAGTATAGTAAACGTGTCCTGAACCTGAACTTAGCGAGAACAGTACGAACAAATCCAAGCCTTCGATTAGACGCTACCGAATTGAAAGACTTCTGGAACTACTAAGTGAGCTGAAAGGAGCGTCTACGGTTTAGGCAGAAGCCTATGATAGTAAAACCTAACACCATGACATAAAACCAATTGTTTTAATGGTGCAGCGTTGTTCTTGCTATTCAGGTTCAGTTGTATGTGTTAAGTTACTGTTGTTTAGTGTTGAGTAGTATTTCGGTTTATTACTTTTCTAGAGTTACGGTTTATAGAATAAGCCCTATTTTACCAAATACCTGAAGCAAATATAATGAAGAACTGAATTTGATTTTTTTTTTTTTTAGTTAAATATTTGATTTTCTTTTTCGGTTTCTCCTAAAATCCTGAATTTATCTGATTTTTGGTTTGCGAACAGTGATAAAATGAACAGCAAAGATTAAATGAGTAAAGATTTAATTAATTTTATTTTTTTTCAGAATAAAATTTTAGACTAATTTTTTGGGGAAATTAACTACCGATAACCGACGGAACAAACAGATAAAGTGGCGAGCAAAATTTCTCTGGGTTGCAACCCAAGTAAATTTTTTCAGTGGGACGGGCGATGTTCTTGTTTTCTTGGATGACCTGGAAAAACTAATAAACTGGGACGAAAATATCAAAGACCCTGAACTGATTCACTTTGCTTTTCTGAGAACAACCGGAACTGCCGCAAATTTTCTGGCTAATAGCAAATTTTCAAGCTTCGATACGCTTAAGAAAGGCTTGCACCGACAATTCAAGCATACTTCTAGAAAGGCGAAATTGGTTCACGAAATATTACTTTTGAATGAGGGCAAGGACCAATTCCCATTTATTGAACATCTTAAAATTAAAGCTCTTCAGCTAATGGGTTTGGATGAAATGCCAGATGAAGAAGAAGAAGGTTTTTACAACTTACTGAACAATCTCCTTCTCGAAAGCCTCAGTCCGATTCTGGGTATGCGAGTAGTGGCTAGATGCCCGGAAACTTTTGACGAGTCGACAGCTACCCTAATAAACGATTATCGGGCACGGCAGTTTGCAAAATCAAAATCATCTCGTTCACTGTCAGCTATTGCCCAGGCTAGTAGCGTAGTTAAGCCAGTAATAGGAGTTGGTCAGGAAAATGTCACTAATGAAACCGAGAATTCGCGCTTGAACAAAAGAAGCGGTCGGGAACCTTTTAGACGATACGATAAGCAAACAGGCAGTACTGTGTTCTCTCGTACCGGTGAAAATTATTATTATAGTAGAAATTTGAGACATTTTTCTCGCCAAGGTTAAATTTCTGATAGTGGGAAGGGAAATTTCGACCGTTCTGGTGGATTTAGAGGGATAGTTACCAGGAGTGTTAGCAGAGGACGGTCACAGGGCAAGGAAATGCGTACATGTTACAGATGTGGAAAGGAAGGCCACATTGCAAGGGATTGCCAGTTGTTGTGTTCCGTGTGTCATAAACTGGGCCATCACGCGAAAAACTGCCAAGACAACAAATCGGCCTCAAAAGTCTTTTTTAATTGCGGCAAAACAGGCCATTTCAGCCGTGAGTGCAGGCTGTCACAAAATTTCAGCAATTTAAACGCGAAGTAGGACGTACGAGTTTCGTTGCACACCCTTCCGTACATCCTGATGTAAATAGGGTAAGGGACAAACATTTTATTGCTACGTGTTTCGGTTCATGTATTAGTATAAGTAGTGATATATTGCCATATATTAGAGTTGATATTTGCGGTATTTCTGTTCAAGCGTTGGCCGATACGGGCGCATCAGTATCGCTAGTTAGTTTAGACTTGTATTTACAGTTACCTAAGGTAGTTAGGGACGTTTTAATTAGGGACGGTGACGACGTAACGAGCGCCACTGAGCATAGCATGGGAATTTTTGGCAGAATTATCGAGACGATTTGTATAAACGGCAGTGACTATAAAGAAACATTTTTGGTAAGTGAGAAATTAAGGGTACCGATGATTCTTGGTTATGGGTCCCTGAAAGCCCATGATTTAGTTGTCGATGCAAAACATGACAAATTGGCCAAAAGGTATTCTAGGGACTGTTGTCACACCCTTAATTTCCACAACAACCAAACAACAGGAAAAAGTGAGATCCTTGAAGTACCAAAGACACTAAGTGATTGTATGGTAACTGAACCCTACAAGGTAAGGCAACAACCTTATTACTTTACAGATGGTACCCATACAACAACGACAAACAACACTTTGATTCAGCATGATACAGTACCTTGTACTAGCAACAACAATTGTTGTTGTTGAGTACAACAACATAGGGGTTATGGTTCAAGTCCACACCATACAAAGGAAACAAATTGTTACTTTTCAGGTGGTGCTACTACAGAACAACACTGTACAACAGCAACAAACAAGAGTTTGTCTCAGCATTATACACGTGGTACTACCAACAACAGTTGTTGTTGTTTGACACACCAACATAGGGGTAGTGGTTCTGGTCCACATCATACAGTAGAGAAACATGGTTACATTTCAAGTGGTGCTCACATCGAACAGCGGTGTACACCAACAACAATGAAGACTTTATGCCATTGTGGCTTGACGCCATGTGCCATTAGTTGTTGTTGCACAGTACAACAGTCAACTAAGATGGCAGGTAGTGGTTCCATTCCACACCAAGTACCCAGCTGTAAAGTTAGTAGTGTATATAAGGATGAGTTAACTAAACCGAATACTCTTTCAGGATTCCAAAATTGTAGCGTGGCCCAAGTACATACAACAAGAGTGCAAGATAGTAGCTATTGCAGCCGAGAACAAGACTCAATCATTGGTGGTCCAGTTGCAAACAACAACCATCTTTATTGTGGCAACTTACTTCAAGGCTCAGCCAGTGCTCATCCGGCACCGAACAACAACCATCTATACTTGACCAAACAACATGAAGAAGCCAATAAGAGAAATCCTAGGCTGCAAACCATCAATGCTACAAACATCCCAGCAAAGACCATCAAACGCATCGTACTCACCACAGCAAGAGGTCCCGTCGACACAGATATCATGTTCCTTGTAACACCTACTCAAGAGGTGGAGTCAAGGCTTCCTGACTCAGTACTACCAGAACAGCTGATAACAACACAAGATGGTGTGTTCCACATTTACATCGAGAACCACACAGATGAGCCATTGAAGATTCCTAGATCCTTCATAGCCAATGCAGTGAGCTGGGTCTCCGAACCACAGGTATGTATGAACCTAACTGATCACACATCAAAAGATCAGGTACCTGCAGCAAAAATAATCCCTCTGGTAGCTGATGAAGTAACAACATTTCTAAACATGTTCAAACTAGAGCACTTGGCGAACAATTCTGCACGATTGAAGAAAGTTCAACAAATACTCTTGAACAATAACGACGTTTTTACCAAAAAACGACTTCGATTTGGGTGCATGTGACATCGATCCTTTTGTCATCGATGTAGGAGAGGCACCACCAAAGAGGATTCGTCCTTACCGCATTCCTGTTCATCTCGAACCTATAGCCAAGGCTGAAATCGATCGCATGCTTGCATGTAAGGTTATAGAACCTGCTTCTTCACCTTGGCTAGCACCACTTCTTTTGGTCGGAAAGAAAAACGGCAGCTAACGAGCCGTCACTGATTTCTGCAGTTTGAACAACGTAACAGTCAGTGACGAGTATCCTTTGCCCCATATCGCGGCAATACTTGACAAACTTCACGGGAAAAAGATATTCTCGGTCCTTGACTGTCTTTGTGGGTATTGGCAAATGACTGTCCATCCAGATAGCCGCAAGTACACGGGTTATTCAGCGCCTGGGGACGATCAGTATGTCTATGTCAAACTAGCTTTCGGTCTCAAGAACGCACCTGCTGCGTACAGCCGAATTATGTACCGGATACTTAGACACTTCTTCGACGATGGTGTCGATGTATGCCCGGAAGACTTCATCAATGCGTCCACCGACGACGATTCCCATATTGAACTGTTAGCAAAGGTGTTTGCAGCTCTTCGTAAAGCTGGTCTTAAACTCAAGGGTAAAAAGTGTGACTTCTTTAAAGAAGAGGTCATCTTCTTAGGTCACCACGTCGATAGAAATGGCATTCAACCTGACCCTAACAAGCTCAGCGCTCTACGAAACCTTGCTTACCCGAAGGACTTGGGGGAGTTACGTTCTACTATCGGTTTATTTTCCTACTTCAGGAAATTCATTGCTCAGTTCTCTGCTATCGCATCTCCACTGATCAAGCTGACCAAGAAGGACGAACCCTTCCAGTTTGGAGAAGAATAAACGATGGCATTCGAACAACTGCCATCCAAGTTGTTAGAAGAACCCATCCTAGGTCTTCCAGACTTGTCCCCATCGGCGAGTCCGATGAAAGTTTACTGTGATGCCAGTTCCAAGGCATGTGGGGGCTTCTTGACTCGGATACAAGACAATCGGCAGAGAGTCTTTCAATACACGTCTCGTACCTTCAATCAAGCCGAACTTAAGCATGCGCTGATCGACTGTATCAGGTCTTTCCGTCCATATATACTGGGCAGAAAATTCGTCGTAGCCTCAGATCATAAGCCCCTTCAATGGCTTATGAAGTCAACCGGGAAGGATTTAACAGGTAAGTGGGCAAGAATGCAATGGAGCTTCATGGAAACGATTTTGAGATTACCCACATTCCAGGGACTCAAAATGTTGTTGAAGATGCACTTAGTCGTCTTCCTACGACTACTACGACTCCGCTGTGATGGTTGTGATCCCGCAGGCTGAAAAGCAGTCCGCTTCGCAAGATTTGCGTCAGTTGCAGGGCAACGATGGTTTCGCTTCTGCTATCCGAAACTATCTTCAGCATTGTAGCCAGCTACCTTCTCAGATCGAGACCCAGATCTTACGTGAAATCGAGAACTTCATTCTTGAGGACGGCCTTCTTTGCTACGTCTATTCGCCGTACCAAAAAATGCGCGTTGTACCAGTTCTTCCTCGCTCACTCATTCCAGAAGTCTTGTTCGATTACCATGACTCCAAAATTTCGGGACATTTTGGATTTCTTAAGACTTATGAGCGCGTGTGAAGCCGTTTTTACTTCAGGAACATGTACAATGCCATCAAGCAGTATGTTCAGTGTTGCCTTGACTGCTGTCAACGCAAAAGACTCAACCATACGCCAAGGGCACCGTTAGGTACGATACCTGAGTCCTCCAGACCCCTTGATATGGTTGGTATCGATTTACTAGGACCTTTACCCGTTTCTACGCAAGGATCGAAGTACATAGTGGTCATTTCTGAACACTTCACAAAGTACATAGTCCTTCCGGGCATACCAGATAAAACTGAAAAGGCTGTAGCCAGAGCATTTACAGAGCAGTTTATCCTGGTTTATTGTGCGTGTGAACGCCTGATTAGTGATCAGGGTTCAGAGTTTATCATTGCCGTATTCAAGGGCATCCTTGATCTTCTATATATCAAACAGCTTCGTACGTCGGCCTACCATCCGATGTGTAACGGGGCAATTGAACGACGAAATCGGGACATAGCAAACATTTTAAGCTTGTATGTCAGAGATAGAGGACACGCTGATTGGGAGGATCAGCTACGCTATGTTTAATTTGCCATGAACACAGCTTAACATGAGTCTATCTGAGACAGTCCGTTTTACGCTATGTTTCTCCGCGACGCCCGATTTCCTACGGACACTGTGATCAACAGTAGAGTTTTCTACAACCTAGATTCAGATTATAAGTCAGAGAGGATCACACGGCAGAAAACGGCTTATCAAATGAGTAAGGACAACTCTGAGATCTTTCGGGAACGTCAACGGTTCTATTATGACAGAACCGAGAATCAGAAACCCTTGAAAGTCGGAGAACTTGTCCTCTTTCACATTCCACGTGATGCAAGGTTGCGAAAACTAGACAAGATTCGCTGGGCCGGTCCGTATCGCATTACTGCCATCCTGGACAATAGTCTGAACTTTCAGATCACACGACTTTCGGACGGACGAGTCGAAGTCGTTCACTACAACCGTCTGAAGACGTACATTCCTCGGTCTCTATGGGAAAGTGACGTTGTTCAGGACGATCTGATCATTCCGTCAAACATAGACGACATCATTTTGCCACCTGTTAACCAGGAATCCTCAAACGACAGGCCAGATGGCCCAACTTCCAAGAACGAGGTCACTTGGTGGGACGACCAGGATCAGAGTCGCATACTTAGTCCAGATGTTGCCCCGCCAAACAGATGTTGCCCACGCTGAACGACGATCTGTACGATGTTGTGGGTTCAAACCAAATCATAAGGGTTGTTCGACAACAAAGACGCAATCTTAGACTGGATTCCGCAGTCTTGAGTTCAGAATCCGAGGACGAAGTAACTAAATTTCGTCCTAAACTTTGGTTACAGCGTCCTTTGACACTTCAACCGTATCACGGCGACCCACCTGACTGAACACGGTGATTGTAAGCTCCGTTATTCGCTAGGATCTGAAGAGATGTCATGGGACAACCCCCGTACGGAGACGCCAGTTCGGCGTCAAGGGGTGGGTAGTTCTTCGAGCCTCGAAAACGAATCGTTGGAAGATGCGCTAACAAAGAGGGAACCCTTTACACCAACCGGAGTTCAGGTGTTCCACACCTACCTACGGGGAGGCATCGGCATTTAGGCCAGGCATAACGCCTGCTCAAGAGTTTTACGAGGGCATTCCGTTCCCCGAGGCACTGGATTATCGTTTGCGTTTTGATAGTCCAGTTAACCAGGATCCTGTTAGCGATCCTGCTGGGGTCGGCGAGACATATGTAGCCAGTGAGCCCCTTCAGTTTGGCTCAGGAGTCGACAAGTCGCCGGAATTGTCTCCTGTCCGACCAGAAGTAGAGTGACCCAATCAGACGGTGATTGAGACGCCTCGACTTCGGGGTAGTGTTTGGACAGATGATTCATTGGGGACACAGGAAACCTCGTTAACAAGGCCTCAAGGAGGAGGTTTTGGTCAGGGTATACTGGAAGAACCATCGAGTCAGTCCGGACTCGTGTCAGGACTTGGTGCTCAAAACCGTACAGACACGGAAAGCGTCGGGTTCAACCATTCCTATAGTCTGCCGCAGCTGAGAGGTCCGTCAGGGGAGATTGAGTCTGATCACTCCCGGGTGGAACCACCAATCGACTTTGGTAGTCCACCATTACCTCTCATTCGTGATCGTGTGTTGTCGCAGCTAATATTGTGGGTTTAAGTCCGAGTTACAATTCAGTCGAGTAAGAAAGATACCAACGATGAGTTCGTCATACCAGAAGTGCTCGCACCCACAAGCGAGCGGAAGGACAACCTTACAAAGGATCGACCCATTATCTTCAGCACAGATATTTCGGAGAGCTGTCATCGCAGCTAATCGTTCCTGAAGATGACTTTCAAGCAAGGCTGACTACAAGCCTTGTAACAAGATGAAGAGAAACGGTTCTCTAACCAAGAAGCGGCTATGCAGAAGAGAACACAAGAAGACTCAGCAACCGAAGAAGAAGAGGAAAACCCAATCAGACAACGGAAGAAGCCATATGAACCGTCGGAAGAAGTGGTGACCGTTGATAGAAGTAAGATGGCGCAAGGCCATTACGAGACAGCTGGGACCCGGATGTTGAGTCCCGAAAGAAGACAATAGCTTGAGAAAGCCAAAGATGTTGCCGGATGCGTAAGACTGAACTTACCGTATTTTGAACATTCAGACATCAGCAAAAGTGACCACAGTTATGGTCGGAACAGGATAGGAAATCCTTATGTTGCAATAAAAGACGATTTGCCTAGACTGTTGGCAATTAAAAGTAGTGATTTGGGAACTGTAAAGTTATTTTCCCCTACTTGATTTCAAGTGAACGTTTGTTTAGGATTTAGGCTTTGGGGTTTAGGAGTTCAAGTTATAACTAAAGTTGGTCACCGCAGTAATAAGTAAAGATAATATGATTTTAACAGGATTGAGTTGCAAGTGTTAGGTCTATAGTTTATAACGAAACTCTGACGTATTTGAGACGGTAATTATTTGAAGTGCCCTGTATAGACTAGGATAGATTGGATAGGATTTTCCAGTTGAAAGTTGCCATATAGGCGCTATTCTTTTCTAAGGGAGGAAGGGGAAGGTAAAGTTAAAGTCCGAAATTCTGATTTCAGTAACGACAAACGGAAAAAAAAATAAAAAAATTAAAGAACCTGCGCGGGTAGTCCAAATAAGGGTAGACCTGACACTACGGGAGAAAAATGCCACTACCATAGAGATTTCCAGACACTGGAAGTTGTCGGCCTAAGGCTGACAAAAGGGTTCAGAAGCGATAACCAGTGCGAAGTGACGGCGAGAGCTGGCTTAGAAGAGATTAGTGGCGCAAACTAATGTTGACACCAAACTGTTGTTGGCCGCCGGTTGCTACTTTTTATAGGATATGGTACAATGGCAGAAAGTTTGTAACCTAACACCTTATGGTGTTAGGGAAGACAGGTTTACCTAGTTTATTGAAATATTTTAGTTTTAAACGGAAACAGCAATCTTTGAAATCAGATTTTTGACAGAATAAGTAAATTGTTAAACATAGCTGATATGACAACCTTCAACCTGGTTTGAGCAAGTAAAATTACAGGTTATAGGTATTTTTAGAGCTGTGTCGGGCGAAACTTTTTGGAAGACGTGAGGAGTGTAACGACACGAAATATTTAATTCCAAATGATCAGAACAACTCTCGCAAAAATTGCCTTTTTCTCGAAGAATTTCCTCACAGCTGTTTTATGCTTTCAAGAGTGAGACGATTTAACCAGAGTGGAAACGATTTAGGCAAAGATTAAAAGCAGGTATATAAAGACCGTTGTATATGTATTAGTCTAGTCTTTCTTAAGTGAGAAGTCAGTACTGATTAAGGATGGATTAACAGATGCCCGAGTGAACAAAAAAGATGGAGCCAATTTAGTGCCAACGATCCTCTAGTCACGATACAAACCATGTATACAAGATTGGTCGTTGTTTTGTATTGGTTCAATTTGCGTCTAAAGTTGCTATCGCCTGATAGTTTTGTACCGTTCTGAATAGGTACCTGTCAATCATTACTGAAGCGGCTTTTGTAGTCTGGTATGGGAAGAAAAAGGTTTCTGGCTCCAAGAGGGATCGAACCGTCGCCCATTGCCGCTTATGTTCTGAAGCAAAATGTTGACGGACCGAAGAGGGATCGAACCTGGAACCTTTGTGTCAGTAGCCAAGCATCTTAGCCACTTGGCTGTACTGACCCTTTAAAAGGGCTGAATGTCGAATCTAATGTGATTGCGGATCAAAATTATTTGACTTGCAGTTTTGGGAAATCGGTTGAAAAAGAAAAATCCTGGTACGACTGGTCCTTGAGTTATTACATGTTTGGATAGTTCGCCTAATGGCTGACTTCTCCGAGAAATTTTAAACAAATGTCGGTTCTTTTTAAGTTATTCCCTCTTACTCCCGTCTGAAGATTTCCTCTAGTTGCCGTCGGGAGAAAATACACGAAAATTACACTCCTAGTCTTGCCGTTATTTTTTTTTTCTAGACCAAAATCAAGGTGTTACTGCAAACTGCTTTGGCAGAAACTTCTGATACGCGGCGTCACTTCTGAAATAGAAGTTTTTTTGGCTTTTGCTTTTCCCTTTTCGGTTGTAGCTGTTACCGAGGGGTTGCCCACTCTCGGTTTTAGTTTACAGCAAGTGCCCGGTGCCACGATGCCCGGTCGGTGCCGGCACCGGCTGAAACGAGCCGGCACCGTTTTTTCGCATGTTAAAACATCAAAAGAAGCATTTTTTGAAACGTTTGAAAGAAGAATCGCCTGATTTACTGTCGCACCGGTGCCGGTACTGCCTATTTCGGCTGGTGCCGGGAAAGGGTGTACAGCAGGTGCCGGAGAGTGGGTAACCCCTCGACTGTTACCTTTTTTGGAAAATTGTGTTTACATCAATTTGATTGGATTTTGGATTAACTGACAATAACCGTGAGGCTAAAGCAAAAAGGAGAGCGCTCGGGAGAGCGTAACTTAGTCAACTACAGCGAGTTCCTATCCGGACCAAAAGTTTGGAGTTTTTCGCAGGAAATAATTTCGAAGATCGAACACAAAGAGATATAAGCTAGCGGTTTTCTGCAGTTTTCGAGTTCACAGTGTGTTGGCGAAACGTAACGTTGGCTAACCGTACAGACAACCATGCGGACCACAAGTTTGTAGTTTTTCCTGGACGCTATCGATTTTCTGTAGTTTTCGAGTGCTCAGTGAGTTGGCACATGCGACACATTTCGGATCGTACCTAGAAAAATAGGCATGTAAAGAATGGTTGGCTCGTGATTTTCCGTAGTTTCGATGTCACGGCAGGTGCATACACAGTTATTATACGAAACCATTTGAATATGCACCAGTTGTCTTCTGATGTCTTAGCAACTCTGCGACTGACACATGGGTAACAATCCCGCTCATACCTAGGAACATATGCACATTAGCTAGGATTCGCTACAGTTTCACCGTGCACGATAGCACATATTCAAAGCTTCTCGAAGACGCATAGACCAGGACTCGGGAAATACGAAGGACCTCAGAAACAATGCGAGCATGTGCTTTTTGGTATAGTTTATCAATAATTCTCTGTCTTTTTTTTCACTAGGGTGTATGCAGAACTTCAATATTAAACGTAAGTGTGATTTCTAAACAGTATTTCTTGAATGTATTGACCTAGGACCTACCGTCCGAACTTCCCCTCCACAGTTACGAACCAACCCTTCGAGGATTAAGATCAGAGTACCGTTATCTCGGGTACACGCTACAAGTATACTAGATTCTCAGCTTCGGACTACAGGTTGCGTGAAGGTATCAATTAGAGAGTCATAGTTTAACACACAACGAAAGATGGCCCACAAATATTTAATCAGTTATAATGCCTTATATCGTATTATGATACTAGAATGACTGACTGTAGAAAATCCCCATTGTATCGTATTGGATCCCTGAAATATTGAGTAAAGAAAATTTGTGTTGGATTTTGTGTCTTCCGGGTACCCTCCCCAAAGTAATAGATTATACCCGGAAAGGTATAACATAAGACACGGTAATATAATAAATCTAAGTAACAAAATTAGAAGAAAAGTCGAGTTATAATTATTGTAAGTGATGGTTCATGAGCAGAAAGTTCTATCAGTCGTTCCGCTGTAAACTGCTCGTTTTATCTCTTCTTGTGGCATGTGTTACGTTTGTTGTTGTTGCGTTGAAACTGGTCGGGCAGTTCGATGTAACTGCGCTAGTACGGCTAGTTCCTCCCCTTCTTGAACCTCCAAAGCTGGAGCTTGATTCTTTACCTCGACCATTTGAACTGGGATTTTCTGTCCATCCATTAGTAGCAGGTTTTCCTGAGTGGTAATCTTGAATATCTGACCTCTCCTTTTTGTGGAGTAGTTGCTTGTTATATCCTCATCTCAGTCTCCCATGTTTCCTCCGCGTTGGAAACTGCCATTTGAACTGGGATTTTCTGACCATCCATTAGAGCTGGTACCAATTGGGGCATACCCATAGGTACCCATTAGTAACAGGTTTTCCTGAGTGGCAACTTTGAAGATTTAATTTCTTCTTTTGTGGAGTAGTAGCTTGTTATATCTTCATTCCAATTTCCCATGTTTCCTCCTCGTCGAAAACTGCTTGTTTTTTCATCATCCTAGTTTACCGTTTTGAGATGAAGAAAAACAAGGAATAACGTAATTTCTCCTGTAACTTGTAATTTTGGGGTTGTCAGGGTAAAGGTAATTTGTCAAGGAGTTGATTGCTCAGTTGTTTGCACATTTTTTTTTTCGAAATTAATCTGAACATGGTCAATACAAATAATAATATACTTTGGAATTCTGGTCAGGTAGGGGTTGCAAGTCCGCACGCCGTTAGGGGTCGCTTGTAGATAGAAAATAAAAGTAACTAATAACTATCCATAAAGTCACCGTATAATATCCGAATTCCGCGTACAAATGGATGCAGTTTATAGGTAGACGTCCGCGTAGATATTATGATGCTCCTCGTATAGGTATAGGGTTTGAATTTCAGGTATTGACCCGTGGTCAGTGGTCAAGCAGCCCCGAAAATGGTGCTGTCTCCATAATTTTCCTCAACTAATGCTTTGAAATTCGTGTTGTCCTCGATAATGTTGAACGAACTAAAACTGTTATCGATTTCTATGAATAGATAACAAAACAAACGGCACGTACTAGAAGGGTACAGGTATTCGCACAGTGCCGTGCCAGTGTAGTACAGATGAGTCATTTTGTACGAAAGACGCTAGTGAACGTCCTCAATGTCCTCCGTTTAATTCGTTTACTCACGACGGTAAACGTTACCTGGATTGTGACATCCAGACTCTTAATCGTATCTTCAATCGCCTTCAACTCCGTGTTTTTCACATAGGCGAATTCACCTAACTCGTTTTGTCCTCGTATTCGATAATGATTAATAGAATCCTCATTAGTCTTCTCAAGGCATTGCGAAGCAAACTTGCATGTTGTTTGTGAATTTTTTTTATTCATTTAAAATAATACTAGAAAGTACCACACGTGTCCAACATCATCTTCCTTCATTTTATTTTCAGTCAGAAATCATTGGTTTGTGTGTTCACGAAAGTAAAGTTCATAATTCTGTCGAACACGCGAAATCACAAATGTATGCCAGATGCAAAAGCCGCCGATCTTTACCCGTAGTCGTTCTCGTTTTAATTGGTTATTTATCGTCCGTAGTCGCATTCCTACGCATAATCAGCTCAAACACTGAGCAGACGACATTGTAGGCGGACAAAGTAGGAGTCGTATCTATGACATGCGGTTAATTAAAAGACCCTATACAAAGTATGTTTCGTATAGAGACAAGACTGAATTAGGTCACAAAATACAAATTAAGAGCACAATCTGTTTGCCACGTAAAATATATATGTTATAACACACAGTGCTGAAAATGCAAATATACAAAAATTGTTCAGTGAAATAAGCACACACTTTAATAAAACAAATGTTGAAACACACAAGAAATTATAGGAAAAGATTAAACAAATAAAGGCTAAACAAAATACAGATGAAAGCAACAAGAAGTAATGTCAAGAATTAATGGATACCAAAGAAGTTGAGAAGTTGAAATTTAAGATCTAACTGTGATTTTTTTTTTAGAAAATTTCAATAATTAAAAGATTTATTGTTTGCGTATTTCAGAGTTATGGCAGGAGTTGTTAAGCACATCAGCGACTTTAAGCCGTTTCAGCAGTTTTTGGCAGAAGGGAAGCAAGAAAAGGTGAATTTTGGAAAAAAATAAGTTCTTATTCAAACGTCGTTCAAACTATTCCGCAGGATTGTTCGAAGGGATCGTCACAAATTACAAAAATTCGATCCTCGTAAAGCTTTACGTTATGAACCGATACATGGAGTCAGTGTTGCACATGGTAAAAGACAGGAGCAAGATCTTTTCAGGTTTAACATCCGAAAAACCAGCAAACTATTTCCAACCGGCGAATAAATTAAAACTTCAGTTAGACACTATTCTAGAAAACTAAACGATTTCAAAAAGTAATCCTGATAAAATACGCATGTCGGAAAAAATACCCGAATCCAGTAAAATAAAAAGCAGGTTAATCTGACTTTAGTACACTAGAAACGGCATTCCTGTCTTTCGGTATGTTAGAGACAGGATCTCATTTTCAAGTTTTAGTTGATTATTTGTTTGAAGTTAAAAGGGCTGTTTCTGTGTTAGAAGCTGGCAGGGTACCGAAACTTCTCATTCCTCCAAAAGAATTAAAGAACCTGCTGGATCAGATTGATCGGATCATCCGGCAACAAGGACGTTTAGAGCTCACAGAAAGTACAGAACCGATCGACCCGTTCTTCTGGTATTCTGAGCTTTTGGAGTCATCGTTTGGGTTAGTCGACGAAAACCTACGAGTAGCAGTGAAAATTCCGCTTTCTTATGAAAATACCAAGTTTCAGTTTGTCCGTATCATGCCAGTATCAACTGTGGAACCCTTGACGCTTTGGGTAAAACTAGACACGAAAAAGAAATCTTTTATTTTGTTAGAAAAAGCTAATCAAATTTTTACGGTACAGACAGTAAATCATAAAGTAATGACAAATGAACGTATTTTTGATTTAAGAAAACAGGAGGGCGAACTGAAAGAAATGAAAAATAATTCAAATCTGGAATGTTTGGAAAGATTAATTTCTAATGACAAGAATACTTATTTGTTTTGTTCTTGGAAAGCAGTAAAAAACGTTAAGATGCCGGAAATCCTAAAAATTAAATGAAGGCGAAATTTTCATCTCGAAAATGGTGTCACTACAGGGTAGTTGCACCAGACTGAACCAAATAGGAGTACCAGAAGCGCACGCAAATGTTTTGAGCGTAAAAAGCAACTGTGAATTGTCACAAAACGGTATGTTATGGAAACTTTCTAGTAACGTAGAATTAGATAACATGCATATAAAATCAATTAGGCCTAAACCAGTTCTCCCTGAATTGAATATTAATGTCTCAAAGAAACAAGTTTTTAATACATGGGAAGGAGAGAAACCCATCGCATGGTCCGAATTGATTGAGGACCTAAAATTCAGATCAAAAATTTTATCAGACGAAGAGAGAGCGAAATCACTAATTTTGACAGAAACTGCACGACTGATAGATTTGACAATCGTAATCGCAGTTTTCGGCTTGTCATATTTGACGTTGGTTGTGACAATTGTAGTAATAACCTGTAAAGGTCGTATGAAAAAACGGAGGTCAAAAGTTAAGTCCTACCGAAGTCCGGCTCACGAGAGAGTACGCTGAATTTGTTGGTTTTCGCTAAAATGCTGCATTAAAATCGCTATTTTAAAAACCACTCTGCTTAAAGCTAGTGTTGTGTTTTAGTATGCCGTCCCGTGAGAGTCAGCGTATATTTTTCATATAAAGCGGACAGCAATCAAGCTCTGATCTTTAGTCTTGATTGTGGACGTAAAGAAGCAACAAGTAAAATGAGAGTTCTGCTTTCAGATATCAAAGTATTCTTGGGACATGTGTTGGTTCCAGAAGGCCAAATAGCTGTGACGACTACCAAATGGACGATTGTGGGTGAAGTTAACCTGGACTTCTTCAAAACCATTACTGGTACTGTAAGGAAATATTTTGTTTTGATTGTCAGCCACCAAGACGCCTTGGATCAGCAAAATGTTGCCCAAAATCAATCGAAAGTGTATAAAGTTTACAGAAAAGAAAATTCAAAAATGAATGAACTAATTTCAGCTTTAGAAAATGAGGTCGAAAGTATTTCAATCCTATTAGGAACTAATTCTAGAAGTAAAAGGGGCCTCATTGATTTGGGTGCAACAGTTACCCAGATAACAGAACTTACAGAAGTTGTGGGCAACCTAAAGACAGTGGCACACAGTATGGCACAAAGAGATATAATTTCGAAACAAGTAAAGGTAATTAGAAACCTTGTTCTTGCTGAAAAACAACAAGATGAAATGTTGGGGAAATTTAACATCAACTTTACAAGGCGTCGAGGTGCACTGGCAAAGAATATCGAAACTCCTCACCCATAACACCAACCAATGTGTGCATTTCGGGGCCGATATTGGCTATTTAAAAATACAACAGCTTATAGGTGAGGTACGTCAGAAGCTTCATGAAGTAGAAATCGATCTAAACTCATTGGCGGCTGCAACCGTCTTCCAATAAACATGTTTCGCCCCAAACAATTAGTAGACATTTGAGCGAAAATCATTACAAGTCTTCCCGCTAAGTATCATTTGCCCGTGCGAAATATCGAAAATGTTTGGCCGTACTATCATCATTATGCTAAAACCTCAACTTTGCTTACATTTTCTGGACTAAGAATCGTCACTGAAATCCCGTTGGTGTCGCGGAGTGAAGTGTTTGATCTCTATAAAATAATGCCTTTTCCTACTTTTCAAAGTAGTTTACCAAATAATCTAACCAATGTCTACCCGACACAGCCTTTTATTGCTATTCAGAAAGAAGAACGTACACATTTTGTGGAACTGAATTTAGATGACTTTAGAAACTGTGTAAAAGTAGAAGTACAAATTTGCCCTTTTTTTAAAGCTGTGCAAAAGAAAGTTCTGAAGTCGTGCAATTACGCAATTTATAAAAAAAAAACTTTGAAGAAATAGAGAAAAATTGCTTGGTTACGTTTTCACCCCCGCAGACACCTGAAGTACCGATTCTTAGTCACGTCGCTGAGAACCTCTGGGTATTTTCCGCCAGGTTGGTTCATACTTCAGTTGCATGTAATGACGAAACTAAAAGAGCGGGTCGTGCTGAACGGCAGCAATCTGTTTAATTTGCCTTCAGGCTGTTCGTTATTTTCCGAAACCTTCACAATTCCTGCGTCGTTTTCGGGAATAACAACGCTAAACCTTGATTTTGGAAATATTTTGGTTAGCCTGCCTAGCTTTCCGGTTAATTTACCTAAACTAACATACTTCTAAAAAATGGAGATAACCAGAAAACTGAAAGTCGCAAATATTGCAAGCCGTGAGACAGAAGTTTCGTTACAAGTACTTGAAGTAGCGCTAGAATCGAAAAATCCAATTATTCAAAATTCATATGAAGCAGTGGGCTACTTTCAGAAACATGTCAATTTCATTGGCATTTCATCTCTTTTTGGAAACTTGATCATTCCAGTCATTGTGGTGATGCTCTGTCACTACGTTTGGCAGGCCAGACGCCAGATGGCACTACCATTGACTACCTTAAATCTTGTGGATATGGGCAGTACAAGACCAAAATTTGAAAGTGCCCAAGAAGCAAGAATATTAGATTAAGGAAACGCGCTATTATTTATTTTCTTTTGCTTTGCTTTAAAATAAGTTTACACCCTCCAGTGTCGTATTTTTTACTTAACTATAGTTCCAGATAATAGTTTAACAGCCCTTCATGATGACACCACGAAAAAAAGAAGAACCACAATCAACCCGTCAGGACGGACAGTCAGCCGACAGACAACCAGACCAGAGACACCAGAAACTCCACCTTTGGGACCGAGGACGCCACCTATGCCCCATATGGAGGGAGTGGCTATTGCAGACCATAACAGGGGCCATAGCAACGCACCTCGGCAGGAGGAGTCGGACGAAATTCATTAGTATTTAGACTTTCCCAACCAGAATAAGTCCCCGAATACGCTTACAATCTCCAATACTATCGGAGGGGGAACTACATTCCCCCGTCGAACTATTATATAACAGAGGCTTTGCCAATCACTTTTAACGTTGGCGATTTTGGCCGTCTACTACAGCAGCCTGAGCATGAACATTTTAGATTGGAAGTAATGCTAGCTCGGTGAAGGGCAGAATACGACAGAGCGAACATAAATTTAAACGACTATTTCCCACAGTAATAAGGTTACTAAATGCCAAAGCAAATGCCATGCCACGTCACTAACTTAGGTTTTTTTTAATTTTTTTAGTTATTTTTATTTTTATTTTTTTTTGTTCATTATTCCGGGATTATTGCAATAACGGACCAGAGGTCGAATGAGTATATGTTTGCTTTTATAAAAAGCCAGTTGCAGTTCTGGTGGTGTTGTACATAGCTTTAAGCAATATTATCGATTTTTTTTCCCTATACACATATATAGAAAGGCCACAGGCCGTGTTAATTTTGAGTACGTAAGCGAAAAAGATAATTTTGTGCAAGTTAGTCGTAAGTCGTAATGTTTTGTCATGGGTGAGTTGTGCACCATCCAGTAAGTTGATATACTGCATATTAGAAGTAAAGTAATATATTATCGAAGGGCCACAGGCCAATTTATTTAATCATATTTATTGAGATACTGGACTTTTGAATTCTAAATATTTAACCGCTTTCGCTTCACAGTTTGCATAAAAGTGCTGGGAACCGATAACATGCGGGTCAGAACGACGGTTTACAGTACATAACCGTGTGCCGACGGAGCATCCAAAAATCCGAACGGACCGTGAACATCTAGTTTGAGGGTAGGATCGTTTCTATTGAGAGCGATTTGACGGATTGATGCCACAGGACAGGCCAAAGTAGTTTTGCATTGTTCTCGGCTCCCAACATATTATGCCTTTGGCCATAAAGTTAAGTGGTGGGGCTGTAGGCCTACCATACATGTGTTATGCTTTGCCATTTTTCAGGTGATGGAGTTGGACTAAAGCTAAGGAGAAAGAGCAACCGAGCCTCGCATTCCAACGTAGTCGATGAAGCCCTCGGAACACAAAGAAGTCTACGGGAGAAAACGTCGGTGACGAAAGATTACATATTTGTTTATATGGCACTTGCAGCTTCGCTCAAGTGCCATATACCGGAATTCCGGTAATGGCGGTTTTGGGGATTTTCACGACGAAACTTGGGAGGCGAATCAGGGATCAGATCAAACTGACTTTTAAATCAAAATTTACATGATCCGATAGTCGTGGGGGAGCAGCGGGAGAGGAATCCGGAATATTGAGTCATGCGTAACTTTGGAACGGTTGATCGGATTTTAGAGAAATTTGATAATTGATCAGAGGACATGTCGACAACAATGGGGGGGAATACGTGACCTCCTGGAACAAGCTGATGGGGCTCAGTTGCAACAGACGTCTCGCCCGCCCCCGCAGGATCACTGATTGACCCTGGACTACTGGACTATCGAAGCGCATACGATAATCCAGTGCCTCGAGGAACGGAATGCCCTCGTAATTCTTCAGATGGTTGTTGTTTGCAACTGGGCTACCACTGGTTGAGTTTTGTCGTCGGCTGCAACAGCTACTGTCTAGTACTCTTGTCGTATTCAGCTTGCTGCAATTTTGAAATCCTGAAACAGCTGAAAAATTCAGTTAGCTCATCTTTACAGTACTGCTATCACTATGGTGTGGAATTGAACCACTACCTGCTATCCTAGTTGATTGTTATATTGTACAACAATAACTGATAGAACATGACGTTGAGTCACAGTGCCATAAGGCTTTTATTGTTGTTAGTGTATACCACTGTTCGATGTGAGCACCACCTGAAAAGAAACAATGTTTTTCCGATGTATGGTTTTGTTTCGAACCAATACCCCTATATGGTTGTTGTGTTAAACAACAACAACTGTTATTTATAGAACAAGACATTGTAACATGTTGAGACAAAGTGTTGTTTGTTGTTGTTGTACAGTGTTGTTCTTAATTAGTATCACCTTAAAAGTAACAATTTGCTTCCTTTGTATGGTGTGGTCTCGAAACACCACTCCTATGTTAATGTGCTAAACAACAACACCTGTTGTTGGTAGTAAATGATACTGTACCATTTGAAGCAATATTTGTTTGTTGTTGTTGTACACTGTTGTTCTGTATGAATACCACCTTAAAGTAGTTAGGTTGTTGCCTTACCTTATAGGGTTCAGGTACCGTACAGTCACTTTGTGTCCTTGGTACTTAAGAATCTCGCTTTTTCCTGTTGTTTTGTTGTTGTGGAAATTAAGGGTTTGACAAGAGTCCCTGGAATACTTCTTAACCGATTTCTCATGTTTTGCATCGGCAACTAAATCATAAGTTTTCAAGAACACGTAACCAAAAATCAGAGGAACCCATAATTTCTCACTCACCATAAATGTCTCTTTATACTCAGTGCTGTTTATACAAACATCGGTAATACTGCCAAAAATGCCCATGCTATGCCCGGTGCGCTAATTACGTCACCACCGCCCCTAACTAAAACGTCCCTAACCACCTTTGGTAACTGAAAAATACAAATCTAGACTTTTAACCAGGAATACGGATTCGCCTTTATCGGTTAACGCCTTAACAGGAATACCGCATATTATATTACACTCAAAATACGGCAATAAATAGCAGTTAACGCTGCTACACGAATCAAAACATGTTGCAATAAAATGTTCAGCCCTTACTTTATTTACATTTGGGTGAAATGGAAAGCGAGCAGACCAAAACGCACACCCTATTCCGCATTTAAATTCTGAAACTGATGTGATGCCAACACTCGCGGCTTATATGACCTGGCTGGCCACAATTGTAGCAAATCGTGAAATTCGTACTAGTACTCTCCCTTAATCCATCTTGACGGTCAAAATAGCCGTTATTTCTCCTGGCACTTTTATTATTATGATTTTCACCTTCACGAGAGAAAACAGCTCTTTTTTTTGTCATATCTGCCTGGATACTCCAGACCGCTTCCTCTGTTTGAAGGGAAATTTCCTGCCCCCAAACCACCAATGACATTTCTATGAACGCTTCCTGGTTCAATTTTATCTAAGCTACTAACCTGTGTAATGGTGGAAAATAATCGGAACGATTTGGATTTTGCAAATTCACGTGCCCGAAAGTCGTTCATAATTAGTCCACTCGTCAAAATCTTTTGGGCGGCGAGCTACAACGCGCATACCCAACGTTGGACTAAGGCTTTTGAGGAGCAGATTTTTCAGTAAGTTCTAAAATCCTTCCTCGTCTTCACCTGGCAATTCGTCAAAACTCATTAGCTGGAGAGCTTTAAGTTTCAAATTTTCGATAAAAGGGAATGGGTCATCGCCCTCATTCAAAAGTAAGGTTTCATGAGCCAGCTTTGCCTTTCTAGAAGTATGCTTGAACTGTTGGTATAAGTTTTTCTTAAGTGTATCAAAGCTTGAAAATTTGCCACTAGCTAAAAAATTTGCCGCGGTTCCGGTTTTCTTCATAAAAGCTAAACGAATCAACTCGGCGTCTTTCTAGTGGGTCCAAAAAAATAACCCCTTTTTTTTTCTTTTTTTCTCTCGAAAAAGACCCATCCAACCTTAAGTAGGACCCCGTGTCTACTTTCTAGTGCCCACGACCGCCCACCGACTGATGGCTATGCCTCTCGAGTTCGCCATAGTGACATATGCCGAACTCTCTAGGCCTAGCCGGATGGCTTAGTGTCGGAGCAGAGTCCACGACCCCACCCACTCCCTCCATTACCTTCCCTTCCAACCCCCAACCTTAAACCCCAAACCCAAAACAAAAGTACTGATAGAACTTACCATGTTAAATCACAATACACTGTTGTGACTTACCATCACCAAGACATAATAGAGTACAATCAAGATTGGATGAAACCAACAACAAGTAAACACCGATAAAAAAAAAAAAATGAAAAGTAAAAGCACAAAAAACAAAAAACTGAATCGAGAAAACTGAAATCATAGTTCATCTCCCGACCGTCGTTGATTTACTGGATCAAAGTTTAAAAGGTAAACTACATACAAACCATAAATATGCTACTGATAATATGAAGACCCTTCGTTACATGTGGCTCACCTGGCTGTAGTGGGCTTTGAAACCCCTACCCGAAGTTCCTTTGTTTGACTTGAAGGTAATGCTAAGATGGTTTTTGGTGGAGTGAAAGACGGTCTGGTTGGGCTGTCCACTCAGTGTTCGAAGGAGCCTGCCAGACTCTGAGCTACCGTCATAAACCTAGGAAACAAAGAAGGTAAGATCAGGATACTTTGTCCTAAAGCGTCAAATTTTATTAATTTACCCAGTTCTATTAGTCCGGGATCCAGACCGCGATATCGTTCAAAAACAGGGAGGGGGGGGTAGCAAACGAGCTGCAGAAGGTTTGAACTTTTTGTGCTGAGAACGAAAATCCTACCGCACCACTCCGCACCGATGTACGTCACCGACTTTTTAGCCTATAAAGGCAGATTAGGCCTATAAAGACCAACACTATAAAAACAATTTTCCTAGCAGGACCGCATAAGCTAAATCAATCAAACTATGCATATTCTGAATCCTCTTTTTATCGTCTACCGAGTGGTATATCATCACGTATTTTTCTTAGAAACCTCTTAGAAACCAAGAAAAAGCGAAAATTATTTAACTTTTTTAACTAAATTGTCATTTATCTCGGAAAAACTTCCAGCAAACTACACATTTTTATTATTCAGTTCGAAAAATAAGCTCCTTCCCAATCGTTTGAGCTATTAAAACTTAAAAAACATTCGGTTTTAAGAATGTCTAGATTTTTTTAAAGCAGAGCATCCACGTTCTCATCAGTGAGTGACGGTACAAATTTTAAAGGAAATATAATAGTTTGACGGTAAGTTTAGGGTTAGTTTTTGGCGTGGAATCCAATTATGACAGTAGTTTTTCCATAAGCATATGTATAGGTCCTGTAGGCTATATAGCCTATAAATCCTATTTTTTGTTTTGAAAATTTTTGTTTTGAAAACACAACTTTTGAATAATCTTTACAGACCGGCTTTTTGAGCCGAGAATGAAAATCGCGTCGGATAATACAGCACCTGTGTTACCTGTGTAGGTAACCGACATTTTGGCCAATAAGGGGAGTTTAGGCCTCTAAAGACCAGCTCAATGAAATCATTCTACACAAAATTTAACTTATTAGAGAGGAGTACTATAATCTAGAATCTAATGTAGTACTAGAATCTAATTATGACATAAGTTTCTTTCTTGGGACGCATATAGGTCATATAGGCTAAATAACCTACAATGAACCAACCCGTCAGATCTGTCAAATGAATTGACATTTTTATTGGAAAAATTTCCAGAAAACTTTTTTTTTTTTTTATTACTGTACTAAAAAGAGAAGCTCTTTCTAAATCGTTTGAGGAATTAAAACTAAAATTTTTTTTTTTGGATTTTGGGAATTTCTTTAAGCAGGAAATCCGGGTGCAGTAGAAACTTTGCAGTAGGGTGCAGGTGCAGTAGAAACTTTTTACTAAATATATTGGTTCGACGCTAGGTTCAGCGTTGGTTTTTGACGTGGAATCTGGTTATTTCACTAGTTTCTCTTGTAAGATAGTAGCCATGAGGACTGCTCCGTATGCGTTACAATAAGGGCCTACAGAAACAAGAACGGGAGGGTCCCAACATAATTGCTGATGTTACCAGAGGAACACTCAAGCCATCAGTCCGCTCAATATAAAGGGAATCTATGACTATCTCTATCAGACAATGGTAATGAATCCACAGACGAACCGTTAGAATTGCCTGTCTAGCTCTACCTCGACAAAATCATCGTTGGCATCTGGAACACGTCCCCGAAGACTGGCGCAAGTCCATCATAGCCCCCCTCCCCCAATAGAAAAGGTGACAAGGGTGATTGTAAAAATTATACTAGAATTTTTCTGTTCCGCAACTATCCTACTACTGCAAAGCTCCAGAGACTGAAGGGACAGACGCACAAGATCTAACCAAAGCGGGCTTCACAAAGAGCGTGTGCTGCACGGCTCTTCTCTCTCTGCCGCATACTTGAGCATTGGCAGCACGGATGTGCAGCCATCAATCGTTCAAGCATCAACAGGAAACCACGAAATTCTGCGTTGACTTTGTTCTTGCATTCGAATCGGTAAAGAAAGACACAACTAGCTGGGAATGCAGGATAGACAGGGTCCCAAGTAATCCGCATTGCTCAGGTATTCTATAACCAGACGGAGGCTCTAGTGAGAGGTGAAATAGAGCAGTCAACACAGTTCTTGACAAAAGGAGGCGTTATCGAAGGTTTCATCCTCTCGCTAGCTCTTTTCAAGTTCGTCACTGATTCGGTTCTCAAGGATCATTGATAAGCACCGGGGGTGGAAGTCTGCTACTGGTGGAAGTCTATGACTTTCCATCGTTTTCCCCTGAAAAAGACTGATCGCCGATTAAGTCAAAAGGGCACAGAACACACTGAATGCTGCCCCAGACTACGAAGATCCTGTCTTGTAGAAACTTCTGAATGTCCCCCAAAGTTCGTCGATGAAAACCGCAGAAGCACGCAAAATCATCTTGTTCTACCAAAGATGCCTGCGATCCATACTGAAAATTAAACCTGAGGATTACAGGTAATGAGGAAATGATAACAATGGCAGATCACACCGACTGCTTTGTCGAACCCAGTCAGAACCAGAGGACTAAACCGGTTCATGCACGTGTTCCGATGACCTGAAGTTGCTCTGTCCAGATTACGCCGCTACCTCCCCCCTCCCCGGCCCAAAGGGTGGAAGAAGCCAACAGGGGTACAACGAAAGACATTGGTTATAAAGCGAACACGGGCCTCGAATCGATTGTAGCCTTTAGGAAGGGTCAGAGACTAAGGGACAGAGATGCTGCAAGTCCAGCAAGTACGAGTCCGAGGACTCGAAAAACGAGACGAGTCCCCATGCTACTAGTATGGGGACTCGGTCTTGGACTCGTAACTGCTGGACTCGCAGCACCTCTGCTAAGGGATATTCAAAAGACATCAGTTCTGACGGTCAACACGGACCTCGAACCGATTATAGCCTTTAGGAAGGGTCAGAGACTATGGGAGGCCCAATAGCAAACATAACTTGTACTTAGTAAACGCATAACGTTGGCCTGCAGGGAATACAGGATGTTACATTTTGTCTAGAATATTTTCATTGGGCTGGTCTTTATAGGCCTAATTTCCCCTCATAGGCCGAAATGTCACATATGCTGTCTTATCAGACGCGATTTACGTTCTCGGCTCAAAAAGCAGGTCTATAAAGATTATTCAAAACTTATATTTAAAAAAAAAAAATCTTGATAGGATTTATAGGCTATTCAGCCTATAGGCTAGCCTATATACCTGATGTCATGATTGGACTCCACGTCAAAAACTAACCCTAAACTTACAGTCAAACTAATATATTTTGAAACAATATATATTTTGAGAGATATGACGGGTTTGTTCATTATAGGCTACTCAGTCTTTATGTTATGTAGCCTATATGGCAAATATGAATCCCAAGAGAGAAAATTATGTCATAGTTAAATTCTACGTAAAAAACTAACCTTAAACTTACCGTCAAACTAATATATTTCCTTTAAAATTTCTACCGTCACTCATTGATGAAAACGTGGATGCTCTGCTTTTAAAAAATCCAGACTTTCTTAAAATCAAATTTTTTTGAAGTTTTAATAGCTCAAACGATTGGTAAGGAGCTTATCTTTCCAACGAGATAATAAAAATATGTAGTTTGCTGAAAGTTTTTCCGAGAAAAATGACAATTTAGTTAAAAAAGTTAAACAAATTTAACTTCTTATCGGGTTCTAAGGCGTTTCTAAGAAAAATGTGTAAGTTTAAAAAAATAAAAAATACACCAATCGATAGAAAACAGAATGAGGATTCAGAATATGTATAGTTTGTTTGATTTAGCTTATGCGGTCCTGCTAGGAAAATTGTTTTTATAGAGTTGGTCTCTATAGGCCAAATTGGCCTTTATAGGCTAAAAAGTCGGTGACGTAAATCGGTGCGGAGTGGTGCGGTACGATTTTCGTTGTCAGCACAAAAAGTTGGTCTAGAAAAGTTCTTCAAACCTTCTGCAGCTCTCCTGGTACCCCCCTTGAACGATAGAGGTGCCTGGATCCCGGACTATATCTTTGTCAGGCTCGAAGTGTGATCGGTGTGTCAGTTGACGATTTTAGCGTATGTAAGCAATGTGAAAAGGAAAACTACGTGCCCACAGACTACATAGCTATCCTACCAGCATACTAAAAGTTCCAGCAACAGCAGGACCATGTTGTGACGAAATATCTTAATTTTGACAATAAGAAGGAAGAATAGATTAAAGTATACCTTGATCAAATCAGCATCAACCTCCGTTTGAATGTCAGTGAACTCAAGCCGAATAACCTTACCAGATGCGGCAGAAATTTCGTACAAGATATCCAAATTGTCAGCATAGTCACCGGGATACGCTGGAGATTCAATACTGCCGTTCTTGGGGTGTAATCCAAGCAGACAAGCCTGAAAGATATGAAGTTTCATGACTAACTTCCTCAATGTATCCATACGATGCCTTCTAAGATACGAGATGTTATCCTGCAACTATAAAGGAAGTTTTCTTTCGATGGTTATGGTATGTTTTGACTCCAACAAGTCGGCATTTGCTTAACCATATTTTTTTCATCTCCCTATTCTTTTCAGTCTGGGTTTTGTTCCGAGTAGCTTGTCTTGACCTCCAACGACTATAGGTCGATTACTGTTTCGAAGATTTCATCTAAAAGATCTGAGCTAACTTAATCGGAACGCAGCATGATATGTAGGTTCTCCTGGTGATATGATAGCAATCGGTTCACATGATGTTCCAAACAAGTTTGGTTCGATGGTACATTACAAGAGATGGTTTGTCTCCTTTACCGATATGTTTCTCTTAAAATTAGGTCGTTATCTGATTCTTACGGTCACCACTAAATCCGAGTTAAGATTGGAGATCCCCCATTGTATTGCGATAACAACACTTTGGTTTCCCCCCGTTTTTTCTAGTACCCCGATTTCAACTTATTACTTGAAAGTGATAAGGGTCTAACCTCTTCAGTTTTACGGAAAGTTTTGACTTTAGACTGAATTGATAAGTATGACAAACGTTACATTTTGGAACCCTTCGTATAGCTCTTACCCATGGCAAAAAAATGACGATTTTTGCTTGTCCTCACACCAGACCCTACATTGTGTGAAGTGAAGTGGAGCATAAAGAAATTAGTAATAGCCTAAGACAGAGAAGATTATCTGAAGCTATCAAACCATATTTAGCTTTCGAATGGAAAAGCTCCGTTCGAGAAGGCGAGCAGGCAGATAAAAATTCAGATTAGAGATGGGCTAAAAATCTATTAACTCCAAACATGTGTGGAAGTTGCCCGGCACCACAGCCAATATCTGTTCTTTATGCGATAACTAGAAAATTTACAGGAACAAAACTCTCTCACTTTCTCACGGGTCCGTAAGTGCTGCCATCTATTGTTCCTAACCATTTCTGTTAGTGATTTCAGCTGAGTATATCCTTCCATTTGGGATCGGGGATTGCGGTAGGGAAATGGTATTAGATGTCATTGCTAAAGAAATTATAACTTATCTTTTGCCCCTTTCTAAGTGGTCATATTAGAAAGTTGCCCTGCGTCAAGATATTCAATTTTTGAAGTTATACCTACGGAATTTTGTTAACGGCAATCACCCTTGACGAGTCGATCAAAACTTATGTCATTCGTTTCTTATTAAAAACAAATCCTTCTTAAGATATGCCATTTGAATGGTGCATCTTATGTCAGAAAAGTTGATTTTAATGTGTATCTTATGTTAAAAATGCTCATTATAATGGTGCTTTTTCTAGAATGGACGAGACGGTACATTGTAAACTTGATTCTGAACTTGAAGAAGAATTGTTTAAGCATGTAATGTCGGATGTTGAAATTAAAGTAGATGATGTAAAAGAAGCGATAAAAAATCTGTGGATTTGTAATAAAATTATTGCGATTGATGAACTATTTGGAATGACGAATTTCAGACTTGGATTTCAGGCTCTTGGTTAAGCTGAAATGCTGACTCGAACTTTATCTGCCAATCACGTAGCAGTGAATTCTCCAAGCCCAACAACCGATATCTCCAGGCGAATCCAGCACAGTCAGCAGTTTCGGGGCTGAACCCGAGGTCACACTCTTGGATAAGCTGCGCTCCGGATGCTGGAACCAGAACCAGGTGAAAGACTATATAAGTGCATTTCGCGTTAGTGCGGCAACCTGTTCATATTGAGATTTTGCATTATACGCTGTTACTTTGTTATCTGATATACTGATAACCCGACAACATTTAAGTGCAAATCACGAATACACTCTTTTACTCGATCGTACTCTATCGATTTGTCTTGACTCTCACCTCCTTGGTATTTCCTTACAAGCTCTTCGGTCCCCACTCGCGGTTTACGGCATTCCAGCCTTTTGCCCGGCACAGCTTTGGAGTTCGGTCCCCCCGGATCTTCGAATTCCCCCCTTTGGAGCAAGGTTGATCATAACTGGCCTCAGCACTAGTTCCGGAACTGGGTCTCGCGATATTCAGCTTGAACTTGCGGCAAGCGGCAATCTTTACCCAGGTTTCACAAGTATGATCAGACCTAGCTCTTAACTCGATTTCTCGATTGCTCCCCTACAACCGGAACAGATTGAACTCCAACCGGCAAACCTACAGGATAAGATAGAGCGGCTACTTCACTATAATATAGCCCGGCCAAACTTCCTGTATAAAATGGCGCGGCCTCATTAAGAACCAGAGCTTGTATGGATAAACATTAAAGTAGAAGTGAAGAGTTTAAAGTACAAGGCAAACAGATAGACAATCGATCGTCAAGTTTACAGTGTATGTATAGGCTAATCTATAGGCTAAGCTTCCACCCGTCTGCGTTAGCACCCTTTTCTGTAGTATACCCACTGTTGTGAAAGTTATAATCACTTTGGAAGTAAGAAACTAGACTTATTTCCTTTACGATGACAACCGAAGCTAGTGCAAAGGCTCAAAAGCTGACCTCGCTTGCAGAGGCCGCTAAAATTCTGCCAGATTGGGACGGGAGTTCAGATGTAAATATTTTGTGTACACAATTGTCCATGTTCGTTGCGATGACAGAAATTGAACTCGCGGTTTTAAACCAGATTCTTATATTGAGACTTAGAGGACAGGCTTAGCAAGTTTTTGAAACGATAGTCGGGTCACCTGAATACAGTGCGATTGATTTGATTATCACAGCATTTAAAAACAGATTTAAATCAACATCACATAAAGCTCAGTTGAAATATGATATTTTCACATTACAACCAGGCCAAAGTATTCAGGAATACACACAAGAAATAAGATCAATGACGCAAGAAAAATACGGTACAGGATCTAGCGCACAATACAGTAAAATTCTTTTTAGATAATTTCATGCACGGTCTCACTCCTAAGCTGTTCAGGTTACTTTTGTCTAAAAATATTACTAACCTTGAGGATGCAGTTGCTGAATCAGAAAGAGCCCAATCAATTGACATGTTAGTAGAAAAGCATTCGAAGTTGGTAATTAACAATATTAATTCTAAGGAAACAGGATGCAATGTCCAATCCTCCCGACCAAATTTCAGACGCCCCCAAAACGAGACCCTCCTTAACTTTCAGAGAAGCAGATCTCCATCCCTCCCAAGACAAGTTAGGTTTGAAAACAGAGCCCCATTCCCACCTACCCCTTTATCTGATCGGCATGGAACTAGCTCACGCGGTAACTTGGCGAGAGGCAGATACAACAATAGAGGCAGAACACAGGTTACATGCTATAACTGTAATAGAACCGGTCACTTCGCCAGGGAATGCTGGTCCGGACGATCAAATGACCGAGCCACGTTTGGCAATTGCCACAGTCCGTTTAGCGCCCGCGGTTGTACAAACAGTTGCGTCAACACAAGCGGGTTCCGAGGAACGTTCCATGGCGGAGAGTATTGCGGAGGCAGTTCAGCATTCCGCATTCCGCACAACATTCCGCGGCGGTTTTCAAAATTTTCAACGTGGAACAAACAGAAACATGAATAATCAGGGGAACGCTAACTGTGTGCAGGCTGAACCCACATCGGTAGAGGGACAGTCGATAACAACCCCGAAAAACGAAGACAGTCAGTAAATAGGTATACCGGAAGATTTACTGGCTATAAAACTCGTATCTTCCGGCCGATAACAGTAAATTTGTGTCAGATTAGAAACGATAGCGACCCTATTTTGTACCCTTTACCTATTATTCCAAATTTTTCTTTGTATGATGTGAAATTCTCAGCATTAATCGATTCTGGAAGTGATATAAATATAATATCGTACGAGATTTTCGAAAAATTACCCAATTTTGTGAAAGCGAAACTACAAAACGTAGCGTTAAGATTGACAGGTCTGACAGGCCATAAATTATCAGCGGCTGGCAAACTAAAAAATCCGATAGGCATTGGTGGTAGAAATTTGGAGGTAAATGTAGTCGCATGTAGAGACCTACCATATCCATGCATACTTGAAATACCATTCTTATGGGATAACATGATAATCCTCGACGTTGAAAATAAGAAGCTAATTTTTAAGCGCCCAAATATGCATGATTCATGGTCAGAGATGCCAAAACAAGAAACGCTCGCGATTCACGTAGTCAAACCAGATATAATGAATGGTAATGAGCAGACTGTCAAATTTGACGCGAAAATAAAGTTAGCAACGGTGTCATGGAACAGGAACGGAACGGAAGTGCCAAAAATGAATAAAGCAAATCCGTCGGACCGGTTTTGGGAGATAAAGACTAAGAAATCTAAGAAATATAAGATATTAAAGAAGGTCCAGGACGGACTCAAAGCAGATCCCACGTTGGTTAAAAAAGTGTCTTGGCACGGTTTAGACGTCAGAGCTGTCATCACGGATTTTGTTAAGCTGCTTGGAAAAGTTTTTCGTCAGTGATACTTTAAGGATTCTGATGATATTAGGATACACGTTTATGAAGCGACATAGGTTCTTACGTTGATTTAGTAGTCAATCTATTGTCAAATATGACCCGACCGCAAACAAATTGCAACAGGAATTGTTTTCACACCCTCTTGTAGAAAAAAAAAATGTACAGTTTAATTTTTCTGTTGAAATTTTTTTGTTTTCTTAAGGCTTAGTGTTTACTTCATGGGAAACACGTTCCTGATGTAATTTTATGTGCTGAACTCCAATATCACAACAGATTTAAGTTGCAGTCAACTGAAAGTGTTTCGTCACCGAACAGGAAAGCCGTGAATCTAGTATATTACAGTCGTTTGACAGCAAACAAATCGCAATAGAAATTTTTTAACTACAATGTAGTGAAAAGGAAACGGTTCAACGTGTCAAAAACTATCTCAAAGAAAAGCTCATATTTTATGACGTTTCCTTCTTTTTTTTGCTTTTCAGCTGGTAGTTTCGATTTTCTATGAGCTTGCAGTACATAGGATGCATGTTTTTAAGGTAGTTTTTTGCACTGAATCTAGATATTGCCTCAGATTCAAGGTATATTCAACCTAAAAGTGTTTCACATTCATCAACGTATCAAGCAGAATTCTTCTAAATAATCCTATTCATCACCTCTTCATTATCAAACTGAACTCGAATGACAGGCAAAAGAAAAAAATCACTTTGGTAAAAGGCTGAGAAAGTTTATCCCTTCCACTCCGTCCGTAGTGCAATTAACGTGCACATTTTTTTTTTACTACTTTAGCCTACTCTCACATCATATAGAGGGCAGGGTTTTCGAGTGATTCCTAATCACCTTTCGGTGAGCGAAGCACATCTCGAAACTGTGGAGAAGCAATTCCTAGAATCATTTTCCACTCTCCGCTGGACCGATCGAGTAAATGGACGGAAAGCTGAAATCGCCGGGAAATTGTTGAATTCCAGACCTTCCAGAAAAAATATGGTTCGCTGGATGTTTCTTTGATTATACGATAACCGTACTGCGTCATCGTTAAACCGGCTTACCATTTAATTTTTTCATTTGTTAGTGATATTATTTTTCAATAATTGCAACAAAGTTATTCTGGCATTACTGTCCGGGTACGCTGCTTCGGCTTCCAACCAGCGTGAAAACCACTGGAAAGTGATTCCGATTTTGCTTTCTAACTCGCGAAAACTCTTCTTATATTTGGTCAAACTTGGTAGTTGAGAGTCTGGCGAGTCCCTAGACGACAGGCAGGTTAGCAGAATCAGCTGTAGTCTCTGACCATTATAAATAAAACCATCACTAAAATGAGGCAAAAAACAAAACCAGAAAGCCACACAAAGAACCCAAGGAAATAAATGTTACTGATGTAGCGAAGAGGAAATAGACGCACTATGGATCAGTAACGGAGATGCAAAACTGACTACGAAGTACCGGGGCAGATGGTTCAACAAGGGGCAATCGGTTTCAGCTCCGAAAACTCCCCGCGAAGACCGCACAGTATCCATCCCCTCAAAGAAAAGGCCCTGAGACCCACCAACAAGTGGAAACTAAAGATGCTAGAATCCTGCAGAAAGCAACGACGGATCCTAAGGCCCTAACCATCAACGACAACCAGGCAGCACGAGGCCCAAAATGGCCAATAGCCATAGCGAGTAAATTCCAGGATAATCCTCGACCTGTCACCACGAAGAACCATGAGACTATAAAGCATGAATTTGAACGACATGAAAATAATATTTGAACTTGGCAATAATGAAAAAGCTCAATGACTGCGTTATAAACAGAGAAACCACATAGCCTACACTCCTGCCAGATAATGAGACCAAGATACCCAGGATGCAGCTCCTTAGAGCCTGATATAGGCGCTAAATTGCCCAACCAAAAGGGATGCTGGGACGGATGGATGCAGCCTTCATAAAGCTCATCGAAGCGGTCATCCTGAAATTCCCTAAGAAACGACCCTCAAATGATGACCTTAGGTTGCTGAGCCTACTTGCTAGAGACAACCGTCGGCTCAGAGTTGTCGCTAGAAGAGGTACCAAACACCGTGTGAGGGCGACTTTAATGAATACACTAATATAGCCTATATATATTTAAAGATTACTAATTGGTCAAAAACATTTATAATTGGTGCTATCCGTACAACTTGGTATCTGGGTATATCCTTAGAGAACTAATATTAGACTACTGGGTAAGACATTCTTAGACATGTTCAGGCTAAGATTGACTCATCCCACTCATAGGCTTGAGTGCACTGTAAAAAGTTTCTCCAAAAAAGGATGCAGTATTTGCTACTGGGATTAAACTTATTTCTACTGGGATAAAATTGATCCGAATTAGAGATAATATTATCTCAATAGAGTCAAGATTAATCCCAGTAGCAAATACTGCAAGATTTTTTTACAGTGTAGGCATTAAATCCCTTTCGACCCTATCGCCGTCATTTGCCAGTCCACTCTTTTTCGTTACTTAGCTGCCATATGGCATTGAAGACTCCACATATGAGACCTGATTTTAAAACTAGAGGTCTTTACGGTTCGATCGACGTATCGTTCTTTTATTTAGGAGAACAACTTCAAGGGTAGACAGAACATGAAAGAAACGGACCTCGATGGGACAAAAAGTGGGGTAATTTCTAACTAGAAAGACATGCAAAATACAGAGGTTTGATTTTCTGTTTTTGCTTATTCGTAATGTCAGATGTTAGGAATACACACCAAGACTATAGCTTCCAATTCCAGTTAGGTCCACATTTTATGGAAAAGCTATGTTTTTTTCTAATGGATACGGATCAGCCAGGAGTGGGGTCCTTGAATCCGAGAAGAACTCAACGTGTAAATATTTGTAGTTGCAAGAAGCTTAGAGCAGAAGAGGAGACTGACGTTTTTCTCAGTCTCGGTGACGACTCCGGACTTTGTCGTATAGCGACCGAAAAGATGACTAGATCCCAGAAGAAGGCTGCGAACCCAATTAGGAAAGCGGTTTCCGGTTGGGCTAAAAAAAAATAGAGGATGTGGAACCAATAGTTGCAGCAGAAACTGAACTCCGAAACTAACTGCGAATGATCCAAACTCGTAAAGATGTCTAGAGCTGGAGAAAGAACTGAATATAAGCGTTAACGAGCAGATGATTTCATTAAAAGGCAGACGAATAAGGAATAATATCTGCCCTTGGGGCTTGTAGAAACTTGGCCCCTGTGAGGCGTCTGGAATTCTGTATGTTTCTCGAGGTTCAAAAAGGAAAAATAACCCACATCGGTAAAGCTTGTAAAGAAGCTGGAGTAGGAAATGGAGATGCCATAGTCCCCAAATTTGTCGAACAAATACAGAAGCATGTTACTAATATATTTGTTTGCCCACCCTTCCACTCGCCTAACTCATCAAAGACGATCTTTATGTCGATGGAATAATAGGAAAAGGCAGGCTGGGTAGATGGAATAATAGGAAAAGGCAGGCTGGGCAAAGCAAAGCTGTTAGAAGAAAAAGCGATGAAGTAGAAATCGAGAGGTGCATGCAAGATCGAGATGAGCGAGAAAGCAGAAACTGAACTCCGAAACTACTTCCGAATGATCCAAACTCGTAAAGATGTCTAGAGCTGGAGAAAGAACTGAATATAAGCGTTAACGAGCAGATGATTTCATTAAAAGGCAGACGAATAAGGAATAATATCTGCCCTTGGGGCTTGTAGAAACTTGGCCCCTGTGAGGCGTCTGGAATTCTGTATGTTTCTCGAGGTTCAAAAAGGAAAAATAACCCACATCGGTAAAGCTTGTAAAGAAGCTGGAGTAGGAAATGGAGATGCCATAGTCCCCAAATTTGTCGAACAAATATAGAAGCATGTTACTAATATATTTGTTTGCCCACCCTTCCACTCGCCTAACTCATCAAAGACGATCTTTATGTCGATGGAATAATAGGAAAAGGCAGGCTGGGTAGATGGAATAATAGGAAAAGGCAGGCTGGGCAAAGCAAAGCTGTTAGAAGAAAAAGCGATGAAGTAGAAATGGAGAGGTGCATGCAAGATCGAGATGAGCGAGTCGAACAAAGGAATTGGCTTAGTTCACTGGTACGAAAACAGCGTTTGACAGACAACGTTGGATCTGTCCATGGGGAAACTGTAAGCCAGTGGAGCAGTAGACAAAAATGTATGTCGAAGGTCAACGTCCCGACGTCACTGGAGACCACAAGGGTAATATGGGGGATGCGGACAATTCGATTACCTTACCGCTTCGTGTTGGGTCGAAACGAAAACCAGAAAGTAGAAATTGAAGACCTTTCACGTCATTGGCGTGATTGTCTGATATCTTGGTTATTCGAGACTTGAGCACCGACGTTTCGAGCCTCGAGACCGTTCCTACAAGCCCGCCTCTCTTTTCAAGATGCGAAATGACTTAGCCAAAGTCTTGACCCACAGTGAATATAAAGGTACCGCGTGACGACAGCGTGGTCGACCATGCACAATGATGCCAGTAGTCACGACGGATAATCCACAGATAATCCTCCGCCGCATCCAGACAGCCTTAGATAAGCACTTGAGAGACGAACAACATGGCTTCCGCCCATCTCGCTCCTGCTCAGACCTTATATATGTCCTGCGCATGTTGATTGAGGAATGCAACGAATGGAGGCAAAAGATGTACCTTGTCTTTGTGAGTTTTGAAAAAGCCTTCGACTCAATACACCGAGAGTCGCTGTGGAAAATCCTCTGATACTACGGCATTCCAGATGAACTCGTATCCCTGATCATTGCGCTATACGAAAACATGGAGTGCTGCGTTCGGACCCACGAAGGAAATACCAGGTATTTCAGTACCATGTCCGGTGTCAAACAGGGATGTTTCCTCCCCCCTTGCTTTCTGTCCTTGTAATATTATGCGCTCCGAGATTGCACAGGGTTTGGTATCCAAATCTGCGATAATAAGTGACTAGAAGATCTTGATTTCGCCTACGATATCACCCTGATTGAGGCAAACAAAGAAAGGCGTCAGGAGCTTCTCGATGTAACCCGATAGAAAGCAAGTCTTTTGGGACTGAAGATCAGTTCGGACAAACTCTGGGGGACTCCCCACTGGGCATAAAGTGCGGGGACAATATATTACAGCAGGTAGTGGAATTTAAATACCTTGTAAGTACAGTCGAACAAACTGGATCAAGCGAAAAGGAGGTGCAGTCTAGAATTGGACAAGCCAGTGGAGCTTTTAATGGACTAAAGCCAGTTTGTCGATCGAAAAAGTACTCCCTGAAACTGAAATTGAGTTTCCTCTCCGCCCTCCTTTATAGCTGTGAATGCTGGAAACTGAACCAACATCAAGAAAGGAGAATTCTCGCTATCAAGAACAACTGTCTTCGCAGGATAGTGAACATTAACTGGAGGGACCACGTAACCAACCAGACAGTTCGCTCTATCACGCATCAGCCCCTGGTAACAGATGTCATACGCCAACGAAGATGGCGCTACTTGGGACACGTTATCCGCATGGCGGAAGATAGACTCCCCAGAACGGTACTAGAGTTGCAACCAAAGGGAACCCGAAGAAGAGGAAGGCCAAAAATATAATTTGTCACACATACCAGCGGGACCTGAAGTCTATCAATTCGACAGTCTGGTGGCTCTTTCTGGATGCCCTGGGTACCTCTGGCGGCACAGGAGGAACTAACGCAAGGTTGTTTGCGATCAAATCGTATATTGACTGGACTAATACGGAGAGCGACTCTCTTGTTAGGAAGGATTCTGCTAAGTTATGTAATCTTGTTGCGGATATCATGGATGAGTCAAAAGGCACCGTTGTCGAGCTGACAACAATTTTCCATTAAAGCTATCCCTGGTTTCGATAAGAAGGTTAGTTTGGCTAAAGGTGGAATTTGGAGTTTCAAGGAATTTTTGGTTGTTGCAAAGGATCAGTTTGTCGAAAAGTTTCCTCAGTTGGTAACATTAGATCAAGTTGCGACACTTGAGGAAGAGCTGTTTCGATATATGTAGAGAATTCATCAGACGCAATCCCACGGATGAGTGTGTCTACTGGGACGAAATTTTAACAGAAAGACTGTGTGGCCGTTAACAGCTTGGTTGTGGCGTCAGAAAATGGCAGGAAGAGTCAGCGAAGCTTTTCTTTCATTTTTCAAGTTCGACCATTTACAGAAGAAACCAAGAAGAAGAAATTCATAGAAAATTTCCTTGTTCACAACATCGATGTTTTTGCGAAAGATGAGTTTAACCTAGGTGAATGTGACCTGGAATCATTCACCATAGACGTTGCCAACAATCCTCCAAGCCGTGTGAGACTTTATAGAATTCCCGCACACCTGGAGACACCAGTAAATGCTATAGTGCGGAGACTCAAGTTCACCATGGCTGAGCCCACTGCTGGTAGTACCAAAGAAAGATGGATCAAAGAGGGCAGTCATTGACCAAAGGAAGGTCAATAGTCTTACCAGGAAAGAGTCATATCCGCTGCCACACATAGACTTGCTGGATAGACTTCATGAATGCAGTGTCTACAGCAGCGTGGACGCCATCTCTGGATACTGGCACTTTTCATCTCTGGATACTGCACCTTGGTGTACCTTGCACCAGAAAAATAGATTCATTATTTATGCCGCTATTATTTTTGTAAAGATAGTTTAATCAGCATTTATTATTCATCAAAATAATCGATTGTTCGAAAAAAACACTGAACTGGTAACAAATAGCAGAACTTTCTTGAGTGTCAAATAAATTATCCTTCGATCACAAGGAAAACAATGCGGTCGGATAGAAAATTAGTTTTGATCAATCATCATAATTATCTACTGAATAATTTGTGTCTTCACCATCTAACCTGAAACCTATCTACCCTATCCTGTAGTTTATTGCATATTTCTGCCATCTAAGAATCTACTAAAGATTGAGCTTGAAAATCAGTTTGGTTCATCTTTACTTTTCTTAAAAATTTTCTTATTTTACTAAAGCTCGAAGAGATCGCAAGGTCATGATTATGAAACTTATTTTTGACACTCTAGAAACTCGGTTTTGTTCCATTTTCAGTATCAGCTCGTGATTCCGTGTCAAGAACGTATTTACGCTGCAGAAAATCGGGCCAATACGAAAATTGTACTTTTTTATGAAATAGGCTGAACAAATAAATTAACTTTTGTTGGCGCTTTACATGCCATTTTCGGTTTCAGCTTGTCTTTTTGTATTAGGACCAAATTTTAGTTAAAGAATCATTGACGAACAAGAAAATAGTATATTTTACGAAAAATGTAAAAATGGCATTAAAAGCCAAAAAATGATTATAATGTGTCGCGCCTTGATATGTAGTTCATTTTTTTTTGCGTGTTAAAATCATTTCTGTTGCAATTTTTTACGGGTCAAACCTCCATTTGCCCCAATGTTGTTTTACTTTACTATCTTGCTCTAATCTTTCCACTTGCCAAAACTCACTAGTCTCAATGTATATTATACTCCCAACAGATGTTCGCTTATCATGCTATTGAATCGTACAGACGATATTCTTAATTCAGCCAATTTTTGCTAGAAGTCAATGGCTCTGTGGAAATGCTGAAAACTACCGAAGTCGTGGACAAATTGTTGCAATGAGAGCCTTGTTTTACGTATTTACGTTACAGAAAATTGGGCCAATACGAAAATTGTACATTTTTGTGAAATAGGCTGAACAAATTAATTTAACTTTTTTTGTGCTTTACATGCAAGTTTCGTTTTCAGCTTGTCGTTTTGTATTAGAACCAAATTTTAGTTAAAGAATCGTTGACAAACAAGAAAATAGTACATTTTACGAAAAATTTAAGAATGGCATTAAAAGCCAAAACATTATTATTTTGTGTCGTGCCAGGTGTGTTTAAACTTTTTGCAGATCAAACCTTCATTTGCCCCCATGTTGTTTTACTTTACTATCTTGCTCTAATCTTTGCACCTGCCAAAATTCGCTAGCCACAATGCACATTATACTCCCAGCGGATATTCGCTTATCATGCTATTGAAGTGTAACCCATGTCTAAACTGTATGAACGCAAGTTCGTTACTTCATTTCCGTATTACCTTCTAACCCGCGGTCGTGAGCTATTTCGATTTACAATGAGTTCTGAGCGCGGGTGAAGTGAAAGATGATCTTTCCGAATGGAATGCCCTCGGCGAGGATTGAATAGCAGTCAAGTTTGAGCTACCATCGAGGCAGCATGAGCGCTGCAGGAGTAGTGAGAGGACATGGATTATCGGGCTGAGTATCGTTAATATGTTCTAGGGTAAATAGGTTACCACACCACATTCCTTTGTTATTACCTCTCTGCCGTAGCGTCATGTAATAAACCTATATTTACTTTTCAAAGATTTATGTAGTTATGTTCCTTCCCAAGTCCGTCACGTTATTATTTGAGGAAGCCAACAACCGCTCGGTTGGTTTGTCATTCGCTATCAGTTATTATCATTCTAATTCTCTGTGGTGGTGTGCAGCGTTGGTTCTGTAGTTTTGATTCCGCAGACTTTACTGTATCTTTGAGGTACAGTATCAGAGGGAACGAATCTTAAACTAAAAATCATGTAACTTGGAAAATAAGAAACAAAATTTAAAAACACGCAGAGAATTTTTTTTTTGTGGACCTAGTTTAAGGTATTAGAGTGTTTTTGTTAACAGAGGCCTAAAGTAGAATGGAAAAGGTAGAGTCGAAACCGCTTACGCCGGACGTTGTTTTGAAGTTGTTAGATCCCTTCCTTCGTATAGTGGTAAATCGGATGTCGCCGAGTTCATAAAAAAGTTGCGATTATCTCGAAAATCGTAACATGGGACTAGCTGAAACTTTTTCTGGGTCTCAAGTTCGAGGAAGTCGCATTTTCTTTTTGGTCGGCATCGGATCCTGACGATTTTGACTCGTTCAAAAGTTCTTTTGAGTCCCGTTTTGCTGGGACCAGTTCAGCTTTTTCTCATGCCAAATCAGTCACTGTTAGATTTCTGCGCATTAGCGAGTAGTCGTGCGTAGAGAAATTTGGCGATGTAGCGACTAATTTGGTTATGTTGAATGAGTTGGTGAACGGGTTGGCGTCACAATTGGCCAAATTGTTGCTAAAGAAGGATCTGGCTACGTTTGACCAAGCCGTGGAAATTTTGTCACGGGCGGAGGAAATGGATTTGGCTCTGAAGGATGCGTTCTGATTGTTCGGTAAATTTTGTGGCGGAAGCGCGTAATCAGAATCGTAACCGAGGCCGAGGTCGTGGTGGTTTTCAGCCTATTGGATCACGTCGGGGAATGTCGTCTGTTCCGATGGCTAGCGTTAGTTCAGGTTAGAAGGTTAATACTTCGCTTAGGCCTAGTGTAAGTATTCGGATGACGGTAAGCTTATTTGTAATCGTTATATGAAGGTCGGTCACATTAAGAGAAATTGTCGCGTCATATTAAATACTTCGGGGTTGTACGAAGCGTTCCAGACACCATCACTGCTGACGCCTTGAAATCCCTTCTTCCTGAAGCTTGTGAAGTCATGGCTATATCTGGCTCGCGTTCGTTCAAAATTGGTTTCAAAAATCAAGCTGCTCTTCTTTCGGCCATCAAAATTGGGGTGAAAATAGGGTATGAACTTTTCCGAATTCATGAATTCCACCGAATGCCAAAGCGTTGCTATCGGTGTCAATCACCAAATCATGGCATAGCCCAATGCCCGCATCCACCTGACTCGCCAAAATGTGCTCGTTGTGCTGGCTGCCATAGTTGTAGCAAAGACTCGCCTTGTTCCCTTCCTCCTAAGTGTGCTAACTGCGACGGTTGTCATGTTTCCTTCAGTCTCAGATGCAGTGTAATGAGGAAAGCACTGGGTATCGATAAATAATGGATTGCCAGGAAAAGAAACTCCGTTGTATTTCCCTAAATGTCAATGGCATAAAGGACAAAGATCTATTAATTGATGATTTGCTCAGTAGTTCGGACATACTTTGTCTTCAAGAGCATCTTCTGTCAACACCTAGCAGTGAAAGCTTGCGCCGATCACCTGAGCATTTTGTGTTCATCCAGCCGGCGGTGAAAACTAGAGGCCGTCCTTCCGGTGGGTTAGCTATTTTTGTTCGAGCCAGCGAGTGTTCAGCACCACCAAAACTGTTCCCATCTGGGCGTTATGCTCTTGCCGTTCAGTTGAACAATATTGTTCTTGTTAATGTATATTTTCCTTGTGACCGGCGGAACATTGCATCACATAGTTCATTTGCTAAGGCTTGCCAGAAAATCGGAACACTTATATCAGACATTTCACGGAAAGGAATGAAATGGGCTCTTGTTGGGGATATCAACACCGATCTTCTGACTTCTTCTGTACGGACTGATTTGTTTTTCGATTCTTTACCTGTAGCTCACAGTCTCATCGAGAAGTCTCTAGCCTTTTCATATAGACATAATCGTGGCGCTAATGTTTCCAACCTTGATCATTTGATTGTTTCTGAACCATGTCTCATTGACGGTATTGTGGAGGTTGATGAGGAAAAAATTGAGGACGACCATCTGCCTCTGTCTTTTTGCTTGGTTATTCCTGTTTCCGGAATTAGTTGTCCGAATCCAAAGAAGGCTTTGATCCAAAAGCGTAACTGGAATCGTGTAGATGCTGTGCTCTACATTTCTACGTTAACTCATCTTCTCTCGCTTTTAAAAGTTCCTTTTTACCTTCTTCAGACTGGTATAGCAGCCAATACTTCGTCCGTTGACATTAACTGTTATTACAGTGAGCTTGTCCATTGCTTGAAAGTGGCAGCCGATATTGCAGTACCGACCGAGAAAATTCGAGTTGGAACAAGGAAACCTGTTTGGAAAGTCAGTCCTGAAGTTAAGAAGGCAAAAAACACAGCAAAATTTTGGCTAAAAATTTGGATTGCTTGTGGACGCCCAGGGAATGGTACTGTTTTTAACCTAAAAGCTAAAACGAATAGTGAGTACAAATCTTCACTCAAAAATGCTCGTTTGAATGGCTTAGATGCTCCCACTGACAAAAAACGTGGCAAAAGGTCCTTCGGACAGATAAAGGTTCAGCTGCACCTCCTTCCGCGCTAACTACGGCAGACTGGACTAGCCATTACAGTAGTCTATTCTGTGGTTGCAAAAAACAGATTCAGGAGCACTACGAAAATTTACTTCTTAAATATCTACCAAGGAAGATATTTCAACCCTCTGTTCTCCCCGTGACTTGTTCTTCCATCGAAAATGCATTCCGAAAACTAAGAAGAACTGGTTCTACAGATTCCGATGGCCTTAGTGCCGATTTTTTCAAAATTGAATGTCCAGCTTTAACACAACACCTTCAGCTTCTGTTTCAAATTTGCTTATGCCAGGGTTTGGTTCCGAAAAGTTTCCTTTTGGGTACTATAACATCGGTGATGAAGCGAGGGAAAGACACAGACCTTTGCAAAAGCTATAGGCCAATTACAGTTTCTTGTACCATAAGCAAAATCCTGGAATATGCCTTCTTCCAGAACTGGTGGGAAAATGTCGTTTTGGTTCAATGCAGCTTGGATTCCGTTCGGGCGCCAGTTGTGCGCACGCTCATCACATACTGACAAAAATGATGAAGCAGGCTACTCGCGACAAGTCTGCTATACATATATGTTCTATAGATATAGCCGGTACTTTTGACAACATAACGCATTCTCAGGCCCTATTTTCCCTCATTACTTCTGGCGTCAATCTGTCTGTTGTCAGTCTGTTAAAATTTTGGTACGGCCATTCTTCAGTAAGGTTCAAATGGTAGCTTGTCAGAGATTATTCCTGTCCGAACTGGTGTTCGCCAAGGGGGAGTCTTATCTCCCTATATCTTCAAATCGGCCATATCTTCTTGTCTCGATTCTTTACACCCTGCTTACTTGTATAAAGACCATGCCTTCAGCTATATAGCTTACGCGGACGACTTGCTCTTAGTAAGCCGTACCCGATCCACACTCACGAAAAATGTCAGTAAGCTCTCGTCGGAACTTCTAAAAATCGGCCTTGAAGTTAACCTTTCAAAATGTGAGTACCTGCATTTTAACCCTTCGTCAAACGGTTTGAGTGCATCCAACGCATCTATCTCACTTGGATCATTCGTCGTCAAATCAACAGACTCTCTACGATGGCTAGGCATAACATTCAAATCTTCACTGTCAAAATTTTGCTCTTCGGTTGTTCAAGATGTTTATAAATCAATCCGTACCGCCTATGGGCGCATCGTCCCCAACCGAGGGCGCTATAATCGTAAAGCTTTGGGAAATTTGTATAGCACTTTCTGCGCTCCTTCTATACTATTTCGTTCTGGTATCATTCATGTTCTGAGAAAGAAGGAGATTAAAAAGATGAGATCATGTTATTTCAAGTATGCAAAGCACCTACTCCACTTATCAAAATTATGTCACAACCATACATTGACGGAGAAATTCAAAATTCAAGATGCAAGTGTTACCCTTTTGGATGTTTCCTCGTCGCTATCAAAGATTATTGACAACAGAGCCCAACCAGCGCACGACCTTCTACACTGCTTCCTTGCTGAAGACTGAAAATTAGTGTCTTTTTCTGTGTTTTTATATGTTATATTTATTTTATTTCATTTACTCCGCTTTTTCAAATGGCGGGTTACAAATAAATTACTTACTTACTTATTATCGGGAGGTTTAAAGTCCGTCGGTCGCGTTTAGCAGCAGGAATAAGCAGCGGCCGTGAGGAATCTTTACCTGCAGCATCCCTAGGCGTTAATGAAGTTTATGTCGGTAGTTGGCAAGATTTGCCCATGGTGAAATGTTTTTCGGCAAGGGGTCGACATCTCATATCTCTTTTTCATTCGGGAGCTTCACGGTCATTCATGAGAGAGTGTGACTTCAAGAAATTGGATTCTAGTTGTGTGGTTGAATATAAAGCCAGGAACGGAACTTTTCGGGCTGTTTCGTATTCGATGTCGATATTTACGTTTCGATATTTGATATCGATATTTGGTCCTATATATCGTTATCGATATCGAATATCGCCCAAAACTACTTGTGACACAAGGAACAAGTGAGCAGCATCTCTATCGTTGTAGTTACAAGAGACCGTGATTATGACGTGGAAAGTGGTTTTCAAAGTCTTCTGTGACTGAGTTCTTGGAATTTAGAAAATCTTAAAAGAAGCTGAAAACGAATATCGCAGGGTACATTTCCGCCACTGGGACGTTTCTGAGATACAGGCTACTAAAACTAAATTTAATCTGTAGTCCACTTTCCTGCCACGATTTAATTTTTTTTGTTTCAAGGGCTAGAATTGACGAAACCCAGCACAATTTTAGATCTATGGAAAGAAGATTCGAGTAGAACACAAGGAAAATATTTTTCATTTAAAAAAAAAAAAATTGTTCTCATACACTCAAAAGAATGTGCTCCAAATATTGAGAAAACCGAACAGAAATGCTAAAACTCAGAAAGGCTTTAAGGCAACAAATCTTTTTTTTTTGTTTACTAAAAAGTGAAGCCCATACATTTTCGAAGAATTTGAACTAGGCTACAATTCTGCGTCATATTTTTGTTTTCAAAAGGTCTACCATTTTTTGTTTTGGTGTAGTCTACCAATGTCGTCTGCCCCCTTAGCATTCCAAAGTGAAGATTTCGATTTCTAATGTTTTTCATATCAAGGAAAATATTAAAAAAGTGGGCTTTCAGTATAATTAAATAAACTGCCTCGGGTTTGTCAACAGCAGTTTAGTCGTTTAGTAGGCTGGTAACAGAAACAAGAGCTAGAAGCTTAAATGGCGCCTATAAGGCTGAGTCACAGGATTAAAGCGTGGGTTCCTTAGTAATTCTTTATAAGCAAAGCCTTTGAGAAACGAATAATCATGGGCTGTTATGTATCGGAGTCGGTGAAAACAGTCGGTGAAAATACCTTGCCCCTCAAAACTTTTGGCTAGTGATGCCTCTGCTGGTAATATTAGGCTTTCGGCATTCACAAATGAGTAAGGCGAGATTTTGAAGATAAGAATTAAAAGATTTTGGTTCCTTCGCGTACCCCTTTGGGTACGCGTACCCCGGTTGGGAACCACTGTTCTAGGCAATATGACACGGTCGCGTACGAACAGCGGACTTTTGACTGTTTTGACCGTGATGATGGCTGGGAATTCATTTGCAACCAGAGACCTTCAGTCGCAAATTGTCACGGGCTCTTAGGAGATCATGAAATGTACTTTTGAGACACGAGCATTTTTTTCACTTTGCGGTTAAGATGCACACTTTAAGGGCCCTAGAAATTCATTTGTAAGCAAAGCCTTCAAGGGAAAAATTTTCATGGGCCCTTGAGGATCATACAAATTTATGGTTTGCTCAGAAGTATTTTGTAAACTTTGCTGTTCAGATAAGTACTTTAAGGAATTCATTTTGAAGCAGAACCCTCGAGGAAAAATTTCCATCCCCCTCCCCCCGCTGTCGGATCCGGTCAGGACTTGAAATGGGACATCATAGTTCAGTTATTTTAAATTCATTCGATCCGATAACCCGTTCGAAAGTTACGCATGACACAAGATTCTGGATTCCCCCTCCCTCCACTCCCCAGCATTGTGGGATCGGGAAACTGATCTCCCAAGTCAGTTTAATTCCAAGTCAAGACAACTATATCGACCCTCCGATCGTCTTCAGAAACGAATACTTGTACTTATAACAATGTCCGGTTTCGCCGGATTCCGGGCGAACTATTAGTCCAGTGAGAAAACAAAGTTCTACTGTGGATTCAATAGTTGCGGTTTTGCAGATACCATGGTATCTGATATACGGTCTGAAGTCGTTTTTGCAGTTATTGTGATGTCTGGCCAGTTATCGTGGTATCTGATATTCAGATACCACGGTCCGACCGTGGTAACTGATCGTGGTATCTGAAAAGTTATCTCACTTTCAACAAATTTTGTCGAATTGGTTAGAAAGAAGTACTTAGTGATGTAACTGTATATCAGTTTTTCACTTGAGATGAATTCGAAAAGTACGATCTCGGCAATGGTCGTTTTTGCAGTGCAACCGTATATCAGATACCACGGTAACTGCAAAAACGACTGATTGCAGATCCAGTTACCGTGGTAACAGATAAAATGGTATCTGCGAAAACGCAACAAATTTGTTTCCTTAACCTTAAATGACTGAGACATAAGCTTGAGAAACTAGCTTGAGCTACGGGGGATTCTCGCCACCAAGTTAAAACAAATATATCGACCCTTCGACAATTATTGTGCTAACCGTCAGACGGACGGTCAGACGGACCAGCAAACTTTACGAAGTCATAGGTATATCGTCACTGACGTTTTGGGATCCCAGAAAGACTTTTTCTGAATGAATATGTCGTCAACCCTAACAGTTGAGCATTCGAACTGATTTTTTTCCGGTTCGAATTCTGAAATAATTTAGCACTCATAATCTTATTTATTTAATGTTGGATTTTTTGTCTATTTTTCTTAATGAATAAACGCTTAAGTTTTTGTCAGTTCTTTTATAGACACATTTTTTGTCCAACAATTTTTTTTATTACATTTTTAAACCAATTTAAAGCATACGTTTCACTTCATTTCCGGATAACTTACAGCTAAGAAATCCTTTGAATACAAAAAAAAACACAAGACTTCGTGTCAATAGAGGTTATTTTTAAAGTAACAACAAAAAAGAATCGTAGACCCTCAAAAGTAAAAATAGAAAACTGAATTTCAATTCAAATGGCTCGGAAATACATGGGGTTTCCGTTTAATTTGTTTGCAATAAAAAGCTAGTTACCTTAAAACGCTTTCTGAGCTTTTAGCATTCCTTTGCAGTTTTTACCATATTTAAATCCATCATTTGAATCAGTAAATAGTGAACAAATATTTTTTAATGAAATTAAAAATTATGTTGTTGAAAATCTCGATTTGCTGGGGATCACAGCGCGGAGCGCTGTGCGAGGCTTCTAAGTCCTCCGGTCTAACCAAACTAGCCACACCCAAACCGTCTTTGGTGGTAAATACAATCTGACTAGATTGCCTACCCCTTGTGGTGTAGTATTCTCGAAAATGGGTATATAGCGCTGTATACAGTTGTTCAAATTCGTTGTGGGAGGGGGGGGGGTTTGGGCTCTTGGCCTGTTAACTTATGTGTTTAAAAACACAAGTGAGCCCTGGATTTCGATGTAGGACACCAGAAACCAAGAGGGGCATAGTTCATAGGTTTACATAGGTGGTGTGGAGGATAGATGTTGTCAGCAGATATCGGTGTAATGCAGAAACTTTAATGCACAAGTCAAAATCAAAAATGGTACCGTACGAGTGGATATGATGGGGTGGTAAAAACGTGCCGAAGGGGGAGGGGGGGCAGTATGGAGGTGCTGTGGGTTACAGTATACTGTTGGGTGGTATAGATATAAATATTTTCGGCAGATATAGCTGTACTGCGTAGATTCTAACTCGCAGGTAAAAATCAGAGATAATAACGTATTGGTGGATATGGTGTGGTGGTATGCGACGCACGGAGGGGTGGTATGGCTCTGGTGGGATCATCAGGTGATAACCACTCCTTAGATATTGGTATTTATCGGATGTACGGAGTGGCGGCGCCATCTCGAATTCTTCGAGATCCCCTTATTATAGAGCCTGCCCAATGGTTTCGGTGCCTAACATCACAACCAGGGCGCTAAACGGGTATAAGTGGGTGGTTTATTTTAAGTCACGGATGTTCCAAAAAATGGACAACAGTTGGTGGTAACGTGACAAACTGGTAGTGGTGGTAGTGACAGCTTTAATATCCGAACACAATAACAATTCAAAAGAGACTATAACAGAATGTTCTGCTGCTTCAGTTAAATAAGCATAGGGTTTTCTCTGAGGCGGTCAGCGCTGATTGGCTTGTTGCAGAGCGCAGTCACAGGTCATGCTTTGCGTACGTGAGGTCAGCATACCTCTGGGAATTCATTGTATAGGAAGAAGGCATTTTCGGTATAACTTGTCAGCGCAAAGTTACAGGGATGAATAATGGTATATGTAACTTTCCAGAGTGGGTAGAATAATAGAAGTTAAGTGAAAAGGAAAGGTAATCAATTGGTTAGGTATGATCGCCTGACAATTGTCGCTAGTGATGCGTTAACCTAACTACCCCAACCTAATCCTATTCTAACACCATCCCAACCCTACCCCTAACCCAACCCCTAGCTATACCATACCTCCCACCCCACCTTATCTAAATTATAAACGGCCACACTAAAACAAAACCATGCCAAACGGACAAAACCACCGTTTGGGGGGGGGGCGAGGTTGCCTCTGAATGCCTTTTATAAAGAATAGTGCTAAATCGTGTAAAACAGGGGTGATTTTTCATAGTGGGGGAGGGGTGGTGATAGACGGAGAGTGACTAGGATCAAAATTATACAAGATACTTAGATTCCAGTTTACCAAACATAATCTGGGGATCACAGCCCGGACGCTGTGCGAGGCTTCTAAGTCCTCCGGTCTAACCAAACTAGCCACACCCAAACCGTCTGTGGTGGTAAATACGATCTGACTAGATTGCCTACCCCTTGTGGTGTAGTATTCTCGGAAATGGGTATATATCGCTGTATACAGTTGTTTAAATTCGTTGTGGGAGGGGGGGTTTAGGCTCTTGGCCTGTTAACTTATGTGTAAAAACACAAGTGAGCCCTGGATTTGGACGTAGGACACCGGAAACCAAGAGGGGCATAGTTCATAGGTTTACATAGGTGGTGTGGAGGATAGATATTGTCTGCAGATATCGGTGTAATGCAGAAACTTTAATGCACAAGTCAAAATAAAAAATTGTACCGTACGAGTGGATATGATGGGGTGGTAAAAACGTGCAGAAGGGGGAGGGGGGCAGTATGGAGGTGCTGTGGGTTACAGTATACTGTGGGGTGGTATAGAGATAAATATTTTCGGCAGATATAGGTGTACTGCGTAGATTCTAACTCGCAGGTAAAAATCAAAGATAATAACGTATAGGTTATAACCACTCCTTAGGTATTGGTATTTATCGGGTGGACGGAGTGGCGGCGCCATCTCGAATTCTTCGAGATCCCCTTAGTATAGAGCCTGCCCAATGGTTTCGGTGCCTAACATCACAACCAGGGCGCTAAACGGGTATAAGTGGGTGGTTTATTTTAAGTCACGGATGTTCCAAAAAATGGACAACAGTTGGTGGTAATGTGACAAACTGGTAGTGGTGGTAGTGACAGCTTTAATATCCGAACACAATTACAATTCAAAAGAGACTATAAAAGAATGTTCTGCTTCTTCAGTTAAATAAGCATAGGATTTTCTGTGAGGCGGTCAGCGCTGATTGGCTTGTTGCAGAGTGCAGTCACAGGTCATGCTTTGCGTACGTGAGGTCAGCATACCTCTTGGAATTCATTGTATAGGAAGAAGGCATTTTCGGTATAGCTTGTCAGCGCAAAGTTACAGGGGTGAATAATGGTATATGTAACTTTTCAGAGTGGGTAGAATAATAGGGGTTAATTGAAAAGGAAAGGTAATCAATTGGTTAGGTATGATCGCCTGACAATGGTCGCTAGTGATCCGTTAACCTAACTACCCCAACATAATCCTATTCTAACACTATCCCAACCCTACCCCTAACCCAACCCCTAGCTATACCATACCTCCCACCCCACCTTATCTAAATTATATTCGAGGCACAGCGCGAAGCGCTGTGCCGAGGCTTCTAAGTCCTCAGCCACACCAAAACTAACCACACCCAAAGCGTCTGTGGTGGTGCCCCTGAATTTAATTACAGTATTTTTCAGTATCGGAAGCTCTTAAAGCTCCAAGTGCCTCTGAACCATCGCGCTGGATCTGGCTTTGAACGGGGATGCGGGGGTGGGGGTGTAAGCCACATAATCTGTAATGTTTGTCAAACAAACTGAATAGTTGCCCTGGATTTGGAGGTAGGACACCAGAAACTAAAGAGGGCAAAATCATGAGTTTCTGTAGGTGGCAAAGGGTATACAGATTTTCTGCGGTAAATACTTGTGTTGCAGAGGCTTTAATTCACAAGTGATATTTGGAGAATTTTCCGTATTCAGGACAGAAAAATGGTAATAATATAGAGTGGGGGTGGTAAGTAAGAGGGTGGTACGGCTCAGGTGGGGTCATCAGGTATCAGGTCACCACTCCTTAAATTTTGGTGTTGGTATGAGAATTGGAGTGGTGGCACCATCTCAAATTGCTTCGAGATCCCCGAGAGATTGAGCCAGCCCAGTGGTTTCGGTGCCTAACATCACAACCAGGGCATGAAACTGGTGGTATCAAAGAGGGTGGTACGGTCTTGTAACTGGTGTTACGAGGGTGGTATGGTCTTATAATCACAGTGTGTTCGAATATTGAACAACAGTGGATGCTGTGATAAACGGTGGTAGTAACTGCAGTAACCAAGTATAAACTTTCACAAATATAGAGAAACTGATTCAAATTTTCCTTTTTTCCGCTGTTAAATAAGCACCGGGTTTGCTCTGAGGCGGTAACCCGTGATTGGGTGTTAGTTGCTATGCGCGGTCAAGTCTTTGTCTTGCCTATGAGGGTTCATCAGCAGTCCTCGGGGGATTCACTGTGTATGAAGCCTGCTGCTTTGTCAGCGTAGAGTACTTTGGAAGTATAGTTACAAGGGTGTTTGATGGTATATGTAACTTACGTGAGTAATACCAAGAACTGAAGGTACTAGACCATACAAATTAAAGTGGCAAAATTGCTGGCGATATGAGTTACTGACAATGGTCGATAGTGAGCCGATAACCTAACTTATCCTACCCACCCCTAACAGCACCCCTCCTCCTAAAGGTTACACCTCCCATCTACTCCATTTCTAAATAACCCAACGGCAACACTAATCTAACCAAGCCAGCAAACAAAGCCAAAAAACCCATCCAACTGTAATTAAAAATCATGCTTTAAAATCAGCATGTTTCGGTAAATAGCGCAGTCTGTAGTGGTTCTGCAAATTTGTTTAGGGTTGGTGGGAATTCTTATCTACTGGTAGGCAACTTAAAGGGGAAAATTCAGTAAGAATTCTGTTTGTAAAACGGGTGTTCTGGAAGACGCAGAGTGGCTAGGATCCGTAGTACAGAAAATCTGAAACATGGATTCCGGTGGACTTTTCATTTCATTCGAGGCGCAGCGCGAAGCTAACTACCCCAACATAATCCTATTCTAACACCATCCCAACCCTACCCCTAACCCAACCCCTAGCTATACCATACCTCCCACCCCACCTTATCTAAATTATAAACGGCCACACTAAAACAAAACCATGCCAAACGGACAAAACCACCGTTTGGGGGGGGGGCGAGGTTGCCTCTGAATGCCTTTTATAAAGAATAGTGCTCAATCGTGTAAAACAGGGGTGATTTTTCATAGTGGGGGAAGGGTGGTGATAGACGGAGGACTAGGATCAAAAGTATACAAAATACTTAGATTCCGGTTGACCGAACATAATCTGGGGATCACAGCGCGGACGCTGTGCGAGGCTTCTAAGTCCTCCGGTCTAACCAAACTAGCCACACCCAAACCGTCTGTTGTGGTAAATACAATCTGACTAGATTGCCTACCCCTTGTGGTGTAGTATTCTCGGAAATGGGTATATATCGCTGTATACAGTTGTTTAAATTCGTTGTGGGTGGGGGGGCTTAGGCTCTTGGCCTGTTAACTTATGTGTAAAAAGGCAAGTGAGCCCTGGATTAGGATGTAGGACACCAGAAAACAAGAGGGGCATAGTTCATAGGTTTACATAGGTGGTGTGGAGGATAGATATTGTCTGCAGATATCGGTGTAATGCAGAAACTTTAATGCACAAGTCAAAATAAAAAATGGTACCGCACGAGTGGATATGATGGGGTGGTAAAAACGTGCCGAAGGGGGAGGGGGGTAGTATGGAGGTGCTGTGGGTTACAGTATACTGTGAGGTGGTATAGAGATAAATATTTTCGGCAGATATAGGTGTACTGCGTAGATTCTAACTCGCAGGTAAAATCAGAGATAATAACGTATAGGTTATAACCATTCCTTAGATATTGGTATTTATCGGGTGGACGGAGTGGCGGCGCCATCTCGAATTCTTTGAGATCCCCTTAGTATAGAGCCTGCCCAATGGTTTCGGTGCCTAACATCACAACCAGGGCGCTAAACGGGTATAAGTGGGTGGTTTATTTTAAGTCACGGATGTTCCAAACAAGAGCTGTAAGCTCATATGGCACTTGCATGTGTTGAGATGTTTTGTTTGATCAAAAGTATTTTTCGACTTGTGGTTAAAATGCGCACTTTAAGGGAGCTAGATAAAAAGTATTTTATTTTTGAACTTGGGTGTAATGATGCGCACTTTAAAGGCGCTAGAAATGCATCTGTATGCAAAACCCTTGAGCCAAAAACGATCACAGGCCCTTAGGGATCCTTGATGTATACCGTTTCGTCAAAAGTTTTTTTTCGCTTTTCATTTCAAATGCGCACTTTAAGGGTAACAGAAATAAATGTTTAAGCAAAACCCTTGTGGCACAAATGATCATGGGTTGAGATGTATTGTTTCAAATAAAGTACTTTTCGACCTGGCCGTTCAGATTCACACTTTAAGGGAGCTAGAACGTCATTTGTAAACAAAACCCTTGAGGCAAAAATGATAATGGGCTCATGGGGATCATGAAAATATGAATTTGGTTTAAAAGTATTTTTTGAAATTTGCAGTCAAGATTAGTACTTTAACGAATGGTCGGGTTTGGAAAGTGGCCATTTTTGAGTCAATCTTGTCAAATCTCTAATATTACAGCCAAGTTCCATCGTCCTAGATTATCTGGAAGTACCTTAAATCGTGATCACCGGAATCCCGGACCTCCCCCCCCCCTCAAACTTCCCCACAGTCGCCGGAGCCAATCCGGTTCCGTAAGTGTTTATCCAGAGCATCTGTTTGTTATTCCCACAAAGTTCCATTCCGATCTCACCAGTCTAAGTCGGTCACGTATTCCCCCCCCCCCCCCCAATTGCTGTCGGATCTGTCCGTCAACAGAAACATGTCCTCTCTTAAATTACCAAATTTCACTCAAATCCGATCAGCCGTTTCAAAGTTACGCATGACTCAATATTCCGGATTCCCCCTCCCGTTACTCCCCCACGGCTATCAGATCATGTAAATTTTTCTTTATAAGTCACTTTGATCGGGTCCCTGATTCGCCTCCCAAGATTCGTCGTGCAAATCCCCAAAACCGCCATAACCGGAATTTCGGGAAACTCCCCTCCAGCCCCCCCCCCCCCCCCCTAATGTCGTGATCCATCCGAAATGTATGAACGATTTATCTGGAGCAGATGCTTGTTCTTCCCAGCAAGTTTTAATCCAATCCCTCCATTCTAACCGTTTCCCGATATTTCCGGTCTCCCCCCCAACTCCCCCATAGCTGTTAAATCCGGTCCGGACTTCAAATGGGACATCAGAGGTATTTCATTTATTCAGTTATTAAGTTTCATTCCAATCCGACCACCCGCTCGAAAGTTACACAGTACTCAAATTTTCCGGATTCCCCAGCCCTCCACCCCGCTAGTGTCCGGATCCAGTCCAAATGTATAAACGATTTATCTGGAGCAGATTCTTGTTCCTCCCAGCAAGTTTCACTCCGATCCCTCTATTCTAACCGTTTCTCAAAATTTCCGGTCTCCCCCCCCAACTCCCCCATAGCTGTCGAATCCGGTCCGGACTTTAAACGGGACATCAGTAGTGTGCCATTTATTCAGTTATTAAGTTTCATTCCAATCCGATCACCCGTTCGGAAGTTACACACTACTCCAATTTTCCGGATTCCCCAGCCCTCCACTCCCCCCCGGGTGGTCGGATCCAGTCCAAATGTATAAACGATTTATCTGGAGCAAATTCTAGTTCCTCCCAGCAAGTTTCACTCCGATCCCTCTATTCTAACCGTTTCCCGAAATTTCCGGTCTCCCCCCCCCCCAACTCCCCCATAGCTGTCGAATCCGGTCCGGACTTCAAACGGAACATCAGTAGTGTGCCATTTATTCAGTTATTAAGTTTCATTCCAATCCGATCACCCGTTCGGAAGTTACACACTACTCCAATTTTCCGGATTCCCCAGCCCTCCCCCCCCCCCCGGGTGGTCGGATCCAGTCCAAATGTATAAACAATTTATCTGGAGCAGATGCTTGTTCTTCCCAGCCAGTTTCACTCCGATCCCTCTATTCTAACCGTTTCTCGAAATTTCCGGTCTCCCCCCCCAAACTCCCCCATAGCTGTCGAATCCGGTCCGGAATTCAAACGGGACATTAGAAGTATGCCATCTATTCAGTTATTAAGTTTCATTCCAATCCGATCACCCGTTCTAAAGTTACACACTACTCCGATTTTCCGGATTCCCCAGCCCTCCACTCCCCCCCGGGTGGTCGGATTGGGAAACTGAATGTTTCCAAGTTAGTCCGATCGGGTCCCTGATGCTCCTGCCAAGTTTCATCGTCCTAGCACATCTGGAAGTACTCCAATTCGAAAAAGAGTGACAAAACTCCTTAATTTTCAGAATTTCCCCGGCCCACCACTCCCCCCCAGATGGTCGGATCGGGAAACTGATTACTTCTAGGTTAGTTTGGTCGGGTCCCTGATTTTCCTGCCAAGTTTCATCGTCCTAGCACATCTGGAAGTACCCTAACTCGAACATGTGGGACAAAAAAATTCGGACAGACCGACCGACAGACCGACAGACCGACAGACCGACAGACCGACAGACCGACAGACCGACAGACCGACAGACCGACAGACCGACCGACGGACGGAATTGCGATCGGTATATGGCACTTGAGCCAGAGGCTGCAAGTGCCATAAAAATGGACAACAGTTGGTGGTAACGTAACAAACTGGTAGTGGTGGTAGTGACAGCTTTACTATCCGAACACAATAACAATTCAAAAGAGACTATAACAGAATGTTCTGCTGCTTCAGTTAAATAAGCATAGGGTTTTCTCTGAGGCGGTCAGCGTTGATTGGCTTGTTGCAGAGCGCAGTCACAGGTCATGCTTTGCGTACGTGAGGTCAGCATACCTCTGGGAATTCATTGTATAGGAAGAAGGCATTTTCGGTATAACTTGTCAGCGCAAAGTTACGGGGTTGAATAATGGTATATGTAACTTTTCAGAGTAGGTAAAATAATAGGGGTTAAGTGAAAAGGAAAGGTAATCAATTGGTTAGGTATGATCGCCTGACAATGGTCGCTAGTGATCCGGTAACCTAACTACCCCAACCTAATCCTGTTCTAACACAATCCCGACCCTACCCCTAACCCAACCCCTAGCTATACCATACCTCCCACCCCACCTTATCTAAATTATAAACGGCCACACTAAAACAAACCATGCCAAACGGACAAAACCACCGTTGGAGGGGGGGGGGCGAGGTTGCCTCTGAATGCCTTTTATAAAGAATAGTGCTCAATCTTGTAAAACAGGGATGATTTTTCATAGTGGGGGAGTGGTGGTGATAGACGGAGAGTGACTAGGATCAAAAGTATACAAGATACTTAGATTCCGGTTGACCAAACATAATCTGGGAAAATCTCGATTTGCTCTATCGAAATTGTAAGATTTCAACTCAAATCGCTCGGAAATATATGGGGTTTACTTTTTTAACGGAAATAAAAGTTCGTAAGGCTATAGACCTTAAACACATTCTGAGCTCTTAGCGTTTCTTTGCAGTTTTTACCATATATATAAAGAGAACAGAGATTTGTTTTCTATGATCTTAAAATTGATGTTATTGAAGAACTGAATTCGCTCTATCGACTGAGATAGATAACGTTGAATTTCGACAACTCTATTCCTTGAAAAATTATGCAATATATAAAAGGCTAAACAAAAATATAGAATATTCTAAATTTGCCTATTTAGCCTATATCTCAGAAATGCCCTAACCGCTTACACGTTTTTAAACTCCCAATGCGCAAGAAAATAAGTATCATATATTAATTCAGCATATATTCTTCCCTGTACGACGACACTCTTTTAGACTCCAGAATAAATTTTTAAATCGACTAGGTTTCGGGTTTTTGCCAGATTTCGGGCGAACTAGTCGTCCGGTGAGAAAACAAAGTACAGATATGGATTCAGCGTGTTTTTTTAACCATGAAACACGGACATAAACTGCGAAACAGATAGCCCGGAGGCACGGAGGCAGGCCCGGAGGCACGGAGGCAGGCACGGAGACAGGCACGGAGGCAGGCCCGGAGGCAGGGAGGCAGGCACGGAGACAGGCACGGAGGCAGGCCCGGAGGCACGGCGGCAGGCCCGGAGGCACGGAGGCAGGCCCGGAGGCAGGCCTGGAGGCACGGAGGCAGGCCCGGAGGCACGGAGGCAGGCCCGGAGGCACGGAGGCAGACCCGGAGAAACGGAGGCATACCGGAGGCAGGCCGGAGGCAGGGACCCTGTACACCTTGCGACAGAAGTTAGCAGCCCCTCGTTGCTGGAAATCCTTTGGAGTCTACGGCACGTGCATGTATTGAGTTGGATATTCGACACAAGAAAGTAATAATGGAAGTACTTATGTGTCCTTCACTTCCATACCCGTTGGTATTCAGCTACCGGGAAATGAAGTTAAATCGATTGATTTTTTATTCCGAAAATTGCGAAGTTTTGTTTACAGATTATTTTTGTAAGGATGTCAAGAAATGTTGCGGTGCCATTTCAGAGATGCTGCAGTTAGAAACTACACCAAGTGGTGCAAAGGCTCTTAACGCCATTGGTGTAGAAACATCAGTACCTGAATGGACTGTGCGTGTAGCCGAACCGACAGTTATTTCTCCGTGTTGGGTAAAGCGAGTTAAGGTGGTGGTCGAAAAGAAAGATTCTGTTCCTAGTGTAGTAGATAGATGTGTAGCTCCTACGTTTGGTTATTTAGTTGAAAGGAAATGGTTGGGAAATTAAGGATCAGTTAATAGAAATAACGGACAGTGGTTGGTATGTGTTGGTAATAAAAAGACGTTTAGATTAACGAAAAAGACTTTACTTGGAACTTTTTTTGAGATTTCAGAGGAAGATTTGTTAACGGATTCAAACGAAGTTGATGGGGACTGTATGACGAATGAGAAGCATGACGGAATTCAACTAATCGTAGTGTAGTTAATAACCCGAATACCAATGACTCATTTGGCAACTTACGAACCCCTCAGACTTCACAAGAACCAAGACCTAGGAGTTAAACCCCACTAAACTTGACTCCGACAACTGAACGTAGACAAGTACCGACTATGAAAAGTACCCCGTACCACGATTTCGAAAAGTCAGGCAGCGTAGATTCACGCGACCTGAGTTCTGGTCTTCAGCCTCGATCTTTATTTGTTAGTTTGGATGAAGAGCAGAACTCAGATAGAGAAGAGCTGGCGGTTGAATTACAAGTCTCGGAAAATGAGACAAGCTCTTCGCCAGAAAAACTTGAGGGTATGAGTAGCCGTGCTGATAGCGAAGTCCGCCAAATTTACGCTCATCGCGTGGTGTAGAAGCTCCAGACCGATTGGGATATAAAAGGTTGGGGGTGCTAATGTTGTTTCGGCAGCCCCGATTGATAAAAATTTAGTATTGTCGCTGTAACAGCAAATTATGAGAGACTATATTTATCTGTGTGTATATAATGTAAATATGTGCCAGGTATTAAGCGTGTTACATTGGGTTGGTCATTAATAATTAATTATCGGAAGCGTTTTAATCGTAGTTCAGAAAATATAAAAGACGTAAAAGAATATTCCAATTCCTCTTGGAAACGTAGATTTTGGGTAGAACTTCCTGGAAATAGTGGTTTTGAATATCCTGCTAAAAACAGAGATTTTGGTAAAGCATCGTGGTTTCTGGGGTTTCTGAAAGAACCGCGATTGTGGAAGCTAACGGAAGTGGCGGTCGTGGAAGTAGGAACTGGAGAGCGGTTTTAGAAACAGATACGTATGAGATGCGAATGAGATACGAATTAGAAACAAGCCGAGAAAAAGCTGTTGTGCATTGGACTATTTTGTGACCAGCAATTTGTAATACAGTAAGTCAGCTCGAACCACCGAACGAAAGACAACGATCCCAAATACGCCTTTGAAGAGTTGAAAGATTCCCCCGTTCGCACGCTACCGTTATGTTCGCAAGTCGGGTTTAGCTCTCGGTCAGAGTATCGACATTGAACCAGCAACGAAAGGTCCATCGCGGGACCTCGGAAGTAAAGAGTAATAACACAAGTAATAACCTCATTGGTTCACTGGTGACGCGTTGTTTTTCGTTTGGAAGGGAATCATAGGCTAGATTTAGTGTTTTGAGTGTATTTTTTTTTTCTTTAGACCGGGTTAGTGAGTGAACGTAGAATGTCTGACGATGACACATCAAATATTTCCCTTGGCACACTTTGCAAAATCGCATCTCAAGTCTCCGCTTTCTCTGGGAGTGAAGATGTCCTGATTTTTCTTGAGATGCTCGAAAATTTGAAATTTTGGGACAAGTCTATTCAGAGCGATGAACTTATACGTTTGGCATTCATGACAACGACAGGTCAGGCGGCTAATTTCCTAACCAGTCACGCGAAATTCGAGTCATTCGATGATTTGAAGAAAGCCCTTGCTAGGCAGTTTGAACACACGTCCCTTAGGGCACGGTTGGTTCACGAAACTCTTCGTCTGGAGGATGGTGAAGATCCGTTTCCGTTTTTCGAAAAATTGAAATTAAAGACTTTGAAACTCATGGGTTTCGATCAAGTTCCGTCGGCAACCGAAGGAAGCTTTGATGGCTATTCAAATCTTTTGAAAAACCTCCTCCTAGACAGCCTTTCCCCTCAACTAGGAATGCGGGTGGTCGCGAAGTGTCCCAAAGATTTTGAGGAGGCCACACAGTTTTTGATAAATGATTTTCGTGCAAGTGAATTTGCTAAAGCCATGTCGCCTCATGTGCTCTCTACTACTGCTTCCGCTTCATTCGAAACTAACCCTAGTGTACTTGCAAATAGAACCTCACGAGACGGTATGACCTCAGAAAACATACCAGATAAGTGTACCGACGGCACTATTTTCCGGCATTCGAGTCGCCCAACGTTTCGCCGTCGGGAACCGTCACAAAGTAACCGACTGTCAAATGACATAGGCAGCTTCAGGGGTAGATCTCGTGACATGAGAGGGGTTCGGGAAGGTTCCCATGGGAGGTCCGAGTCCCGGAAACCTGGCGGTTCGAATAAGAATTGTTTCAACTGCAACAAAACCGGTCATTTTGCTCGGGAATGTCGCGCACCCCGTACCATGCCTTGCTATAGTTGTCAAAGGGTAGGGCATCTGGCAAGACAGTGTCGCAGTCAATCCGCGGGTCCTCGTCCCAAAGAATGTTTTAAATTTGGGAAACCGGGACATTTCTCAAGGGAATGCCATCTAACTGAAAACTTCAGTCGTTTAAACTTGTAAGGGGACGCGCACGTCGTCACGTTTCGGTAAATTCTGATGCGCATCCCGTCCCTTATCCTTCGACTAAAAATATGGGTGAAAATTTTATCGCGTCGTATTTTGCTAATTGCAGTGGAGTAAATTGTAAAGTTTTGCCGTATTTTAATGTTTTAGTGTGTGGTGTCTCTGTGCGCGCGCTTGCCGATAGTGGCGCTTTAGTATCGCTTTTAAGTTATGATATGTTTTTGCAGTTACCCGTTTTAGTTAGGTCAAAGATAGTTAAAAACTATAATGATGTTAGCAGTGCTACCGGCCATTCCATAAGCGACAAATTGAAGGTACCGATGATATTGGGTTATGGATTCTTGAAGAAAAATGATCTATTAATCGATGCTAGAAATGACAAATTAATCCGTAGAGGCTCTAACGGGGAAAGTCTGCGGTCTGTTTGTGAATTTTCTGACCCGTCGGCAAATCTGGGTCAACCTTAAAGAACAAATGAAACCAAATTGTTGTTTTGCTCGAAGCAAGTCCTGTGGTCCACAGTCGATTCCTTGTTCCTCCGTTAGTCCTGTAGTTAATTTACCCCATTCCCGTTGCCCTTGTCCACTTCCTATAAATGAAAGTGAAGGTTTTAAATCAGAAATTGGGTTTGAAAAACCGGAGGTCGGATATGCGAAATCGTCGAAACGCATACATAGGCTTCAACTTGCGTCTAGGGCTAGTGTTAATGCCAAGACCAGTAAGCGGTGCGTGTTATCTACTAGTAGGGGGCCAATAGATACGGACGGCTTATTTTTGGTTTCACCTACAAAGGAAATGAACGAAAGATTCCCAGACTTAGTCATACAGGAACAACTTGTAACTACTCAGGATGGCATGTTTCAGGTGTTCATAGAGAACTATTCGGATAAAACTCTGAAAATTCCCCGGTTCTACATGGCAAATGCCGAAGCTTGGGTTCCGGAAGAAAACGTTTGCATGAGCATTTCTGAAACATTGAAACCCACAGAGGTTATTTCGGGTTCTGGTTTGCTGCCAAACAATGAAGTGGATGGGTTTATTAAAATGTTCAAATTAGATCATCTTGCAAAGAACCCAGTCCGAAAGCAAAATGTTGAGAAGCTTCTTATTGATAATCATGACGTGTTCGCGAAAGACGATTTTGATTTGGGCACTTGTAATATTGAGCCTTATGTAATTGACGTTGGTAATGCTTCCCCACAGAAAGTCCGTCCATATGGCATCCCAGTCCACCTAGAACCAGTTGCAAAGGCAGAAATAGACCGTATGTTGGCCTGTAAGGTCATAGAGCCAGCAGCTTCACCGTGGCTGGCACCACCGCTGTTAGTAGGGAAAAAGGATGGATCTTATCGTGCCGTTACCGACTTTCGCCTACTGAATGATGTGACTGTCAGCGATGAGTTCCCCCTTCCCCATATTGCTGCTATTTTAGACAAACTGCATGGTAAAAAGATTTTGTCTGTTCTCGACTGTTTAAGTGGCTACTGGCAGATGACAGTTGACCCGGGAAGTAGAAATTATACAGGATTTTTGGCTCCAGGCTACGAACAATATGTCTACGCGAAGCTTGCGTTTGGTCTCAAAAACGCACCCGCCGCTTATAGTAGAATTATGCATCGAATTTTAAGACACCTGTTTGATGAAGGGGTCGCCGTTTATCTCGATGACGTGATAAACGCCTCAGAAGACGACGATTCACACATGATTTTGTTGACTAAATTTTTTGCAGCTTTTCGCAAAGCTGGTTTGAAGTTGAAAGCGCGGAAATGTGATTTTTTCAAGGAAGAAGTTATTTTCTTAGGTCACCGTGTCGATAAGAATGGAATTCGTCCTGATCCTAATAAGTTAAGTGCCGTACGTGACCTCGCGTATCTGAAAGACGTCAGTGAATTGCGATCCTGCATAGGTCTATTCTCATATTTCCGGAAATTTGTTCCCCAATTTTCTGCAATAGCGTCGCCTCTTATTAAACTTACAAAAAAGGAGGTATCTTTTGTTTTCAGTGATGAAGAAAAGAAGGCTTTTGAACTGCTTCGGTCTAAATTATTGGAAGAACCTATCCTTGGTCTTCCAGATCTTAGTCGAACAGCAAATCCGATGAACATTTATTGCGATGCCAGCAACAAGGCGTGTGGGTTTTTTTTGACACAAATTCAAAATGGGGTGCAAAAGGCCTTGCAGTACACATCACGGACTTTCAATGACGCAGAGGTAAAACACGCCGTGGTTCAGAAGGAGGCCTTAGCCGTTACGCACTGCATTAGGTCGTTTCGCCCTTACTTGCTTGGTAGAAAATTCATTGTCGCCTCGGATCATAAGCCCTTTCAGTGGTTGATGAAGAGATAAACCCCCTTCGATTTCGAAGAGATAAACGCCTCAGAAGACGACGATTCACACATGATTTTGTTGACTAAATTTTTTGCAGCTTTTCGCAAAGCTGGTTTGAAGTTGAAAGCGCGGAAATGTGATTTTTTCAAGGAAGAAGTTATTTTCTTAGGTCACCGTGTCGATAAGAATGGAATTCGTCCTGATCCTAATAAGTTAAGTGCCGTACGTGACCTCGCGTATCTGAAAGACGTCAGTGAATTGCGATCCTGCATAGGTCTATTCTCATATTTCCGGAAATTTGTTCCCCAATTTTCTGCAATAGCGTCGCCTCTTATTAAACTTACAAAAAAGGAGGTATCTTTTGTTTTCAGTGATGAAGAAAAGAAGGCTTTTGAACTGCTTCGGTCTAAATTATTGGAAGAACCTATCCTTGGTCTTCCAGATCTTAGTCGAACAGCAAATCCGATGAACATTTATTGCGATGCCAGCAACAAGGCGTGTGGGTTTTTTTTGACACAAATTCAAAATGGGGTGCAAAAGGCCTTGCAGTACACATCACGGACTTTCAATGACGCAGAGGTAAAACACGCCGTGGTTCAGAAGGAGGCCTTAGCCGTTACGCACTGCATTAGGTCGTTTCGCCCTTACTTGCTTGGTAGAAAATTCATTGTCGCCTCGGATCATAAGCCCTTTCAGTGGTTGATGAAGAGCACAGGAAAGGATCTCACCGGGAAGGGGGCTAGAATGCAGATGGAACTGCAGGGATACGATTTTGAGATTACACACATTCCGGGGGCTCAAAACGTTGTCGCGGACGCACTCAGTCGCCTTCCGAAGGCTGATTCAAATCTCGAAATAATGGCCGTGGTACCAGGGGCGGACAGCCAGTTCTCTTCACAAGAACTGCGTAATTTGCAAGTGAAAGACGGGTTTTCGTCTGCGGTACGTAACTACCTTCAGCATGGTAGTGAGTTGCCCTCTCAAATCGAAAATCAAGTTCTGTGTGAAATCGAAAATTTTGTTCTAGATGATGGCTTACTTTGTTACGTTTACACCCCGTATCAAAACTGCCGTAGATCGGATCTGCGAATAGTACCGGTTTTACCCCGCTCGCTTATTCCGGAAGTTCTGTTTGATTGCCATGATTCTAAAATATCGGGTCATTTTGGGTTCCCCAAGACATACGAACGCGTGCGCAACCGTTTTTACTTCAGAAACATGTACAACGTTGTCAAACAATACGTGCAGTGTTGCCTTGACTGCTGTCAACGAAAAGGTCTTAACCATACACCTAGGACACCTTTACCACAGAGAGAAAACGACAGAATGTACCCCTGTAAGCGGATACGTTATTTTTCCAGATTTATTGCGTTTATTTTTTACAGATTTTAATTCGCAAATCGCCGAGCCAATAGAAATGAATTCAAGTATCGTCACCCGTTTGGAAGCGGGGTGGAGCAACAGCACCGTCCACATACAATACCTCTGCAGATGGAGAACAAGAGACGAACTATCGCTACCGCTCATTAAGTCGGGAGTCAACCTGTATGTGGACGAGGAGTAGTCGGCATTGCCAGAGGTTCTTAGTGAAGAACCAAGGAGAAACGTAGCTATGAATCATTTTCTTACTTTGTCGCCAAAACACGTCTTTATGGCGTCATTGATAACGTCATTGCGGAGCCGACACCTATCGAGATACCAGTTGAAGTATCCGTCGACCTATTATTGACACTTTCGTCACGCGCTTCCGGGTAGACTAAGCAACAACTGTTTATAAACCTACTAGTGAGACTACAGCTGAGCAGTTAATCGAATTTCTGCCAATACTCGCAAATATTCAAGCTGGAAGGGAGTTGAGAATGTGACTGTACCATTTTGAAACCTCGAATCATAGGTCAAACACAACACCAATCCTGATGAAAGTAAGAGGTTACGACAACATATAATACGAACTCGTACATGAAGCATGAGCTTCATGGGTGACATAATTATCAGAATTTCCATACAGTTATAATGGCATAGGGTAAGCCAACAATTAAAGATACCGATGTGTGCAAGACGCATGTGTAAGATAATGCGCTACTGCTTGTTCAGCTAACTTATCGAAGTGGTCATACTGTTATAATGGCCAAGTACCAGTCAAATATTTTACGGTTACTCGTGGCTGAAATCTGGCGTGAAATGACAACAGATTCCAGCCAACGGCTAGTGAAGTCTTACTAGCCGGCTTTTATTGTATGCTAACGTGCTTATTTGTTGCAGAAGCTGACATCTGGTTGTATAAAGAAACGTCGTTGCAAACTCATTCAGCTACGCTGGCTTAGAGGTCATGGAAGATGACCGCAAGGAGAGTTCATCATCATGGCCAAGCATCAAGAGCCAATGGAGGAGAATACGAAATTAGATATTGATGATTGTAAATTTGACAACAGCTTTGGCAAGGCGAATTTCAGAATCGTGGTAATGTAGTTCTCGTTCCTTGCGTCGCGACCACAGCTTCCAAGTTTGCACATGGTTTAAGTAGAACTTTAAAAGGGAAAAATTTTATTCCGTCTTTAATTCTGGGAGGTTGGTTCGAAAGCAAACTTTTCCAAATAGTTGATATTTTAAAAAGTAATTGTGTCGATTTTGCTGTATATCTCATTTTAAATCTACTAAATTTATAAAGTAAAATGGAGTGACCAGACGTTAGTGATACTAATCGTTCTTTGTTGGTATTTGTGATCAGAGAATCAAAACTTGATTTCGTCGAAATAAAAATAAACCCTACCCCGAACGAGATTTTTCGAAAGGGGGGAGGGATGTAGAATTTATTTTATTGTTTTGAATATTTTTATAAAATATTACGCTTTGTCAGGAGAGTAGACAGCTAGTAGTGCTGGAGCACCGACTTCGGGTCCATAAAACCCTGTAGTCACCGCTATGAGAACCCTCAGGCAAAGCAAGAGTTGAGGCTTTTAAGAATTAAGAATCTTATTTTCACAACACCGATACTGCAACTAGGTTGACTAACCTAAGGTTAGACAGACTGACCGATTGGTAGATTTAAAAGTAACTGAAATCAAAATTAAGTTTAAGCAGTAGAAAGCTAAGTAGAAGATATCAAGTTTTGACGTGGTTCTGTTTTGTCGGAGACAAAAATTTTCAGGGAAGGAAGGAGTGTTACATTGGGTTGGTCATTAATAATTAATTATCGGAAGCGTTTTAATCGTAGTTCAGAAAATATAAAAGACGTAAAAGAATATTCCAATTCATCTTGGAAACGTAGATTTTGGGTAGAACTTCCTGGAAATAGTGGTTTTGAATATCCTGCTAAAAACATAGATTTTGGTAAAGCATCGTGGTTTCTGGGGTTTCTGAAAGAACCGCGATTGTGGAAGCTAACGGAAGTGGCGGTCGTGGAAGCAGGAACTGGAGAGCGGTTTTAGAAACAGATACGGATGAGATGCGAATGAGATACGAATTAGAAACAAGCCGAGAAAAAGCTGTTGTGCATTGGACTATTTTGTGACCAGCAATTTGTAATACAGTAAGTCAGCTCGAACCACCGAACGAAAGACTACGATCCCAAATACGCCTTTGAAGAGTTGAACGACTCCCCCGTTCGCACGCTACCGTTATGTTCGCAAGTCGGGTTTAGCTCTCGGTCAGAGTATCGACACTGAACCAGCAACGAAAGGTCCATCGCGGGACCTCGGAAGTAAAGAGTAATAACACAAGTAATAACGTCATTGGTTCTAGCGTTCCCGTTTACCTAATTCAAAGTACTGCAACCATGCCATCTACATGAGCCACTGGGACGAGAGTACGACAGTTCAAGCGGAGATGTACGTCGGACCACCATATCAGGCTACTCAGCGAAATTTCTCACTCATCCGCCACGCACGTCATGACGTTTACGTTGCTACTGAAGGTGCATGATTAGCACCGGTTCCAGAATCCTGTTCGTGATGCACTAGTCATCGGTGCCGAGATGTTACTAGCGTTGCCCATAACGTTCTACGTTGCTGCTGAAGGTGCAAGATTAGCACCGGTTCCAGAATCCTGTTCGTGATGCCCTAATCATTAGTGCCGAGATGTCATTCACGTTGCCTATAATGTTCTACGTTGCTGCTGAAGGTGCAAGATTTGCACCGGATCCGGAATCCTGTTCGTGATACCCTAGTCATTAGTGTCGAGATGTTATTAACTTTGCCTATAACGTTCTACGTTGCTGCTGAAGGTGCAAGCTTAGCACCTTTTCGAGAATCCTGTTCATGAGGCACTAACTACGTTGCCAAGTTGGCATGATATACTAAACGTCACGTTCCTATGACGGAATGGCGCGAAGCGACAGCTGTATGCTGAATCTGCTGCTGAATCCGTTCCCAGCCAACTGTAACCATTTCTGGCCGAGGGGGCGAAGTAATGCTGGTGCGCATCCAAAATGCCTAGCAAGCTGCACGTCGTCTCGACGTTGCAAGCCACCCATCACCCATCTTACGTTCCCGTGAGCGGAGATTTCAAGAGTGCTGAAATACACTTAGCGCTTTTCCCATTGCGCACACAGCTAGCCCTTGCAGTTTTCCGAATTTCGAGCTGAGTGAGCCTATGTCCGAACCCGTCCGAAGATGTCATCTGTGAAGTTATCCAGCCAAACGTACTTGAAGCTGTTATCAAGCCAAACACATCTGAAGCTGTTGCTGTTATCAATGCAGTGGTGGCTGTAATCCTGTTGTCGTCGTTAATGTCGTCTCTGTCTTACTGTGTTACGTGAAGTAGCTTTGTTTATGAACAATCGGCAAGTTGGACTTGGTGGTGTGGTCAGTGCTTGCGGTGTAGGGTAGTGTCGGTGTTCTCAAAGCAGTTAGATTTTTTTCTAGCATTTTAACAGGCTTATGATTGATTGTGATCGGTTGAACTTTGCGCACGAGTGAAAAAGACTGGTGTTTATTGGACAAATTCAGGTGGAACCCACATATTAATTATACCTTGTGCAAACAGTGATTCCAGCGCGCAGTACCGCTGACATCTTAATTATGTTATTTATTTATTGAGGTTGTTTTGTGTAGGACATGTGCTAGGGGGTGGTGTTGCGGCGAACCGGTTCGGTTCTTTGATAGGAGGGAGGTGTAACCCATATCTAAAAGGAATGAACGCAAGTTCATTACTTCGTTTCCGTATTACCTTCACCCCGCGGTCGTGAGCTATTTCGATTCACAATGGTTGAAAGATGATCATTTCGCATGGATTGCGCTCGGCGAGGATCGAATGATATGATATGATATGATATGATATTTATTTGCCTTAAAAGCCCAAGGGCCATAACAAACAAACAAAAATAAATGCACATAAATACAAAAGAACTGACACACTACAATTTAACACTAAACCCCACCCAAACACTTTTCCCTGTGTAGACTGGCCACTCTGAGGAACCTCGCCAGGTTTCTTATACTAAGAAAAGTCCTACACCGCATAACTTTCAACAGCCACTCCCTCCCATGAATCCCTCCCTTAAAAATTTCCTTCCTCAAATCCTCTAACTCATCGCAACCACACATAAAATGAATAAGATCCTCATCTCCTTCGCCGCACATTGGACAAAAGTAAGGAACAGATTTCTCCCTAACACTACCCAAATATTTACGTCTTTCACCAAGTGGCAGACTATCTGCCCTTAAATTTATAATTAATTCATTTCCTCTTTATTTAAACCCGCTTTAAAATAAATTTCTTCTCCCCAAATCTCTTTAGCCTCTGCATACAAACTTAACGATCTACTATCTCTTATCCTAGCTGACCAAACTTGGATTTCTTGGTCAAATAACCTACTTCTCACTTCTTTCGACACATATCCTAGCTCTCTCCCCGGAGCCTCCCCACCATTCCACATATACCCTATCCCACAACTATCTAATATTGAACGAATCTGGAAAGTCCAAGATTCACATGTTTCATCCTTAAATGACTCCAAATACGCCTCTTTCAATATTCTCTCACCCGGCAAACTTAATACTTTTTCCCAATACTTAATCATTTTTACTAATCTAAAACTTTTCATCGACCTTAAGCCTAAATCCCCCCTAACCACCAACCCATAGTTTTATTTCTTAGACCTAGTGCTCTTCTAATGTAACTTAACTGTAACTGTTCTAACTTAACCCCCTGACAAAAACCCCATATTTCGGCCGCATAATGGACTGCCGGGAACACTTTCATATTGAAAATATCCTTAAATACTTTCAAATTACAACTCCTTTTTATATCACTTCTAAGTACCATATTTACACACCGTTTACCTCTAGGTACACGAAATTCTACATGCTTAGACATTTTTCCGTTTGCGCTAAACTTGCATCCAAGATACATCCATTCCTCCTTCACCTTCAAGTTTCTCCCACCATACGTAGATACTACATTGTCTTCAATTTTTCCTCCTTTTCTAAATACCACCACCACAGTTTTATCCGTGTTCACTTCCAATTTTTTAACACATAAATACTCTTCTAATAGATCAAGTTTCTCCGGACTTTCCGCAACCAGGACCATATCATCCGCAAACAGAAGAACACACAATTTTACAAGATTTAGGGTTACCATTGGAGCTCCTCGTCCCTCCATATACCCTTCAATATCGTTCAAAAATAGGGCGAATAGCTTCGGTGATAGGGTGCAGCCTTGTTTAACTCCAATAAACGATCTTGCACTCCTTGAAAATTTTCCCATCACCCTTACCACACAAGCCACCACCTTATACATTTCTACTATAATCAAAACAAATGCTGCCGGTAAACCAATCCTTATTAAGTACTCCACCAACAACGCTCTACTAACGTTGTCAAAAGCCCCCTTTAGATCAACAAAAGCTACATAGAACTTTCCACCTCTATTTTTCAAATATTTGTTCACCAACACCTTTAAAACGAAAATCTGGTCTAAAGTACTAAACCCCTGTCTAAATCCTGCCTGGATACTACTTAATATATTTTTCTTACCCAACCACTCTCTTAGCCTGTTATCAACAATCCTGCTATAAATATTACTAATACTATTTCCTAGATGAATACCTCTGTAATTACTGTGCTTCTCCTTATCATCCTTCTTAAAAAGAGGAATCATTATGGACGTCTCCCATTGACTAGGCCGTGATGCTTTTTCCACTAAGCGTATGCTTTAACCCATTTCCATAACTTCGTGGGGACGCCGTCAACCCCTGGGGCTGATCCTCCCTGCATTCCCTTTAAATATTGCCAAACTTCATCGCTTGAAACACTCTCCGTCAACTTCGAATCAATTTCGTCAACAGGGAATAATGTCTGGCTCCTAAACAAAATACTCAAATTCTCCAACTCTTCTTGCTGGCTCCTTGATTCTGAATCCTTTGCTTCCAACACATCAGGCCACGACTCAGCAGGTGGTGTTCGGGTATCATCTGGCGTGTGTAATGACTATTTTACCAACTTCCAAAATTCCTTACTATCCATTTTTCCTACACTTATCTTCCAAGTCCTTCACTTTACCTACCTCTGACACTAATTTTTTCCTAGCTAACATTCTCTTATATACTATCCTAACACCACGATATTCTTCTAACTTACCTTTTACATCTTCTAAATTACAACTGCCATTGACTCTACTTAACGCCGCCACCACTTCCTCACGCTTCCTCCTACATTCCTCATCAAAATATTCCTTACCCTTTTTTCTCTCTACCTTCTTATGACTTGGTACTAAATCCGCCAAGTACGTGAAGTAGCTTTGTTTATGAACAATCGGCAAGTTGGACTTGGTGGTGTGGTCAGTGCTTGCGGTGTAGGGTAGTGTCGGTGTTCTCAAAGCAGTTAGATTTTTTTCTAGCATTTTAACAGGCTTATGATTGATTGTGATCGGTTGAACTTTGCGCACGAGTGAAAAAGACTGGTGTTTATTGGACAAATTCAGGTGGAACCCACATATTAATTATACCTTGTGCAAACAGTGATTCCAGCGCGCAGTACCGCTGACATCTTAATTATGTTATTTATTTATTGAGGTTGTTTTGTGTAGGACATGTGCTAGGGGGTGGTGTTGCGGCGAACCGGTTCGGTTCTTTGATAGGAGGGAGGTGTAACCCATATCTAAAAGGAATGAACGCAAGTTCATTACTTCGTTTCCGTATTACCTTCACCCCGCGGTCGTGAGCTATTTCGATTCACAATGGTTGAAAGATGATCATTTCGCATGGATTGCGCTCGGCGAGGATCGAATGATATGATATGATATGATATGATATTTATTTGCCTTAAAAGCCCAAGGGCCATAACAAACAAACAAAAATAAATGCACATAAATACAAAAGAACTGACACACTACAATTTAACACTAAACCCCACCCAAACACTTTTCCCTGTGTAGACTGGCCACTCTGAGGAACCTCGCCAGGTTTCTTATACTAAGAAAAGTCCTACACCGCATAACTTTCAACAGCCACTCCCTCCCATGAATCCCTCCCTTAAAAATTTCCTTCCTCAAATCCTCTAACTCATCGCAACCACACATAAAATGAATAAGATCCTCATCTCCTTCGCCGCACATTGGACAAAAGTAAGGAACAGATTTCTCCCTAACACTACCCAAATATTTACGTCTTTCACCAAGTGGCAGACTATCTGCCCTTAAATTTATAATTAATTCATTTCCTCTTTATTTAAACCCGCTTTAAAATAAATTTCTTCTCCCCAAATCTCTTTAGCCTCTGCATACAAACTTAACGATCTACTATCTCTTATCCTAGCTGACCAAACTTGGATTTCTTGGTCAAATAACCTACTTCTCACTTCTTTCGACACATATCCTAGCTCTCTCCCCGGAGCCTCCCCACCATTCCACATATACCCTATCCCACAACTATCTAATATTGAACGAATCTGGAAAGTCCAAGATTCACATGTTTCATCCTTAAATGACTCCAAATACGCCTCTTTCAATATTCTCTCACCCGGCAAACTTAATACTTTTTCCCAATACTTAATCATTTTTACTAATCTAAAACTTTTCATCGACCTTAAGCCTAAATCCCCCCTAACCACCAACCCATAGTTTTATTTCTTAGACCTAGTGCTCTTCTAATGTAACTTAACTGTAACTGTTCTAACTTAACCCCCTGACAAAAACCCCATATTTCGGCCGCATAATGGACTGCCGGGAACACTTTCATATTGAAAATATCCTTAAATACTTTCAAATTACAACTCCTTTTTATATCACTTCTAAGTACCATATTTACACACCGTTTACCTCTAGGTACACGAAATTCTACATGCTTAGACATTTTTCCGTTTGCGCTAAACTTGCATCCAAGATACATCCATTCCTCCTTCACCTTCAAGTTTCTCCCACCATACGTAGATACTACATTGTCTTCAATTTTTCCTCCTTTTCTAAATACCACCACCACAGTTTTATCCGTGTTCACTTCCAATTTTTTAACACATAAATACTCTTCTAATAGATCAAGTTTCTCCGGACTTTCCGCAACCAGGACCATATCATCCGCAAACAGAAGAACACACAATTTTACAAGATTTAGGGTTACCATTGGAGCTCCTCGTCCCTCCATATACCCTTCAATATCGTTCAAAAATAGGGCGAATAGCTTCGGTGATAGGGTGCAGCCTTGTTTAACTCCAATAAACGATCTTGCACTCCTTGAAAATTTTCCCATCACCCTTACCACACAAGCCACCACCTTATACATTTCTACTATAATCAAAACAAATGCTGCCGGTAAACCAATCCTTATTAAGTACTCCACCAACAACGCTCTACTAACGTTGTCAAAAGCCCCCTTTAGATCAACAAAAGCTACATAGAACTTTCCACCTCTATTTTTCAAATATTTGTTCACCAACACCTTTAAAACGAAAATCTGGTCTAAAGTACTAAACCCCTGTCTAAATCCTGCCTGGATACTACTTAATATATTTTTCTTACCCAACCACTCTCTTAGCCTGTTATCAACAATCCTGCTATAAATATTACTAATACTATTTCCTAGATGAATACCTCTGTAATTACTGTGCTTCTCCTTATCATCCTTCTTAAAAAGAGGAATCATTATGGACGTCTCCCATTGACTAGGCCGTGATGCTTTTTCCACTAAGCGTATGCTTTAACCCATTTCCATAACTTCGTGGGGACGCCGTCAACCCCTGGGGCTGATCCTCCCTGCATTCCCTTTAAATATTGCCAAACTTCATCGCTTGAAACACTCTCCGTCAACTTCGAATCAATTTCGTCAACAGGGAATAATGTCTGGCTCCTAAACAAAATACTCAAATTCTCCAACTCTTCTTGCTGGCTCCTTGATTCTGAATCCTTTGCTTCCAACACATCAGGCCACGACTCAGCAGGTGGTGTTCGGGTATCATCTGGGGTGTGTAATGACTATTTTACCAACTTCCAAAATTCCTTACTATCCATTTTTCCTACACTTATCTTCCAAGTCCTTCACTTTACCTACCTCTGACACTAATTTTTTCCTAGCTAACATTCTCTTATATACTATCCTAACACCACGATATTCTTCTAACTTACCTTTTACATCTTCTAAATTACAACTGCCATTGACTCTACTTAACGCCGCCACCACTTCCTCACGCTTCCTCCTACATTCCTCATCAAAATATTCCTTACCCTTTTTTCTCTCTACCTTCTTATGACTTGGTACTAAATCCGCCACCTTGTGAACAACACTTACTAGCTGACCTATTGCTCCCTCCACATTTTTCTGTCTTACCATATCCATACATACATTCAATTTACTTTCTATTTCTGGACCACCTAGCCTTTCTACAAAAATCTTTTCCATAGCCCGATCTAACTTAATAGGTCGCTTTACTACCTCCGTTCCTCTATCATAACAACCAATTACCCTATGAGCCAAAATAGGCCTCGGCCTCCTACTCGACTCAATGTCTAGCCTAATGGGTATATGATCAGAACCCGTAACATCTAGCGTCCTAAAGTCGACACACAGGCGCCAAAGAGATATGTCAACCAACACATAATCAACCACACTAGGCAAACCTCCCGAAAAGCAGTAAATCTTCCCCTTACCTGTTGATCCACCCCAATTCTTCCATTTACTATTACTAATTTTTCCATTCCCACAAATTCTCATAAATGTCTCCCCCAATTATTAATTCTACGGTTCTGGTCCTTACTTTTTCTCAACCCTAACTCACTAATTTCTTGAAAATCAACATCATTAATCCCGACCTGGCTCGGCCCCTCAGATTGTCCAACTACCTCATAATCACCACCTTCTTCACGTGTATACGCATTAAAATTCCCCAACACAATTAAATGATGGTTTCGGAAATTCTTCCTATGCGACGACATCTCCGAACGCAAAATATCCCAGACATATCCCCCCGAATAACTGCTCCCCTCCGGCGGCAAATAAACACTACATAATAACAAACGCAACGATTTCAACTTCACACGGACCCGCACTATGTTAAAACACTTTCAAAAACATTATTTCTCAAAGCTAGAGCTGCACCTCCATATAATCTACCATTCTTACTTCTTTTCCTGCTCACACTAAAACATTCATAATCATCAGGCCTAACTGATAACGATTCATCACTCCACGTTTCTACCAGGCTTATAACATCGCTAGCCCCACATCGGCACAAATCATCAAATTTCTTTTGGGAATAACCTTGAATGTTCCAATGTAAGAAAGACAGTACACTCATCCCATCTCTCTGGTAATCCTGGGTGTCCTCCTATGGCTCGGGAATAAACGGACTTTGTACCTTGTATGGGCCTCCTTTTCTGACAGTCACATTCCCTCTTCTCGCTGACGGGTGATCCTGCGGGCTCTCACTGGCGTCTCGTTTTCTAGCTGACCTGGTATCGCCAGAACTTTCTATTGCCGGGCCTGCTCTAGGCCCCAAAAACACGCTGTCAGCCGAACCATAATTCGTTTGGTTTGTAGCGCTACTAAGCACACTAGCAATGCTTACGTCACTCAAACTTCTTTGCCTTACCTCAGGCCCAACAACACTTTCTGGCATTACAGATACGCGTGAACGGGGGGCACTGAATCTACGACCTTCTTTCCAAACCACTTTATCTTCTGTGCTTCTATACACGTATTCCACCCCCTCAACAATCAGCATGGTTCCTCTAAGCTTTAATTCTCTTCCTTCTCTGATCGCTTGATTTAGTAGTACTTTCAGTTTGCTTCTAATTACCCGTTCCTCTGGTGTAAAGTCCTTCGATACTGAAATACCGAATGGGCGGAGCTTGAACGCCTTACCGAGTAGCTTTTCTTTCAGCACTCTGTTTGAGAATCTGACCAGCACTCCAGCAGTGGCTTCGGATCAGAGCAAACTAACTCTAGAGAGTACCGCGCAAAATTTGAAAAAGTGACACAGAGTCAATCGCAGCGACACTAGCTCCGCTAGCGGGCCTGAACATCCCTACTGAAACCCGATCAGTCGTTAACGAGTGCTGGATCTGATCACTTCACAGGAGAAATTGTCGTGATATAGTGCAGTAGAGCAATGGGATATGAAAAAGAAAAATATGTGTGTGTTGTGGTGGTGTATAAGCCTGGCGTGGTTATGTGTAGCGGGCGAGCATGACATTGGCTACTGGTTTGTGGATGTTAATACACCGAGTCTTTTCGAAGGCGATAACCGGTTCGTAGGTCAATAACTAATCAAAGGTTTATTACTTACATTCAATTCAGCATACAACACTTGCACTATAGAGCTAGTTGGAAGGAGGCTATGCCCCAAGTCGAACTGACTTGCTAACTGGGAAGCTGGGTCTTTTTACCCTGCTTTCCCCTAGCCGTAGGGAGCATGCCCGAACTCGTTTCTAGCTTTAGGAAGCATGCTCGAACTCGTTTCTGATAGTTCATTGGAGGAAAGATACCTTACAGGATAGTTCATTGGTGGAACGGTACTTTACAGGATGGCTAGAAGTTAGCTAGGATAAAGAGGAACGGAAACCAAGAGATTGTTCAAAAGCTATTGAATCTTATTTGATGATAACTGTATCCTCACATTACGTCCTCCCTCTGAAAAAATCGAGCTCCCGCGAGATAAAAAAAAGTTTTCACTTCAACTTTAAGCATTAAGAAATGAAATACATTAATGATAGCTTGCCTTCAGAATTATAATATTTACACGAACTTTAAGTTGATCAATAACAATTTTTCTCTTACTGTAGATATCTGAAAATACTTCTAATCTTTTTTTTTCTGTTTTTACAGTTTTCTTGTTTAGGATTTTTTTGCTTCGGGCACAAATACACATACCACATAGATTAAACAAATAACACTGTACGATGCATCAATAGACGACTTCACTGTACAAAGTCACAATTCTACTTTATAATTGTCTTTCAGAACAACTTCCCGACAGTTGCTCAGTTATGTCTAGATATGACTTCACTAAAATAAGTGTTCAGGGGTATGACCGCTTACATTTCTTTGGTCATTATTCTGTCACTGTCGGCAATACTAACGTCACCGAATAAGTGTTCACGTTATGCCTGCTTGCATTCCAAGTTACCACTGTTAGCTATTCTGCAGTGCTAGGCACAGAGCTGTCACATACGGTTATATCCATCCATAAACCGTAATACACAAAGTTTCAGCCACTGTTCAAAGTTTAAATCACTTTTATCACGTCATCACTATCATCAATCCGTGTAGATGCGACTCGTGACCAGCTTCTTCTTGGTTCTTTGGCTAAAATCGAACCGACATCTTCTTCTTAATAGGATGATCAAACGAAGTAGTAGTCTGCTGGCAGGTCAGTGGGTTCTGGACCTCGTGTCAGCATGTAGACTTGTCTGGCGTTTGTGGGACTTTTTGTTTTAACCAGTATTTTGTTCCCTTATTTGGCGGGTTTATGTCGCGGAGTCTTTTATTTACATGAGCTTTGGCTACGTATATCGTTTTGACGTGCCAACACCTATTAGAGCATCATAATAGATAGATAGATAAGTGTATTTAAAAAGCCCAAGGGCCATATACACAAAAAAAACAACAACAAAATATAACTTAAACAATCAGACTCCTTCTTAACTCTAAACATTTATATATATACACGCCTACTCTAGTAATTACGGTAGGGTTAATATTAGTCAAAATTTCAGGAAGCGACAAATTTATACCTTCTAGATACATTTTTCTTAACTCAGAAAGCTTCGGGCATCTGCGGAGAAAATGGTCCAAATTTTCTTCCTCCTCCTCACAAAGTGGACAAACATACCTCCCAACAGGAGCCAAACTACCTCTCTCAAAAACCTTCTGCCTGCTCTGAATTGGAAGGCAGTTTGCCCTTAATTGGATCCACCGCCTTAAAACATTCCCGGGTAGATTAAACTTAAAATAAACTTCCTCTCCAAAACAAACTTTAACCACTTGATAAAAACTTAATGTTATAGAACTATTAACAATACTCTGCCAACACTGGATTTCCTGTCCCTCTAAAACCATTCTAATCTGACGTTCTAAATCTTTTGGCAGATCAACACATCCAACACCTTCATTCCATACATATGGCATTCCTGCTCGCTCCAGTATTAGTTTTATTTGGGATGGCCAAGAATGTTTCAAACCAGTCTTCAACATCTCATCATAAGCCAACCTAGCTAGTCTATCCTTACTCATTTTTATAATCTTTAACCATAATCTAAGCATCAGGATAGACCTACGTAATTTTAAAGAAAATAAACCTATATCACCTTTCAAAATTTGAGAATGGGTTGTCACATGTAACCCATATACTCTTTTATAATACTGAAGTTGGAGCGACTCTAGTTGTTTTGCCACCTCTCCGCCCCATATCTCTGCTCCATATTCTAAAATTGGCAAAACTTTTGTATTAAATATTCTTTTATGCATTTTAAGGTTTTTTATACCCATAATTGTCTGATTACGAAAAATCGCTGACATGGCTGCTTTACCTCTATTAATCACTTCATCAATATGGGGTTTAAAACTTCCGTTGTCGCTTAATACGAATCCAAGATATCTTATTCTCTTAGCGACCTTCAGTTCTTCATTATTGAAAAAGAATTTACAATTTTCTAAACCGTTAGTTTTTCTTTTTTTGAAAATCATTACCTCACTCTTCTTAACGTTCAACTTAAATTTTTTCATCGCCAAATACTCACCTATCAAATTTAAAAGCGTCTGCAAATCTTCAGGCGTTTTGGCAACCACTGCAAGGTCGTCCGCAAACAGCAGCACTGAAAACTTTCTACTTCCAAGACTTACCGTTGGAGCCCATCTTTTCTCAAGAAAATCCACAATATCATTAATAAAAATATTAAATAGTCTTGGGGATAAAGTGCTACCCTGTTTTACACCTCGCATAATAGTAAATTGCCTGGATATACTACTACCAACTTGAACTACACCTTTTACGCAAACATACATACTAACTATTAAACTTACAAATGAATTAGGTAGACCAATTCTAACTAGAGCATCTTTCAATAATTCTCTATCTAAACTATCGAATGCCTTATGCTATCGAATGCATAGTATTATGTTTTGTCTCCGGAATAAGGGTTTGCTTTACATGATAGTCTTGTCGTTCATTTTTTTACTCCAGCTGGCATTGAAGGCTACTTTCATTTCATTCAGTTTTACCCCACAAGAAATTTCCTGGTAAAACAATCGTTTTTTTTTCACCTTCTATTGAGCTCCGATTTTTGTAAATTTGCTGCTCGCTGCTCGCGTATCTCTCTCTCTCAGTATTGATTTCTTTTGTCCGATTTTGTTCGCGGCTCGACTCCCCTCTAAAGATGTGACAATATTGCGAATTTTATGTCTTTTTGCCAATGGGGAATCGGTTTCCTCTGCGTTCCCCTCTAGTAGATAGTTGGGAGTTCACTCGTTCTGTTGCTTTTCCTAATTGTTGCTAATGTTAGGATATTTTTCGTATTGGTTTTTTACCAGTATGCTAACATCGGCATTTCAGTTAGGTAAGTAATCCGATTTCCACCTTATTCTTTTCGCATAGCCCTATATTTACCTCACAGTTCTGCCACTATTAAATATTTCGTGATATGGCCCATTGTCCTCTTTTCTTGATTGGATATAATGTTGCCTCTTGTCGATTTTTAAAGTTTATATTTCGTATTTACAAGGATTCATTCTTATGATTTGTTTCACTCCCGTAAATATATTTTATTTCTCTTTTTGCCATTTCTTGTTCTCTTATTTGTAAGTACTGTTTTGTTATTCGACAGTATATTTTATTTCGATTTTTTTCCAGTTCCTGATTTTATAATATTATGGACACATTCAAGAAAATAAATGTAGACTTGCACGACCAATTGAGCGACAGTTCATGACGCTGCTGCTCATTGGGCGCGTAAAATTTGAAATTTTAGTAGTTCGTTAAGGTTTTATTAATATTGTTCTTAAAAAATGTTATGCGTTTCGTTATTTCTTGGGTTTTTTTTACATTTTTGTCGGTGGCAATCTAGGTGGTATTTTTTGTATTATTCCTGAGTTTTCACACGGGCTAGTGTTCCATGTCTTCCCTTAATTTCCCTTAGTGTCGACAAATTAGTATGTCGTTACGTTTCGAACAAGTGGCAAATCATTGTGGTTTATCGGCTTTTTTTTTCGTTGGCATCCTTATTTTATCTTCTGATCGAGGCAGTGCTACCTTTTACGAGCTATCTTTTGGTTGATTTATCCTGTTCCGTTTCCTTGTTTTATGAACCGCTCGTAGTTTTCTGTTAGGCTACAGTCTGGTTAAGGAGGTTTTATACTGCGGAGCTCATTAGTTTTCGTCTTTTGATCTTGGTTTCCCATAACTACCGCCGGTTATTAATTTCGTCGATGGCGAGGTTAAAGGTTAAGTCGGTTAGGTGGTTTAGATATTCTGCCTGATCGCGTTTTCGTACCCACAATTTCATTGCTTGGCATTCTACCCGTAGCTTGGTCTCGGAATGTGTTAGGGTCCCTGGCGGTCGGCTCCGAGGGGCCTGGTATTGGTTCCTCGTATTGCTTTTTTGGAGCTTTCTCGGTTTTCTCAAAGCTGTCCGTTATTAGCCGCTTTTTGGGTCTTCCTAGGTCAGGATCTCTAGAAGAAGAAGTAGTTGGGATATCTTCCCAAACTTGTGATCGGCGGACTCGAACGGGTTTGGCTTTCATAGTAAGCATTTTTGCTTGTTTTGAAGCCGATATTTTTGGAGCTGTGAATCGGTAGGTTTCAGTGGGAGATTTATTTATTCTCCTCCTCCTTGGTCCCGGCTCATTTGGATTAAACACATATTCGGTTGGTATTTCCGGCTCAGGCTCTCTTACCATTTCTGGTGCTTGGTAATTTGGAGCAAAGGGGTTTAAGGTCTGCCATTGAATCGGCTCTTCAGTTTTTATTGTTGGGGACCTAGTGGCAGATTCCGGTACTTTATACTCCGGAGCAAATGGATTTAGTTTTTGTTGTTTATCTCTCTTGTATTCCTGCAACAGCTCTGTAGGGGAAACCAGCATGTATTTTCGGGATTCGGCTATTTCCGGTCTCATTTTCCAGTGATCATATTTTTCGGGAGTGTCAAAACCTTGCCATTTTTTTTCAAAAGGTAGGGTCGTGGGCAGGATAGCTTGGTCTAAAGTTTTGCTCTCTCCTTCGTCTTCACTCAATGGATATGCGTCAGTAGGTGAAAGGCGGTAAAAATGCCGTGAAGAATTCAGTTTTGTTTTTACTTTCTCGGGTAGTTCATAATTTATTTCCGGGGAAGGAGTTCTAAAGTACAGAATTCCTATGTCTGTCGGGTGATTGAGATGGATGGGCGAAATATTTTCTTCTACCATTAAATCCGGTTGGTTTCTTCCGCGTTTTGGGCTAGAAATGCGCAAAGGGAAGAACTGCATTTGATTTTGTTGTGGCTGTAAGAAACTCGGGATTTCGATATCTGAATCAAACTGCAAACTGGGGTAACCGTCGGGGTCAGGTGGAGAACTTGCGCGTGATTGGAAAACCTGTGGTTGGTTGTTCGGCATAACCGCGACATTGCTCCCAGTTAATGGTGCTCCTGAACTGGCATAATCATTAAAGTCATTGTCGTCGAAAATTGTAGGCAAAAACAGGTGATGCGGTTTCATGTTTCTCAAGCGGTTTGCTAATATCGGACCTTTCTCGAATAGGGAGGAGTTTTCGCCTGTGTTTTCCGGTAAGGGCTCCGTTGTCCATGGGCTTTTTTGATGCGCCTTTTTTAGACGGTTGTGGTGAGCGAGGTAAGGTTTACCGGTTTCCGTGTGTCTCAGTTGGTAAGTTAAGTTATTTTTCTCTCTTTTTTCAACACGGTAAGGTCCCTTGTATCTGTCTGCCAGCTTTCCATCTTTTTGGATTTCCATAAATACTAGGTCACCCGGTTCATAGGTGTGGAAATTACGGGCTTTCCTATTGTAGTATTCCGTATGGTTATTTTTCGATTTTTCGAGGTTTTTCCTTACAGTTTCGTAGCAGTAGCGCATTCTTGCGATTATCTCAGATTTAAAGTTCGTATCCACGTTGTAGAATTTACGGCATCCAAGTATTTCATTTATAGTTGTTTTGGGTTCCCTCAAGAAGAAAACATAATGGCTGGAATCACCTAGCGATTCTCTGTAGCTGGTATTTATGGCAAAAACTACCATTTGTAAGTATTTATCCCAGCTTGTTGGATCGTCCCGGCAAACTATGGCCAGACTGTCCGCGAGTGTGGAGTGGAATCTTTCTATCGGGTTTGCTTTCGGATTTGCTGCGCTTGTCAGTAAGCGAGTGACGCCTGGGATTTTAAAGAGCTCCGCGTTCAGTGAATGTAGGAAGTTGGTGCCTCTGTCCGACAGGATTGCCGAAGGAAAACCATATTTACAAAACAACTGTTCTACTAGGGCCTCCGCAATATCTGATGCTTTTTCTCCGTAAAGTGGAAAGGCGAACAAGAATTTTGAAAACATGTCAATGACTGTCAACACTGCCTTGTATCCGCGTTCTGAGGGGGTTCCGGCTTTCCAGATATCCATGCTTAGGATTTCGTAAGGTCTATTTGGGGTTGGGGCTTTGCCAAGAATTTGGATTGGTCTGGTGGGAGTCAACTTTCTTAGGTTACAGCCTGTGCAAGCTAGGATGTATTCCTTTACCTTGCTGTAAGCACCGGGCCGATAAAATTCTTCCTTGAATTTATGATAGGTTTTTGCCAGTCCCAAGTGAGCTAATTCTTTGTCATGAATTTGTTTGATAGCTTCTGCAAGTAGGATTAGTGGCAACACCGGTATCATTTTGATCTCCGCTGATTTGTAGGGTTGCGGTGGCGTATAATATCCGCATAGCACACCACTTTCATCAACGATAAATTGGTCGACGTCTTTTTCAAAGGATTTCAGGTCGAATGGCAAGGTAATTAAGGACTCTACCCGGTCGATTAGGTTTTTGCAGAAATAATCGGACTGTTGGAATTTTCGCAAGTTTTCCGGGCGCAGGGGCGATCTTTTTTCTAGCACGGAAATGTCAAGTGAATCATCAGTATTTGAGCGGGTGGTCAAGCTTTTGAGATAAGCGATCTGAACTGGGGTAAGGTTTTCGGAAGCAGAAGTTTTTTCTTTTGCCGGTTTTTGGGTCTTAGTCGTTTTTTGGCATTTCTTCGATGGCAATTTTGGTCCTGCCGCATTAACGGCTGGTACAGCTTCCGTTCGTTTCTCCGAGTCCAAGATATCAAGCATGTTCTGCAGTTCCGTCAGGGAAAAAGTTTGAGGTTTCTCTTTTGGTGTTTCAGATTCACAGGAAAGTCGCGAAAGAAAATCCGGAATTCGGTTGAATTTTCCTGGTAAATAAACAATTTCGTAGTCATACTGACTGAGCGTTAAGACCCATCGAGTTATTCTTGAGTTTTTTGGTTCACGCAGGCACTGAAGGTACTGCAATGGTTTGTGGTCCGAGTAGATTTTTATCTTTTTACCTAGTATATAGTGCTTCCAGGTTTCTACGAACGAAATTATCGCTAAAAATTCTTTTTCCAGAACAGAGTAGCTGGTTTGAGCAGTATTTAGTGTTCAGGATCCATACTCAATGATCCGCTGACCTTTTCCATCAGGGTGATAAAGTATTGCTCCTATACAGTCTTTAGACGCGTCGGTCGCCATTTCTATTTCTAGCTCTGGTTGGTAGAGGGTTAGAACGGGTGCCGAGGTTAGAGCATTTTTCAGGGTTTCAATAGCCTGTATTTGTTCCGGTCCCATGGGAATTTCTGCTCCCTTTTTTAGCATATTAGTAAGGGGTAAGGCATGTTTGGAATAATTACGGATGAATTTCCGCAGGTATGACGTCATTCCCAGAAAAGCTCGCAGTTTGGTTATGTCAGTTATGGATTATGGGTCAAAATTTGTTATCGCGCTGATTTTTGCGGGATCTGGCAAAATTTGGCCCTCGCTAATCACATGGCCTAGGTACGATATTTTTCTTTTCAAAAAAAAGCATTTTGAAGCTTTTAGTTTCAGTCCGGCGTCATGAATTTTGGTCAGGGTTTGTCTGATAACTTCCTTGTGGCTTTCGAAGTCCTTGGAAAAAGCGCAGATATCATCCATGAATAAACAGATATTTTTGTTTAGTAATCCACGAAAAATTTTTAGCATAAGCTGGACAAAAATTCCTGGCGAAGTTTTTAGTCCGAACGGTAGTCTTTTGTACTGAAAGAGTCCCATGAATGGTACGGCAAATGCTAATTTTGGCCTATCTTGTTTCCTCACTTTGATTTGGTAGAAGGCCTGAAACAGGTCTAAAGTGCTGAAAATGCATGCACCTCCCATTGCTTGAAGATTATCTACCGTTAGTGGATTTGGATTGCTGTTGCCCTTTAAGACCGTATTTAGGCGTCGGAAATCTGTACACATGCGGAGCGAGCCATCTTTTTTTGAAACGAGCACCACTGGGAAAGACCAAGGCGAGGATGATTCCTCAATCAAATCGAGATCCATCATTTCATTTATTTTGCTTTCGACCCAAAATTTGTGCTGATGAGGCAGCTTGTATGGCGTATTGATATGGGTTCTGCATCACCAGTATCAATCGTGGCTTCTAACAAATTTGTACAGCCTATGTCCTTTTCGTCCCTAGCGAAGCTCCATCTGTGTTCCCAAAGTAAAGATCCGAATTCTTCTTTTTCTCTTTCATTTTTTGCTTCATTTAAATCAAACTGAGACAAAAATGCCTCTTTTGACATTCCGTAGTCCCCGTCTGAAATTTTGGTTTCGGGCTGGTCATTTTCCTGGATAGAGGCTATTACGTCCGGAATTAAAATTTCGTCTTGTCCGTCCGTAAAAATAGTAGCTGTGCCGATAGGTCCTGCCGGCAGTTTCACTGGGTGCTTTTGGCCATTCAGAATTTGTATTTTTCCCCGTCCATTTTCGGCCGATATGAGTTGGTCGTCAATTATGACTTTTGAGTAGCCTTCGAGTGGGAAACTTTCGATTATAAAATCGCCAGTAGCTCTACTGTCTGTACCCGAAATTTTGTTTATTAGTCTGATGCTCACGGTTGAATTGGTACCCGCGTAAATTGTAGTTCGTTTTTCCAGTATTACGAGCAATCGTTGGGGGTTGTCACATTTATTCTCCGCCTCCATTGGAGCAGCTGTGACATTTGCTATTAAGTAGAGTTCCGAACTGGTGATTTTGTTGGAAGGGTTGGTCTTCGGTTCGAAGCTCTTTTTATCAGTTGACGACTTGCTGCTTAATTTGGGGGTTGGCTGGTTGATCTTATTCAGCGCTTCAATTATTGACTGTATTTGCGCGTCTCTGTCTGGGATCTGGACACGTATAGTCTTGGGGAACGGGTTCCGAGTTTTACGACCGTCTGCTGGCGTTCCGCTTGCAGTTTTATTAGCTGTGTGGATGGTATTGATCGGAGTTCGCAAATTTCCTTTCCGGCAGTTCCCATAGCCATCGCTATAGATTTGTGGGGAAACTGTCTGTCGACCGAAGGGCGTCTGAAAGTCTTTTTTCCAGAAATTCGGATTATTTGGTCGGTCGAAGTTCGGTCGCTGAAAGTTTTGTGTATTTTGCTGATTTTTCCGGTAGACATTATTTACGAAGACTAAGGTTTTTTGGTGGTCTTTAAGCCTTTTTAGGGGTTTTGGTTTGTCTCGTCTCATATACACGCTGCTGATTCGATCAGTCTGCGCGTGATCTCTAAATTCCCTTGAAAAGTCAGATGTGAAATGCACAGTTTTATTCTCTGCATCTAGAAAAATACCATTTTCTCTCAGAAATGGAAATCCAAGGACGACTTTATAGGGAAGGTCAGAACATATTAAAAACTCGGTCGGCATAGTTCTCCCTCGAAATTTAACGTTCACATACGCTAATTCTCGAGCTTCGAGAGAGTGGCCTGTAATCGAGCTAAGTTGCCGAGTTACGGGTCGGACTTTGCGTCTTTCGTCCAGTTTAAATTTTTCAAAAATCTGATCTCAATAAACAACATGATGCACCTGAATCTACTAATGTTTTAGCTCTGACATTATTAAACGTGAAGCAATTTACAATCGGCAAGTCACAAAATTCATCAAATACTTCATTCAAATAATAAGCTCTCTGATTATTAGCATTATGCTGTCTACCTCGCTGCTGTCCAATGCTCTTGGTCCAGCAGCGAAAACCTCGTTTTTTGAAAAACTGCTGTAGTTGTATTGGGATCGGGGTATGGCCTTTCCCGAAAAATGGCTCCCTCTGTCGCTCGGATGCTGTCGCGAAAAATGTAGTCTTGTCTCCGGAGAATATTGATCGCGGCTCGGGCTCGGGAAAATTGGAGATTGCTGCTGGGAACGCATAAACGAAGGGAAGAATTCGTTTGGTCGGGGGCGGTTAAGGAAGACTGGGTATTCGGTTGGTGTTCGGTAAGCGACGTCCCACTCGCGTTTGAAGCAATTACGCTGAATGTGTCCCTCCTTGTTGCAATAATAGCAGATAATTGCCCTTCTGTTTGAGAAATTGTGTTCGTTTTGGGTCTTATAGGGGTTTCAGGTGACCGATCTCTGGTTGGGGTTTCGTAGACTGAAGGTGATGAGGATCTTGATCTAACCTTATCTGAAGTCACTACTGGTCCCGCTGCGTTGATTGATAATTTGCGGTGGGCCTTTACCAGATTTTCGATCGAGATTTCGTTTTCCACTGTTTCAATTGCAGCATCGAGGTTTTGAATTTGTCTGCTCACACAAATTTTAAACAGTCGTTCTGGTAAGCCGATCTTGAAATTTTCGAAAACCGCCCTTGTGAATGTTTCGTTTACAGTATCACCCAAGGTTACTGCTGTTTTGCGTCGGACTAAGTCTGCGTAGTCTCTGACTGACATGTGTGGAAGCAAGGTTGGTATGTCATATTTCAGTTTTTCGGACTCAGTTGTTTCTTTAAAATGTTGCCTGAATTTGTCCACAAATTGTTCGTAAGTCAGGGTGTTGGTCATTATTGTGGCTACATACTTTAGTGCGTTCCCTTTTAGTCTCAGTGGCAATATGTTTTTGAGGTTTGCCCATTCTGCGTCTCCACCCGTGTAGTTTATAATGTAGTCAAGGATTTGCAAAAGCTCGGATACGTCTGTGGTTCCATCAAATTCTGGAATATTTTTCAGCAGGTTGGTTTTCTGAGCTTTTTCTGATGCTCCATAAAAACGTTCTTCGGCTGTTGCCATTTTTCTCAGATTTTATTCCACGGGAAAAAACATCAGGGTATTTGATCACAAAAATCTCGTCCAAAAATCCAAAAATCACATGTAATCGGGTATTTATGGGTTTATTTTCATCGTTAAAAAAAAGGTTGCTTCATGGGGTGTTTAATTCATGGTAAAATATCATCGTTAAACATTGGTGTTTGATTCGTGGCGTTACGCATTATGTGGGTATTGAATATTATATATCATCATGTGGTATTAGTTATTGACCGCGCATGTCACCAAATATGAAAAAGAAAAATATGTGTGTGTTGTGGTGGTGTATAATCCTAGCGTGGTTATGTGTAGCGGGCGAGCATGTCATTGGCTACTGGTTTGTGGATGTTAATACACCGAGTCTTTTCGAAGGCGATAACCGGTTCGTCGGTCAATAACTAATCAAAGGTTTATTACTTACATTCAATTCAGCATACAACACTTGCACTATAGAGCTAGTTGGAAGGAGGCTATGCCCCAAGTCGAACTGACTTGCTAACTGGGAAGCTGGGTCTTTTTACCCTGCTTTCCCCTAGCCGTAGGGAGCATGCCCGAACTCGTTTCTAGCTTTAGGAAGCATGCTCGAACTCGTTTCTGATAGTTCATTGGAGGAAAGATACCTTACAGGATAGTTCATTGGAGGAACGATACTTTACAGGATGGCTAGAAGTTAGTTAGGATAAAGAGGAACGGAAACCAAGAGATTGTTTAAAAGCTATTGAAACTTATTTGATGATAACTGTATCCTCACAGGGAGTTGCTTGTTTGGAAAAAAACATGGGAAGACGGTGATTGGTATAAGGGTTGCAAAACAACTCTAAGTAACAGTTGTGCGAAGCTAAAATGTCAGGGACCCAATTAAACTAACAAAATATTGAGTTGTGCGGAACTTTAGAACGGGTGATCGGATTCAAACGAAACTTAATAACTGAAGAAAAGACATGTCGCTGATGTTCCATTTCAAGTCTGGACCGGATTAGACAGATGTGGGGGATGTAGGGGGAGACTGGAAATCTCATGAAACATTTAGACTGGAGGGATATCGGAACTTGTTGTTGGGAAGAACAAGCATTGGCTCTAGGTAAACCGTGTACACAATCGGAATGGATCTGGACACTTTGGGGGGGGGGTCGAGGGGTCTTTAGTCGAAAACCATCTTCGATGTCATAATCGTTGATTCCTACGTCAGGTAGGATCCTCGTCAAAACTGCAATAAAGTCTAAACGTAGAGATGTGTTTTGATTCATAGGGGCTAGACCATAAAATACTAGATTAGACCGCCGACGTTCTTGGTCAAATGCTGCCGGCCGACGTTCGTAGCTATCCAATCGAGCGTTCTGCTCGTTAATACACAGTGAGCAATTATCCACATCACTCTGGAGGCTCGTTTTTAGTCCCAAAAAATCGTTCCTTAGCCCTTCAACTAGTGCTGGGAGCGGGAGGAGAGCACTGATGCTCTGTTGGACGCTCTTCTTGATGCTCTCATTCAACTTGAGCCAAAACGCATCTTCTTGATTAATGGTTTCCATCTTAGAACATCTGATCAATCGAGAGGGACTAAAACTTACTCGCAAGGGGGGCGCAAAACGACCCCCACATACAAGAATAATCCAATCAGCAAAATTTCCAAGGAGCGACGCGTAAACGTTGATAGCGGACGCTACAGCCCCTCACGGTTTGAATGACCGAGGACGACTGGCAGTCAAGTTTGAGCTACCATCGAGACAGCATGAGCGCTGCATGAGTAGTGAGAGGACGCGGATTATCGGGCTGGTTATCGTTAATACGTTCTAGGGTAAATAGGTTACCACACCACATTCTTTTGTTGTTACCTCTCTGCCGTAACGTCATGTAATAAACCCATATTATTATTTGATTAAGCCAACAACCGCTCGGTTGGTTTGTCATTCGCTACCAGTTATTATTATTCCGATTATTACTTCTCAACTCAGCCAATTTTTGCTAGAAGTCAATGGCCCTGGGGAAATGCTGAAAACTACCAAAGCCGTGGACAAATTGTTGCAAGGAGAGCCTTGTTTTACGGTTTTCAGTTAGTTCTGAATTTTTGAAGATAAATTGTATTGAGAGATTCACAAATATTTGGACTTCAGACGGCTAATAGCACAAAAAACTACCAATGAAGGCGTCTTAATAGTACTTCTATCTAAAACTGAATCAGAAATGACTAACCACAGAGCCCTTTCTTGTCACCCCTATTTCAGTGCTTCTAGTTTTAACCTTGCCTCTTGAGGGGAGATCAATGAAGAATTTTTATTATGCATCTTTTGTCAACAATCCAGTAAAAACATACATACTAACCTGTGAATCGTACTTTCTCCGAGCCAGAATACATTTGAACCCACATGAAATCTGTGAAGAGCTGCAGTTGGCTAAACAGTTTTTTCCATCATCGGCTAGTACGTGGTTTTCTGGACAGGCACACTGACGACCTCCACCGGGCTTAAGGAGACACAGGACGCTGCATTTATCGTTGCCTCCACACGGGTTTTGAGGTACTAGAGAGATAATATTTTAATGACGTATTGCCTGAGACCATTAGTAAAAAGATGCAACAAACCAATACTAGCAGGAATGAATACAGTTTCAAAGACTGACTGTGCAGAAAAAGTAATAATCGGATTTGTTTTCTTTTCTTCTGCCTCCATTCAGACATCCAATAACGCAATCTGGGCTGGGTGTGCTTGACAACTGCCTGGAGCATTTTAGTCGACGCATGTTAGCCGAATGTAAAATGTCTGCTGCACTGGCATCTAGTGCTATCAGACGGTTTCAAGAATTATATTTATCTCGATTGCTTCATGTATGACCTCCGAGAGTGGTGTTGAGAGTCAGATGATGTAGTCGTCAATACATTATTTGGAGGAACTGGTAGAGGGCAAAATTCTTCACACTTTAATAGAGCCGTCTAAGCTGCGGACTTTGAGGATGTTGGGTAGTTCGTTAAAGTCGGGCGTCTTTGCTTCTGCGAGGCAGGAGCGGTTTGAAGTTCTTTCCCGAGTGAAAAAAAAGATAGAGCCAATTTAGTGCCAATGATCCTCTTGTCACGATACAAACCATGTATACGTGATTGGTCGTTGTTTTGTATTGGTTCAATGTGCGTCTAAAGTTGCTATCGCCTGATAGTTTTGTACCGTGCTGAATAGGTACCTGTCAATCATTACTGAAGCGGCTTTTGTAATCTGGTATGGGAAGAAAAAGGTTTCTGGCTCCGAGGGGGATCAAACCCTCGCCCATAGAGCCGCTTATGTTCTGAAGCAAAAATGTTGGCGGACCGAAGTGGGATCGAACCTGGGACCTCTGTGTCAGTAGCCAAGCATCGTACCACTTGACTGTACTGACTTGTTAAAAGGGCTGAATGTCACATCTATTGTGATTGCGGATCAAAATTATTTGACTTGCAGTTTTGGGAAATCGGTTGAAAAGGAAAAATCTTGGTACGACTGGTCCTTGAGTTATTACATGTTTGGATAGTCCGCCTTATGGCTGACTTCTCCGAGAAATTTTAAACAAATGTTCGGTTCTTTTTAAGTTATTCCCTCTTACTCCCGTCTGAAGATTTCCTCTAGATATCGTTGGGAGAAAATGCACGAAAATTACACTCCTATAGTCTTGCCGTTTTTTTTTTTTTCTAGACCAAAATCAAGGTGTTACTGCAAACTGCTTTGGCAGAAACTTCTGATAGGCGGCGTCACTTCTGAAATAGAAGTTTTTTTGCTTTTGCTTTTCCCTTTTCGGTTGTAGCTGTTACCGAGGGGTTGCCCACTCTCGGTTTTAGTGTAACTTACAGCAAGTGCCCGGTGCCGCGATGCCCGGTCGGTGCCGGCACCGGCTGAAACAAGCCGGCACCGATCTTTCGCGTGTTAAAACATCAAAATAAGCATTTTTTTTGAAGCGTTTGAAAGAAGGATCGCCTAATTTACTGTCGCACCGGTGCCGGTACCGCCTATTTCGGCTGGTGCCGGCCGGTGCCGGGAAAGGGTGTACAGCAGGTGCCGGAGAGTGGGTAACCCCTCGACTGTTACCTTTTTTGGAGATTTTCACCTTTATCCAAGTCGTCTTTGCTACTGTTTTTGCTTGTCTCTGCTTCCTTGATAAAGATTATATTTGTGACAGGCATTTGAAATTCAAAAATTGTGTTTACATCAATTTGATTGGATTTGGGATTAACTGACAATAACCGTGAGGCTAAAGCAAAAAGCGAGGGGTTGCCCACTCCCCGGCACCTGCTGTACACCCTTTCGTGGCACCGGCCGGCACCAGCGATATAGGCGGTGCCGGCACCGGTAACGACAATAAATTAGGCGATTCATCTTTCAAACGCTTCTAAAAATGCTTATTTTGATGTTTTAACACGTGACAGCCGGTGCCGGCTTGTTTCAGCCGGTGCCGGCACCGACCAGGCATCGCGGCACCGGGCACTTGCTGTACACTAAAATCGAGAGTGGGCAACCCCTCGGCAAAAAGGAGAGCGATCGGGAGAGCGTAACTTAGTCAACTACAGCGAATTCCTATCCGGACCAAAAGTTTGGAGTTTTTCGCAGGAAATAATTTCGAAGATCGAACACAAAGACATATAAGCTAGCGGTTTTCTGCAGTTTTCGAGTTCACAGTGTGTTGGCGAAACGTAACGTTGGCAAACCGTACAGACAACCATGCGGGCACAAGTTTGTAGTTTTTCCTGGACGCTATCAATATAAGGTTTGAAGCCAAGCTGACCATTCATTGCAAACAGAATGATGAAAACGAGATTTTCGGGGTTTCTTTTTGATCAGCTAAATTATCCCTCTAAGATGATGTGCGAGGGATAAAACAATTTCGGATATTTCGGCTGCACTTCCGGCAAACCGTCCTCAGCGAAAAAACAAACAAAAACTAAATCATAACAACCACAACAATACCAACAGGACAACGATGCGAAGCCAACAACAATAAAACGGCATGAAACTCAAAAACCAGAAAGAAACGGTGCGGATTAAAACGACATGCAGATAAAATAACGAATGATAAAAGTGCGTGTTAAAATGTGTTTGTACAAATCTGAGATTATTTACAATTAGAGTTCTGTGCAAATGTTTATATGTACACAATCTGCTTGGGAAAGCGCAGAAGCTTTCACCCAGAAAACGAAAAAATCCAACGAACCATCATTAAAAATTACCACCACTTCAATCAAACACTTCCACAGAACTGGCCACTAACGAGATTTGTGCGCGATTCGCGAAGTAGCCTCTTTGCTCTGCATGCCCTGAGGGTGCTTTTGGCTTAGTTATTTATTCAGCGCTTCGCGAATTCGGATCTTCGCAATACAAGCTGCTTGTCTAGTTGGTCGAGTATTAGTAGAAGGAATATTTGAAGTAATTGGTTGGTTTGGGGGAACGTAAGGTGGGGTTTGAGGGGGTCTTAGAAATGCGGCATCTTTTTCTAGAAATCTGTCGTACACTCGGTTTATGCGAAACTCTCCAGTATCTCTGTTTAGAGCTAGGTCCCTTATTTCGTGTTTTTTAATCTCAAACGCTTCACGGATCAACTGTCCCAAGCCTGTTTCTCTCCCTATTATTTTACTGTCATCAAAACGGATATTGTGATCAGGGTGATCATAAATGTGTTCCGCGAGAGCACTAGACAAATTCTCAGGTCTATTTTGATACCTAAGAGTTGTGTCTATGCTAGTTCTGTGCTCATGCAGGCGATCATACAGGTGCTGGTGCATCCTACCAATATACCATTTGTCGCACGAACATGGAATCTTATAAACCCCTTGGCAATTTGTCTCAGAAATCGGATCTTTACCAGAGTAAAGATAAGAAGACACCGTGTTTGAACTTTTGAAATATGCCGAAATGTTGTGAGGGGTAAGAATATTTTTGATTTTGTCTGTTAGTCCATGGACATAGGGAAGGGGCACATAGACCTTTTTCTCAGGTTCAGTGGTTGAAGGTGAAGGGGGATGACGAAACTTTTTGTTTTATCCCTCGCACATCATCTTAGAGGGATAATTTAGCTGATCAAAAAGAAACCCCGAAAATCTCGTTTTCATCATTCTGTTTGACGCTATCAATTTTCTGTAGTTTTCGAGTGCTCAGTGAGTTGGCACATGCGACACATTTCGGATCGTACCTAGAAAAATAGAAAAATAGGCATGTAAAGAATGGTTGGCTCGTGATTTTCCGTAGTTTCGATGTCACGGCAGGTGCATACACAGTTATTGTACGAAACCATTTAACATGCACCAGTTGTCTTCTGATGTCCTAGCAACTCCGCGACTGACACATGGGTAACAATCCCGCTCTTACCTAGGAACATATGCACATTAGCTAGGATTCGCTACAGTTTCACCGTGCACGATAGCACATATTCAAAGCTTCTCGAAGACGCATAGACCAGCACTCGGGAAATGCGAAGGACCTCAGAAACAATGCGAGCATGTGCTTTTTGGTATAGTTTTTCAATAATTCTCTGTCTTTTTTTTCACTCGGGTTGGCATGGGGTGAGAAGGCCTCAAACCCTATGACTGTCTAAATTTCCGGCAATTATAGCGATTCGAAACAATAGACAGAAAACACCGCTAAACAGACGAAAAAATCTAAGAGTTTCAAGAAAAATTAATATATTTTTTAGAAAAGGCTAGGCACAAGGTTTAATACAGGAATTAAGACAGGAATAAAATAATTAACACATATTAAGAATATCAGGGATTTCAGCATGCCGTTCATTCAAGCTTCCACTGGAGATTACGACGTATCGGTAGCAGATTCTAATGTATGTCCCCTGCAGAAATTTAAACGGCGTGCCACATTCATTTTTTTTTAAACCAGCTTTTTTCTGGCAAAATTCAACAGTTTCCCATACAAAATCTAGCTATTATGGTGGATCAAACTCCGAAATCTCAGGCCCCCTCAAGCTCAATTCCCGGCAGAGTGACACGTACCCTTCAGCTAAATAGAAAAAAATTTCTGACTTTAATTCTCCAAAATGAGGTGCCGTTCGACTAGACAGAGAATAGGCAACCACAGAAGACACTGCAGGTCACTTTTGTATTCCAAGTGAAAGTGCGGGATGCCTCTGACATAACAGAACTGTCAATGACCTTTATAACTCTTGTCTGCAAAGCCAAAAGTTGATACATGACAACGCTTCACCTCGACTCTTTCCAAAAAAGGTCGTGGCCATCCAGAATAAAATAAAACAAGGGAGATTTAGTCTGAATTGCCTGAACAAAAAAAAACCGAAAACGTTAGGCCTCCATCAAAGTTCTTCCAGCGCCAGCTTTTGCTTACACAAAATGACTACCTGTCTTATGCTAGAATGAACAGATTGCGTACAACCAGATAATATTGGAAGTTAAGTGCCGCAGGCAAAAACAAAAAACCTGTTTGCTTCAAAAATGGAACAGAACCAATTGCGTTCAAACGGTGCAAGACATGGTGAAAATCACGATACAATAATTGAACTATTGTCGTTCTGAAAAGGTAGAAAAATAAAACTGTCATTCTAACAAGCGCAAAACATACGATTGTCTCGTAAGATATGACTTGTAGAAAATCTCTACGTAAGTTACGTAAGCATACGACTAAGCAAAATTCTCGATCGAAAAGCTCCAAACGTACGTATGTTAAAGCTTATGACGGTCTCGTCATATAAGACTAGAAAATCTGTTGACAAAGTACGTCATCCGCAGATAAAATTCACACAATTTGGTTTCACTCTGGCAAGCTCAAAACATACTATTGTCATTCTGGAGAAACTCATAACAAACATCCGTGAAGCTTAAAAGCTCAAAAAATACTACTAGAAAAGCTCTTTGTAGCCATACGACTAGGAAAAAGGTTATTTGCTGTCAAATCCGTGTTTGGGGACTGCCTTAATTCAATCTAACAAGCTCAAAATGTACTAACCACGCACCACCTATCGAACCGCTATGGAGCTCCATTAGGACACAACACGGGTTAAAGGATGCCGAGAATCTGCAAAAAGATGCCGAGAATTCCCTACAGCCTGCTGAGATGCCCTACAGCCTGCTGAGAGCCGAAAGTGCCCCGGATTATGCCGAGAATCCAAGAAAAATTTGAAACCATAGAAAACAAATTAGGGTGCGAGAATTCTGAAAGAAATGCCGAGAATTGAAAATAACTTTTTCGTAAAGGATCGTAACGCTACATAAAGTTGACGGGAATCTGCAAGAAGTTGCCCATAATCCCCTTAAGCCGGCTGAATTACACGTAAATCTGCCGATCGTATCGGTAAGGATTCCGAGAGCGCCCCAGAATATGCTGAGAATCCACGAAAAATTTGAAACCCCAAAAAAACAGGGTGCCGAGAACTCTGAAAGAAATGCCGAGAATTGAAATAGCATTTTCGGAACGATACATAAAGTTGCCGAGAATATTTGCCGAGCATATAATCTGCCGGGCGTAAACTGAGGAATGCCGAGATTGTCGACAGGGATGCCCTGAATCCATGAAAAAACTTGCAACTGCGAAAATAAAATGCCGATGATTCTAGAAAAACTGCCGAGAACTGCAAACAACTCCACATAAATTTGCCGACCGAAAGTATCGTTAAGGATGGAGAGAATGCCCTGAAATATGCCGAGAATCCAAGAAAATTTTGAAATCACAAAATAAAAACAGGGTACCGAAAATTCAGAAAGATATGCCGGGAATTGAAAATAGCATTTTCGGAACGGTTCGTAAGTCGTAACGATACATAAAGTTGCCGAGGATCCCTTAGAACCTGCCAGGCATACACTCAGGAACGCCAAGAATGTAGAAAGGGATGACGAGAATCCACGAAAAATATGAATGTGATCAAATGATGAATATTTCTGAATCAGGCTGAAGGCCTGTGGGAGAAGACAGCTCAAGATTTTGGAGTGAAGGAAAGCCATGGACAGACGAATGCGATAATAAAAGGGCAGGGACCAGCGATGGTAGCCTCATTATCGCCTTATTTGCAACCTGCAAAATCAAAGAGGGCTGTAGCCAAAGGGGCCAAGGTCTAATTTTGCCAAGTAGTTCGCGGGGAGTTGGGCCTAATTTCGCAAAGACCTAAGTTCTCAGTCGACTCATCGCCGGGAATGCTATAAATGTCGCCAAGAATGCTTGAAATGTCTCCGAGAGTCCACAAATGTAGCCGAGATATTTCTGAAAATACACACACAAGTGAAAAAAAATGCAGCTTATCATGACAAGTCTAGCTTTTGAGATAGGATCAAAAGTAGCCGAGATAGCACGAAATGTCGCCGAGTTTGCATGAAATGTCGCCGATAATACCAGAAATGTTGCCGATTTTTTTTTTTTTTTCAATTCACATACAGCTAAAAAAGTGTCCCGGAAAATTGAAAAAAAAAATCCAGACTAGAATGGACTAAAATTTGAGATAATGGCAAACGTAGTCGAGATTGTACGACATGTAACGCATATCGACAGGGTATTTGTGATCTGAATAATAGTCAAACGCGTGATCCGACCCAGACGGAGCTTGACAGTTGGAGAGGGCAGTTGAAACAGATGTTGTGCAAAGTGTCCCGGAAAATTGAAAAAAAAAAATCCAGACTAAAATGGACTAAAACTTGAGATAATGGCAAATGTAGTCGAGATTTTACGACATGTAGCGCATATCGACAGGGTATTTGTGATCTGCATAATAGTCAAACGCGTGATCCGACCCAGACGGAGCTTGACAGTTGGAGAGGGCACTTGACACAGATGTTCCATTTAAACGTGTTCACACCCAGAAAGTTTAAAAATATTCGACTTTGCAAGCGAATCAGATCTTGAGAATTCATTTCGACATCGACGACCTGATTTTCCCGTCCGTTTAAGCTATCCACCAATAGCCTTGTTACATGGTAAGGTTCAAGTCTCCAGCTGGTATGATGAGAAAGTTTGGTTCTATCAAACAGGAAATGTCTGGAAAGCAGCACTGCACAGCATCTCCTTAAACCCATGCCAGGTCCATAATTGTTCAATGTTTACTCAATGAAGTCGGTGATCAGAGCTTCTGAGAACGTCCACATAAGCACGGACAGGAACGTGGTCAAGCACACTGCTTCTCAGCTAGGCTTTCTACAGCTCATAAGGATAGTGCTTGTTTAACTGCACTTGAAAGAAAGGTTCATCTGATATGGGCTTTCCTCACGCGCCACATCCTCTGAGGCTAAGGTTCAAGTCACATCACTGAAATTCAACTTCCTCCTGTGTCGGAAATGAAATATTTTTATGAAAACCGACCGAGACAGAGGGTTTCAAATCACCACTCTCCTTGGGCAAATGTAGTGAGACCATTTATTTTTCCGTTATGATCATCACCAGAAACGTCTTCTTATCTTGCAAGATCCTTTTTCTCTTCGGAACATTATCTATCCCCTAAGTTAACCTTCACAATAACTTCATCAGGAAATATCTTCTGAAAGAACTTCTGAACACCATAATATAATTGATTGTGGCTTTATTTATTTATTTATTTGTGACCCGCTTTTTGGGTAACAGCGGAGTATGAATAAATACACAAAGGAAAATACACATTAAAACACTAAACAACACAATGTAAATAACCATGACTACAATCTTTTCATATAATTTAACAACACACTAAATAGACCTACAGAATTTTACACAATGACAAGCACATTAAACGGGTTCAGGATTGAAAAACTGGCCAATAATTTCGTGAGCTGACAAGGCAGGATGTTTGTGGAGGGTAAATAGATTTGAATGGGAACGAAGGAGTGTATTGATACTATCCTGGACATTAAAATTCGAAACCAATTTACGATTACGGAAAGATCTTGGAAGGTACATCAAAAATTTACAGTACTTAAAGAAACAGCTTCTCAAATTTTTTACATCTTTTTTCCTTAGGATGTGGTAAATTCCGGAACAGTTGTAAACATATGGGCCGCAAAAAGCACTATACAACCTTCCGAGCGCCTTGCGTGAATATTTTCCTCTATTTGGGACCAAACGCCCGTAACCAAATCTAATGGAATTTGATACACTTTTTAGAATAGAGGAGCAAGTTAAAGATAATGTGGATTTGAAGGTAATTCCGAGCCATTTCAGCGACTCGGACGATAAAATAGAAAAAGAACCAATTGCAACAGAAGGGCGCTCAGAGGTTGTTGTACGACCGAAACAAAGATATTCACATTTGGACAGATTTATCTCAAGTCCAATGTCCGAAAGTTTGTTTGCTAAAATTTTTATATTTTTAGAAAGAGTAGATTTTGTACGGCTGACTAGGAGAATATCATCAGCATACGCAATGTAGCTGATAGAAATCTCCTTGAACAGATATGAAGGAAGAAGAGAATCCAAGCAATCAGAAATTGCAGACTTGAATATATATGGTGACAAAACTCCACTTTGAATTTGCTGTCATAAAAAAAACAATATTTGCAGTAATAGCCGCACTCACGCTACAGAACAAACTTGCAGGCCTTTTATTAAATGTAGAAGAAAAAAGTTGAATGTCAATCTTTGAATTCTGATTTTCAGCATTGCATCTACAACAGTTTAGAAGGTTTAGTGCTTAGTGTCTTCAAATGGAAATTAGTTGTCTTGTAGGCCTGACAAAGCCTCAAGACACTGAGCATACTATTTAACTTTAGTGTATATTATTTAACTTGAGAAAGGGACTATTATCTTCAGATCCAAAACAGATCAAATTGAACACACCAAAGGAAGTCAAGATATGTCACTGCTACAGGATATCCTACCTGTTCTATAATTGAATGAGGTAACAGCTGTTAGGTAAAGCAGTATATAACTGCTCAGATACCCTGAGCTGACCATGATCAGAATTTTATTTTTGATTTATTTTTCAAGCGCACATTATATTAGCACTTAAACTGAATATCAGGCCCAAGTGTCTGAAAGCCTGTATTCAACTTGTTATTGTTGAAAAAAAAAATATCTTTGCATTCTTCGACAGCGTAACGATTGTTTTGCAAAGCACAATCTAGAAAATACCTGGCTTTCCTTGAAAAGGATCATGGGCCTCGAATCTAATTTGACCAGCCTTATAAGAAACACACGGCCTCAGCCGAACCGTCAGTTGTGATTCAGATTGCTTGCAACGCTTGTCAAAGTGACGGTGTAGGCGTTGGGCTGTGTCGTGGTTTATAAGGTATGGTTCAGGTCTCTGCTTCAGGTCATTTCGTTCAGGTCTGTTCAGTCAGTCCGTGTACAAGTCAAGCTTGTGTTTGTTCAAGTTAGTCGATTATGGTCAGCCCGGTCTAACCCAGCTAACATCTTTAGGTTGTGTTGTCGGATCCCTTCTGGGTCCGAACAGTTCTTTTAATTACTATTATTACTTACTTTTTCAAAGTAAATATTTATATTTCGTATTCGAGCGTTCTAAGTTTTTCTCTGGGTGGTAAGCGTAGCCTATAGAGTTTATGGCGACCATCGATACACTGTACACGCCCCAGAAACCCATCTCAGCTACAATGCTATCAGTAACTGGAAATACTCTGTTTTCCAGTTAAGCGGGGCGTTACAGTTATTTGGGGACAGTGGTATTTGGTGACAAGCGGTAAATTTCTTGCGATAGTGGTATTTGGTGACAGCAGAAAATTCGGGGCTACGCCTTAAAGGGTTTGTTGAAATAATTAATTTTTCTCAGAAGCTCGAATTTTTTTTTTCTGGATTGAAGCGACGATTTTCGTCAGGACTCGTGAGGGCGGTCCAAAAAGAATGCAATATTTGCTTTACAGAGTTTGACCTGAACCTAGCCTAGTTAGGATATTACTCTTTTGTCGCAGGCGACAGGTTTTATGGCGGTTTATGTCTTTCCTAGTGGGTAGAATAAATTTATGGTCAAATTTAGTCTCATGCCACCCTAAAAAGTTATAAATCTGTCCGAGATAAGAAACTTTCGCAATAACCTATGCGTAGCACATAGAAAGAAAAAATCCCAATCCGAACAAGGAAGAATAATGTTGACAGGCATAGGCTAAGTGTTCTTGCCAATCACCAGTCTGCAGGAACTGTTCGGCGAATCAGCAAATTAATTTTTGCAGCACCTACATAGTAGTATACCCCTTGTATGAACAATTTGGGGATTTCACGCAACGCAGTTCTAGTCTCATTATGCCCTTTTCTTGGAAAAAAAATTCGGCTCACGAAAAACAGGATATTTTGGGTACCAAGTAGGCTGTGCCGGAGAGACAAAAATCTTACGCGTTCAGTAGAGCAATTGGAGCGAAGAAATACATAGGCAGGGACAAAACGCTAAACTTAGCCCTATTGAAGATATCAAATAAATGATTCGGAGGGAAGGTAACGTGCAAATAGAACGATTGATGGAGCTTGACGCCAAGGTTACAGAAAATATTTTTACTTTCTCTGTTCTAAGCGCCTTTGAGAAGACAGTGATGTGAAACCGTGACTACGAAGTACGTCACAAGGAACAAGAACAAAACGGGCAGGCGGATCAAGGGAGCGGCCGAGTGACATCATGAGAGCTATGGCCAGGGACTCCGACTAGGCAGTTTTTAAGATGATCGTCCAGGAAAATAAATTCTAGGTCATTTTTACCCGGATATGAATTCTTGGTTTAGAATACTTGATGTACCGGTATGTCATAATTTTTGGGAAGATTATTTGTCGTTAAAATTTAATGCCTATGAAGTTTTCTTTTTCTATTAGCAAGGCTATGTTGAGCCAGGTTAAGCTAATTCGGAATGATTTTTGTCAAGTGGAAAGGAGTTATCCCACTTTGTTTCAGTACACAAGTGCAGCGTACAAGGCTTATGAAGGAACAAGGCAATTCCGGGAACTAAGCTAAAATGTATGTTTTAAGCTAGGGAATCGTAGGGATTTTGTTTAGGCTATTTTGACAGGAAACACGACAGAGCCCAAGCAAGCAAATCTGCCCTCAGGATCACAGCTGGACACCTGGTGATGGAACAGAACATTTTGTTTTATTTCTCTATTTACAGATCTTGCAGAGTAATTTTTCGCCAGGTAACAAGCAATGAGTGGTACATTATTAGTTCAAGGACACAGCGCAGAAGCGTCCACAGTTCAGTACCAGCTTCAGAGTGTAAGGGACAGAGAGACCAGACAAAGAACGTACCAAAATTGCAAGTTAAGTAATTTGTTTATATATACGTATTTTTTCCTCAAGGAAATTGGCATAAGCGTAGGTTTAGGAACGCCCGAAATTAGCCAGCCCAAGATAATTTTCGAAAAACGTTCACGTAAAAAAAAAAGTTAATGTATGGATTGTCGATCGCTATTTCGAAGCGGATGCGCTTGATAAGGGGTGGTAGTAACAGAGGCCTAGTAGTGATTAATCCTGAATCAGGATTTCAAAGGCCGCTGTAACATATGTGAATGAATTCTAAATAGCAAAGACATGAAGGTTTCGGCAGTAATAGGCGTAAGTATAATGTCCGGGTAGTCTTCTATCCTGCTCTTACTTCAGCCTCGCTGCAAAATAAGACTGGGAATAAAAAAGAGGGAAGTCGAGCTCCCGGATAAATCCAAGGACTCAGAAAGCTCCAGCTTTTTTTCGACAGCAAGGTTGGTCAATACTCGGGCCTAACTGTAAGTCTTTATCCCTGTATGATCTCCTAATATTTACACCTTCCCTGTTCTTGATTGAAAACAATACTATTTGCTTCTCGGCTGTTAAGTACGCGCCGGATAGTATTCCATCCTGCTCTTACTTCAGCCTTGCTGTCATATAAAATTGGGCATAAAAAGGAGGGAAGCCTCCCTTCTCTTGTGTCTATCCATAACTCACTCATCTAAATCATTTGTATCCATCCTCAAAATCCGTTAAACATCTCTTATACCCCCTTAAAAATTGCCCAACCTCATCATTTCCCATCCTTCCACCTGTCACCACAAAACCAAATGGAAAACAAATTTATGTGTAAAACCACAACACTAAACAAAAGGAACGTAACCGTATAAGACCAGAGATAAACCCTTGAACTGTTCAACATTCTGCAAAACCATCGGTCCCTCACAAACTAGAAGGATGCTTCGTACTGGCAATTGCTTTTTCCACGCACAATGTCCATCCCACAACAAAAATAACCTCCTCCAAGGTCGGTATAACGTACACCGACGTGATACCCCCCCCTCCTTCTAAACTGTATATAATCTCCCCAAAATCAGTACCTAAGTCTTGTAACTGCCTCTTCAGGTTATTTCACCAATATAAATAAGACACCGGTTCATATAAAATCTTGTTTCCATTAATTTTGCAAAACAAGAAACCGTTCCTAATCTAATTCTTGACACGATATTGGATCCGCAATTCGTAAAATATCAAGACTATTGCTACAAGGTTTACCTTGACGCTGCGGAAAAAACATCCCCTCGCTCGTTTTTTAAAGTGTTAAATCCTAAGCACGGTCCCCACCAAAAAATTAACATATATAAAGTTGTATAATACCAAGTTGATGCGGATCTAATCTGATGAATCTGCGACATTTATACTGTGAGGACACATTTGGGGTAAAGAAATATCTTGATCAATAAATTATTCTATCCTCAACTCTCTCTATTTCCGACTAACTCTAAACGCCCACGCTTTTCTCCAGAAATTATTATTTTCCCAAACGAGGAAAAACATAAACGCGCACGCTTTTCTCCAGAGATTTTTTCAGATATTACCTTGTCCCCAATTGAGGAGAAAAAGAACTTAGACGAACTTATCCTGTTGGTTCCAAATCTTTCAGTCTGACAGAGATTCGCTAGAACGTTAAAAAAGGCAATCCTATTCGTTAGTGGACCTTGAGGGAATTTCGAAATCGGTATAAAATGACCAAACCCGCAGTTGGGAAGTCAGTTATGAGTTGAGTTCAGTTCAGTCCAGTTCTCAGTTCAATCGGGAGCTCAGTGGAGTCCCGAGCTAAGAAACAAGTTCAGTGTTTAGTGTACTAACCCAACTCCAATGTAAGTAGATACGAAATACATGTGCTTAGTTATTGACCTACGAACCGGTTATCGCCTTCGAAAAGACTCGGTGCATTAACATCTACACCAGTAGCCAATACCATGCTCGCCCGCTACACGTAACCACGCTATGTATATGCGCCACAGCACACACATCTATTATTTTTATTTTCATAATACCAATAATCAAGACTTCAATTTAAACAAAAGACAAAAGTGGAACAATTTGTTTGGGCACCAGCGTCTGGCACCACTAGAGAATTACTGGGCCCTCGCCTCCGCCACAAATTTCTTCAACTCTGTCAATTTACTGGGTTACCTGACTTACTTACACAATTCCATTGGCCCATTCGACCAAAATCTTAAATCATTACAAAACGGAATCGACTGGCCAATTTGATTATCAATCGTTCCTACTGCTGAAACTCGCCTATATAAACAATCCACTTTAATAATCCCGCGATTCGAACAATCCTTAACATAAAAAACTGTTTTTCCATCAACCTCTTTCACAAGGAAAAAATATTTCAAATGCCTAGTGTCACAAGACCGCGAATTGGTAAACAAACTATTTAAACTCCTCCAAATGTGCTGTTAATCTTGGCGTACACTTGCCGTACCACAACTCCTTAGAGACTGCTAATAACTAATTTATATATATTTTGAGAAAAAGGAACTGATCCCTACAAATTTAACCAAACTTATTATACTGTCACAATTCTTTTACGCATCCCAAATCCGGAACTACCATTATGACTCTTACCTTAAACCACTAATCATTCGGAACCGTAAGAAAAAATTGTGTTTCTCATCCAAAATCTACGCACAAACCTCAACATCCTTTCCCGCTGATTTTGGAAAAAGGGAAAACAAAGACTATATTTTCCCTTCATAACCCTGACGGCTTTTCAACCGGAAAGCCATTAAACGCCAGATATGACCGCGGGCTCCACCAAACGCACCCTGATATTGATTCCATTCAGCCAAAATTTTGCTCTGGGAACATACACCAAAAACAGAAAAATGCATATATTTATATACAACCCGTGAATCTAATAAGCAATCTTCAAAGGCTAAAACTGCTGCTTCTCAGGCCTCTACCCCTGCATAAAAAAGTCCGAAACATTTGTCTCCATATGTTTCAAGTGAGGTTCCTATTTGAAAGTCACTTGCATCAATAAAAAACTCCAAACTTTTGTTTGAAGTACGTTTCCTTCCAAATCCCCCTTGATGAACGCCCAAAATTCAAATTCATGTTGAGCATCAATCGGAACTGTCAATATTGTTAATTCTCAACAGAAAACTTCGCTAACAACCTGTTACACGCTTTCGTAAACATCCGAACGTGGAAATGCGGGACTGATACTCTTCCCACAAATTTTTTGGACTTGCTTTACTCCCACAAAACCTCCAGTTTGTAAGCGGGCTCTTCATATCCCAAATTTCTCTACTTTTTCATCTAGTATGATAAATGCCCGTAAATTCAAATCTTGATACCTAGAAACTTGAGGTGACTTGACAAGTCCCAAGCCGCTTTTGCGATCACCGAACAGCTTTTCCCCGACTTTTGTAATATAATGAATCTTCGATATAACACCAAGACTCACCTGTCGTTCTAAACACGAAAAAATATGATCAATGGTAAGTGACAACTTCTTCCCAAATATTAAAGTAGTTGTGATATAGGCTAATACCAATCAATATCGTTATTTCCAAAAGTACACAACGCAAGCTGAAAGCCATACACTCTCCGCTATTTTTGGTAATTGGTACATGCTGGTGTGTTTTCATAAGAAAACGGTACATAAATAAAGTTTCTCTATTATAAGCTATTATGGGCAGTAAGTGGACGGATACCTATGACACCGCAAAAGTTGTCCTGCTTTCCGTCTGTGAGCAGGATAACTTTCGAAGGG